>OY482672.1:27525760-27878260 GCA_960531455.1 Urophora cardui | reverse complement strand
AAGACTTCATACCTTTCATGAGTGGGGAAATGAAAAGTTACCTATGTATGTACATAGCCGGATTAAGTTTAATTTATAATTTTAATTCTGTGGGTTATTTATGGAAAGATTTATTAGAAAAAATGGTGTCTTGGCTATTTAGATGGAGCAGTTATACACCAAAATGTCCATATCTGAACAATCGGTTGTATGGGAGCTATATGTTATAATAGTCCGATCTTAACAATTTTCGGTAACCCCGTTTGGGCCCATATGGGTACAAATACTTCAAAATTTCTCGCCGTTAGCTGTTAAAATGGAGGAGTTATACACCAAAATGTGTTTGTCTGAACAATCGGTTGTAGGGGAGCTATAGGTTATAGTGGTCCGATCTTAACAATTTTCGGCAATCCCGTTTGGGCCCATATGTGTACAAATACTTCAAAATTTCAGGCCGTTAGCTGTTAAAATGGAGAAGTTATACACCAAAATGTGTATATCTGAATAATCGGATGTTGTGGAGCTATATGTTATAGTGGTCCGATCTTAACAATTTTCGGTAACCCCGTTTGGGCCCATATGGGTACAAATACTTCAAAATTTCTCGCCGTTAGCTGTTAAAATGGAGAAGTTATACACCAAAATGTGTATATCTGAATAATCGGATGTTGTGGAGCTATATGTTATAGTGGTCCGATCTTGACAATTTTCGGTAACCTTGTTTGGGCCAAAATGGGTACGTCTACTTCAAAGTTTCATGTACTTAGCTGTTTAAATGGGGAAGTTATGCGCAAATTACATCCAAAAATTTCATGTATATCTGAATAATCGGTTGTTTTCTATATGTTATAGTGGTCCGATTCGGCCGGTTCTGACAAATGATCAGCTGTATATAACAAAATACCTGTATTCCGAATTTCATTCAGATATCTCAAAAACTGAGGGACTAGTTTGCGTTCATACAGACGGACGGACGGACAGACGGACAGACGGACATGGCTTAATCGACTCAGCTCGTGATTCTGATCATATCGGTATATATTTTGGTGGGTCCCCCACGCTTCCTTCTGATACTTTCGACAAAAATTTTTTGGCACTAAGTTATAATACCATTTCATTCTCATGAAAGGTATAAAAATCTAGGTCCACAGAAAATAAAAATAACCAGTAGCTATGAAGGTATATCAAAAAATTTTAAAATGTGGCAATAAGTGGTCTTCCACCCTCAAATTGTCGCACAGTGTAATTCAAAGCCACAACATCGCGTGGCCGGGTTTACTAGTTTGGAATTGTTTTGACTGCAGTAAAATTGTGCAGCGTTGCAGCAAACACAAGTTTTGCAGCTCATTCAATTTTCTAAAACGAGTCAACGACTTCAATCACTCTTGCTCCTTGCCTTTATTTGCTTAAATGCAGCAAAATACTTGGTTTGATATGTACATAAGTATACAACTAAAATGATTCTCGCATACCTTTTTATTGGCAAGTTTTACGAAATCTTTCTTTGGCCATAATTTCTAATTCCAACTTAAGAGCATTATGAATCTCTTGTTTTCTGCATGGATAGTTGGCAAGTGAGCAAACGTAAATAGCAATGAGCTCAAATTGTAGGAAAGTGTAGCATAAAAGGATTCCATTTTATTTTAGTTTTATGCACGTACGTGAGCAACTTTAATTGGTTTCAAAACAGATATCGCTTGAAATGGAGTTAGGACTAAGAAAATCAAATAAGAAAAGCTAGTTTGCAATCGAATTTAAAGTCGTTCTTTGTTATGATTTTCTATTTCTGCCATTTTTTGGTTATTCCTGGAATTTTTCCACCTCTTAGCTTTCATTCTTTAATCCATATCTATGCATGTACAATAGCTGCTAATAACTTCATCGACATATGTTCCTATATGTGTAAAATTAAGAACTTCCTAAAGCAAACACTCAAGTAATTTCAATAACAGTAATTGACATTGGCAATTAAACCCGTTGTACAGATCAATTTTTTAACACAAGCAGATAATTGAGAAAACCGCATTTGGCTTGGGCTGTTGAAATTTATAGCTAAGTGTTGTAATTGTTAGTGTACAAAAAAACAAACTCCAGCAATGAAGTAATTGAAAACGAAAACTTTTCAACACTTTGACATTTGTGCTTAATTGAACTTTTGTAATATTTACATAGTTAAATGTGATGCATATTTGTGTACATAAGTACGTATGTTTGTATGTTTAAAAGGAAACATACATATACTCAATTTCACATGTACCTACTAGAGATGAGCGAAACTGCGATTTTTCGATATCTGTGATTTCGGTGATTGCTATTTTTAAATCACTGTGATTTTAAACTGCTATTGCGATTAGAGATGAGCGAAACTGCGATTTTTTGATATCTGTGATTTCGGTGATTGCTATTTTTAAATAACTGTAATTTTAAACTGCTATTGCGATTGCATGGACTGGTATAAAATCATCAGTAACCGGTAGAGATTAATTTTGCGTTTTCTGAGCGATATAACCTGTCTTTATTTTATGTTAACAAAATGATAGCAATAACAACGTATTCCGCAGTAATATCGCTGTTTGTAAATATTTTTCAAAGACAAATTGTAAATTCAATAATTTTTTTTTCTTATATTTCTATATACGTATGTGGTCTGCTCAAAAGTGTAAACCAAAAGAAATTTATAATGCTTTTGCGATTGTGATTCACATAGGTGAACTGCTTACTTGCTACATCGATAGCAGTTGCCAATAAGTAGTGAACTGCTATTTTGAAAAAGTGATCGCAATTGCGATTTGCGAATTTTTATTCACAGTGAAAAAATCACCGTTTGCGATATATCGCTCATCACTAGTACCTACATATTTCTCTGAAAAGGGCGTTTTTGATAACTTCTCTGAGTTGGAGCGATCTTGCAGTCAGATGTCGGTATGTAGAGGACTTTAACATCTGGCTGATTTCATTAATTATTTCTTATATGAAGTGTGCCAGAATTCAAGGCCTTACCTTTTCGATTCCGAAGGAATAGTTTATAGAAGAACTTATTTTCAAGTTTTAAATGGCTTATTTGCTTAACACCTAGACAACTCACACTTCATTTGGAGTATTTTGGAGAAGTGAAGAATGGGCTGTTTAGTAATATCTTTCGAAATGAAAGGGCGTGATAACTTTTCTTCTGGGTATATATGTACATTCAAATGTATGCAGAAATACATATTTGCTCCTTTTGCATATATTCATTTATCTCAAGGATATTTTTATGTATGAAAAATGCGTAACCAAGCGTAAATCAACTACAATGAAGTAATATAAAGACATGAAATATGCCGGAAAAAAGCAAACACAGACAACAACAAATTTTTGTTGCCAGTCATTGCATCTTTATCTTCGCTTTCATCAGCGCAACTTTCTTTTTTTTTTAATACTTACCTTAATCTCCATTGGCTCGGTGATTACCTTCCACGCAAAAGGTATTTAGCTAAAAAAATTGTTAACAAAGCATGAGATGATTACATACAGACCTACAGGTTACAAGATAAATAATAACTTTTTTGTGGTTTTCTTTTTTCTTTTGCGGGTTCACACAAAGAAAACGCTCGCATTTTGGCACATTTTGTTGGGTTTTGGGGTAACTTGGCATGGATTAAATGTATATTTATATCTTAAATAGAAATATCTGCAGGAATTCCAAAGATTACCAGCAAGCAATGTACTGAGTTTGTGTTAGTTTAGGCATTCGAGTTTTCTTATTTAGCAAAGAATTATTAATGTTTTGGTGTACTTTTAAACTTTAAACTTTCCATTCTTTACAATTAAAATTTGAGAAAAATAAAAATATACATTTATAATTTCTTTTTGGTACTCATTTGAAGTAGCAGCACAATTAAAACACACACATGCACTTTCAACTGCTTAAGCGTGACTATGTACAACTTTTAAGGAGAATTCGATTTCCGTTTTCAGTTACACCCTTTCCGCTTGGGCGTTTGATTAAGCCGTTCAAACGTTTGGGATATCCTTTTAAAATGTTGCACGCAAAGTTTGTAATTTTTTGCTTATTCGCTGTGCATTAGATTGCAACACATTGCATAAGTACTTACATAGATGTGTATGAATTTTCACTATTGTACTTAAATATAGCTATTCGAATCAAAATCGGAAATGTAGCAGATAGAAGGAAAGTACATCCAAGCTTCTGGTGTCGCTAATTGCCGACACACTTTCCGCTTTTTCTACTATAATTCAATAACCTTTACAATTATTTAGAAAGCGTGCAGTAGTTTAACGTGCTCTGGGATCAGATATGAATTACTTTTTTTTCAATTTTTCTTACCATTTGTTATAAATTTATTTGCTTTCTTCTTATGTGTTTACAATTCCATTTTTATTGTCTCGTTTACAGCAAATAATACACTGCTCGAAGATTTCTTTTGATATTGTAAGTGGACCTTCGCTAATTTCGAATTTGCTTTTCAATTTTCTATTCGCCACTGTAATATTCGCTTTCAAAGAAGTACGCCGGCAAGCGGCTTAAACAGCAATCCCATTCAGATTTGAATCACCCTAAGGGGACCGCTTGGCTTGCCATAACTTGCAGCGAAACTTCTTGAGTCTTTAGACTTTTCAATAAAATTTAGTATCAAAATACACACATGATTTTTATTCACGCAATTAAAATTACAAGAAATATATATACTTATATTAAATTTCTATTATCTTAAGGCTTGTAGTATTTTGCTTTTTGTTACATATTTTAACGCTTTTAATGAGTTTTTTTCTATTATAAAAAATGTCTCCTTTATTGCTTGTGATCCGTTTTGCGCGCCGTACGCAGTTTTTTACATTAAGGAAACGGGGTCGCGCTGTTTAAAGTCTTAATTGGTTTTCATTATTTTAAGAACAACAGGAAAACGAAATTTATACTCCTTTTAACCCCTTTTTAGACATGTTATTTATTCAAGCACAAAACTGTTTAGTGAATGCTCAATTTCACGCCTAAACTGTCACAATTTCCTTCCTTTTTTTATTTTATATACATATGCATAGCTTTTTTTATATTCATAGCTTTTTTTATATTCAACGTAGTTAAACATACACTCATGCCGTAGTTTATTACACAAAAATAGTTTGCCTTCATTCTCTGCCTTACATTTTAAATGAATATGAATGCTTTCAACTAAAATATAGACGATATTTCTTGTGGCTAAATAATTTTTAAAAGCCAAAAGGGTCGTTAGCATCAAATGAGAACTAAAAAAAGATGAAACAAAAAAATGCAGTCCGTACTATATTCTTGTGCAGTATTCATCCTACTAAAATTTCTAATTTTTTTTTCACTTGTCGTCAATGAAATGTATGTGTGTTTGTATGTATATGTGTATGCTGCTATCATGTCAACCACTCATAACGCTTTGGCTAGGCAGCCGACCATGAAGCAGGTCAATTGCTGCTTGCCAGATTGATTTATCGATTATCTTTTGTGGCGACACAAGCATAGGAGGCCACTCGACCAATATTTCTAATATGCATGCATTTAAGCAAAAATCATTAAAAAGAAAAAAACAAAAAAAAAAAAAACAAGTAAGGAAGCCTAAGTTCGAGTGGAATCGAACATTAGATACTCAGCTGTATGCTTTCATTGTTTGTTTTCGTCTGATAGAATCACGGTGTATTTTATATAAAGCGAGTGCTGCATAAAGTGGGCGTAACCACGCCTGTTTTCAACATTTTTATCAGTCATCCCACTAAGCATATGAATATTATTCTTTGTGCAAAATTTCATTCCTTTATGACTTCTAGTTACAAAGATGTCACGTTACAAATTCCCAAAGGGTATTCCAGAAATATCTTTGTTAAAAAGTAGGCGTGGTCATAAACCGATTTGAATAAATTTTTGCATGTCTATTAACACAAGTTACAAAAGTATATAAACCAAGTTTCGTCATAATATCTCAATTATTTGCCGAGTTATAGGCTAAGAAATCTCGTATATTCCTTTGTCTAAAAAGAGGCGGTGCCACGCCCATTTTCCAAAATTTTTCTACTTTTTGTTTCCGGTCTATTGTGGAACTCATGCCACAAAATTTCAATGAATTACCTTTATATTTGACAGAGATATCGCTTAAAATGTTTTTATTAGGCCACTTTATAATACCCATATATAAAAGTGGGCGTGGTCGTCAACCGATTTTGGCAATTTTTAGTCCAATAATAATAATATAATATAATAATATAATACAATGGCGCTATTATAACTCTGACGAGTTTTATGGCTGAGCTTCTCTCCCAATTCGCGGTGTGCTCCTTTTTGTTTTTCCTACTAATTGGGTGGACCTACAGTTTTATGGCGGCTCCGAACGGCGAATGCATTTTTTGCGAGAAGCTTTTTCATGGCAGAAATACTCTCGGAGGGTATGCCGCCCACTGCCGAGAGGTGACCGCTGCTCTTAAAAAAACCCAATAATTGGATTTTTACTAATTAGAAAAATTTGTTTGGCTCGGACCGTGGTTTGAACCCGAGACCTCTGGCATAGCAGGCGAGCACTCTACCCACTGCACCACAGCGGCCAAACATTTGCCTAAGTAAGTATATTACGCACACCAAATTTCATCGATATATCTTCAACGGTTTCTGAGTTATGACTCATAAAACTTTTAATGTTTGCCCCTTAATAAGTGGGCGTGGCACCGCCCGTTTTTCAAAATTTTTGTGTTTTCTGTTTTATGTCCATAGCTGGACTCATGCGACAAAATTTCAGTGATATATCTTTATATTCGACAGAGATATCGCTTAAAATGTTTTTATTAGGTCACTTTATAATATACATATATAAAAGTGGGCGTGGACGTCAAGCGATTTTAACTATTTTCCGTCCAAATGTTTGGCTAAGTAAGTAAATCACGCATACCAAATTTCATCGATATATTTTCAATGGTTTCTGAGTTATGACATATAAAACTTTCCATGTTTGACCCTTAATAAGTGGGCGTGGCACCGCCCATTTTCCAAAATTTCATCAAATTTCTTCCTAGGGGCCTGAGCTCAACACGTGGGTAAAATTTCATCGGTCCAGGTATATTAGTGACTGAGATACCAAATTTCCGATCTCTTCTATATAGGAAAAGTGGGCGTGGTCATGGTCCGATTTCGCTCATTTTCAATACCAACCGTCCCAGTCTCGATACCAACTTGCATTTCAAATTTCATCAAAATATCTCAATTTTTGCGCGAGTTAGAGTGTTTACAGACGGACGGACAGACGGACGGACATGGCTCAATCGATTTCTCTTTTCACCCTGATCATTTTGATATATATAAGTCTATATCTATCTCGATTATTTCATTCTGTTACAATCCACCGTTATGTGATTAAAACTACTCTGCGTACTAGTACAGCTGAGTATAAAAAGAAAAAAGTGAATACTAAAATCAAACTACTATTACATGCACTGAAGGTGGTAGTTTTACTTACTGAAGCTTGTTGCTTTTCTTGCGCTAAGTATATGCTATACATATATGCATATATATATTTGTAATTTTTTGTATATACATATTGTACATGCATCTAAATTATTTATATAAGCACATTTAATGTTTATTTCTTACACAAAAAAAAGCTAAGTACAAAAATTTTAAAAGCAGCTCTGCTCTTAGGCTTCCAGTACAGAAAAGTTTTTGCTGTGTAAAGCGTAAAAAGAATTGTGTGCACGTGTGAAAAATATTGATGAAAAATTTTGTGCGAGCTATAACTTTGAGGATTAAATATTTTATTTGAAAATTTTCTTTTAGCAGCTAAAATAAGCCCACCCGTTGAAATTTAGAGAGCGCTATGAGTTGTGGGAATCGCGCGAGTTGAATAAGTCAAAGTAAGTTGTCAACACCACCAATTAGTTCAAATTAAATAATGTTTATATAGAAGTAAAAGTGGCTGCGCTGACACACGTGTTTTTTATGCGCTCAAGGTATAAACAAAATTTTGCCAAAGTATCAAAGGTTTTAAAGAAATAACAAAATTGTATGAAATTTGTTATGATCACAAAAATTGTATAGTGCTGAAAACTGCTCGAATTGCAAGCAATGGAGAGGTAATAATATTTATGGTTTAGCTTTGCTGTCAACTTTTTTTATTTTGTTGGCTTAAACTGCTTCAGTTTATTGAGAAATGGAAAAATAAAATTAATTATTAATGAATAAGCATAAATAGTTTCGTGGTAAGCACCATTTTTTTAACTTCAGTAATCCGAGATGTGCATGGATAAACGGTTTACATGGTATTTTTTTTCTCTCCTTTTGATATATATTATTTATGCTCTTTGGAAAAGTCGAATCATAAACAAAATTTGCCCAAATATTAATCTTTGTGGTATACAAACTAACAAATGTGCCTTAGTTACTCTATGCATCATCCATGCATTACGTCCTCTATTCCTCACACAAATATTACTCATACGCCCCGGTGCTTGCATATGAATGTGTCAACCAACGTGTATTTAGGCAGTTCTTTTATTTCGTCCAGCTTTTGACCTCTTTTTAACATAACAAAACATGCAAAAAGTTGCAACGAAAAGAGCTCACATAACGGTAAATACATGCATATGTAAATGGTATACATACATGTATATGCCTTTTTGATTAACAAAGCCTCTTTTACCTGCCTTGAAAAACGCTGTCAAAACGTCACTCATTGGCATCATCCAAAATAGACTAAGCCAAATCGCACTTCACACCTCACTTTCTATATGCAGAATAGCTAAAGGTTTCAGAGAATGTATGTATGCGCGTGTAAGGATATTACTCTACTCTTGTTCCAAATTGACGATTGCAATATGCAACCGATGAGGAGGGTATCAATTATTTAAGCGCTGTCTTCGGCATTCACTGTGAGTTTTCTGAGCTTTGTATACATCTGTATACAGAATATTTGAACACATATCCCAATTTCTACATACATATTGCACTGTATATATTTATAACCACATGCATTTGCATGCCAACATACGACCGAAGTGACGTGACTGCTTTTGGCAGTGCATACTTTCGCTCTTTTATATGATTGCAGTGCGCACTGAAAGGCACAAATATTCGTATGTAATCCAAAGTTGAAAGGCAATACGACGATGACGGCAGCAGCAGCAGCAGCAGCAGCAGCAATAAGTGCAAAAGGAATTGCTTTTGGTTGTTGTCGTTGTTGTTGTTTTGGTTGTATAGCCAAAGTGTTAATTGCCAATGTGCAAAAGAACATTTCGTTCGAGTTAAGTGAACTTTGGAAGTTGTGTGCGCAGCAAGCGAGCGTTCGCCGAAAAGAAACGGAAATGCAATGTCGCATGTGTTACATACATCACATTAAATGTTGCAGTAAATAGTGTGTATGAATAAGTAATGGATTCGTAATAATTTTTTAAAATTCATATATGCAAGTGCAGGCTTTTTTCGCGAAATATTTTTGTTTCATACTTAAGTGCATTCAGCAATTTATAACAACGAAATAATAAATGAGTCGATAACACTAGCTACTAAATAGGGACAAGGGTTGTGCGATGGAGGATGAGAAAGAAAAAACGTGATATGAAAGTATTTGTTGTATGTATTCCGTTAAAGGACGGCATCCCATCCAAGTGTAGTTTTGTCATTAAAAATAATACACTCTACGAGTTTTAAGGCCGAGCTTCACTCCCAATTAGACATCCGCTCCTTAATTTTTGTACTCCTACTAATTGGGTGGACCTATAGTTTTATGCCGGCTCAGAATTTCATATATTGTATTTCATATTTCTTCATTTTTCATATTTCATATTTCATATTTCATATTTCATATTTCATATTTCATATTTCATATTTCATATTTCATATTTCATATTTCATATTTCATATTTCATATTTCATATTTCATATTTCATATTTCATATTTCATATTTCATATTTCATATTTCATATTTCATATTTCGTATTTCATATTTCATATTTCATATTTCTTATTTCATATTTCATATTTAATATTTAATATTTCATATTTCATATTTCATATTTCATATTTCATATTTCATATTTCATATTTCATATTTCATATTTCATATTTCATATTTCATATTTCATATTTCATATTTCATATCTCATATTTAATATTTCATATTTCATATTTCATATTTCATATTTCATATTTCATATTTCATATTTCATATTTCATATTTCATATTTCATATTTCATATTTCATATTTCATATTTCATATTTCATATTTCATATTTCATATTTCATATTTCATATTTCATATTTCATATTTCATATTTCATATTTCATATTTCGTATTTCATATTTCATATTTCATATTTCATATTTCATATTTCATATTTCATATTTCATATTTCATATTTAATATTTCGTATTTCATATTTCATAATTCATATTTCCGATTTCATATTTCGTATTTCATATTTCATATTTCATATTTCACATTTCATATTTCATATTTCATATTTCTCATATTTCATATTTGATATTTCATATTTCATATTTCATATTTCATATTTCATATTTCATATTTCATATTTCATATTTCATATTTCATATTTTATATTTCATATTTCATATTTCATATTTCATATTTCATATTTCATATTTCATATTTCATATTTCATATTTCATATTTCATATTTCATATTTCATATTTCATATTTCATATTTCATATTTCATATTTCATATTTCATATTTCATATTTCATATTTCATATTTCATATTTCATATTTCATATTTCATATTTCATATTTCATATTTCATATTTCATATTTCATATTTCATATTTCATATTTCATATTTCATATTCCATATTTCATATTTCATATTTCATATTTCATATTTCATATTTCATATTTCATATTTCATATTTCATATTTCATATTTCATATTTCATATTTCATATTTCATATTTCATATTTCATATTTCATATTTCATATTTCATATTTCATATTTCATATTTCATATTTCATATTTCATATTTCATATTTCATATTTCATATTTCATATTTCATATTTCATATTTCATATTTCATATTTCTTATTTCGTATTTCAGATGCACGCTTTTTAAAAAATTCAGTCTATTTTTATGTTACTCATACGCCACGTGTTACCCTTTGGGGGCGATAAAAACACAAATATTGCTATTTTTAGAAAAATCATTTTATAAATTCAATATGCGATTATACTTAAATGTCATTAACTTATAAATATAATAGTTAACATTACAAATTATATTATTCACTTTATTAATTTGACACGTTTCGTTGAAGTTTTAATACGAAGCTGAAAAAATTAAGGCAATTTTTTAGTTGATACTTAAGTAGTAGTGGCCGCTGTGGTGCAGTGGGTAGAGTGCTCGCCTGCTATGCCAGAGGTTTCGGGTTCAAACCCCAGTCCGACCAAACACCAAAAAAATTTTTCTAATTAGTAAAAATCGAATTATTGGGTTTCTTAAGAGCAGCGGTCACCTCTCGGCAGTGGGCGGCATCCCCTCCGAGAGTATTTCTGCCATGAAAAAGCTTCTCACAAAAAATGCATTCGCCGTTCGGAGCCGCCATAAAACTGTAGGTCCACCCAATTGGTAGGAAAAACAGAAAGGAGCACACCTCGAATTTGGGGAGAAGCTCGGCCATAAAACTCGTCAGAGTTATAATAGGGCCATTGTATTATTATATTATTATTACTTAAGTAGTTGACTAAGGCAATACTATTTAGGTGTATTCAAGTCAATAAAAGTATTAGGGAGTATATCCTTTGTTCACCGTCATATATACATACATGCATATGTACATACGTCGTTCAAGCGTTATCCTTTAAAAAATATATTCTCTATTTAATCCCTCAATAAATAACGCAATCGCAATTACGTTGCAATGTTGCGTCACAGTTCGCTCGAAATCCCTTTGGCACAGTTGTAATTCAATTCCGGTCATTGCTCACTCCAATGCCAATCCCGCAACTGTGAGCAAAAATTGTACAGCTTTTGTAAAAATATGTACATAAGTGCTTGTATGCAGGAAATGTTGTGTTGTGGTTTGGAATTTCACACAAATTCGCAAAACCAAAATAGAGAATTGATTTTTACGACCTTTAAAGAGCGAATGTTGGATGCATGCGTAAACACATACATATGTAGCACGTTTGATGTGTGAATGTAATGCGATACCAACCGCTTTTCATCTACGTATCTGCTCTACTTAGTAGCTTATTTTGATGTGCGTGTGTATGTCTATATTTGTGTGCTTGTGTATGTTTCAGCTTTCCTAATTTCCATTAAGCATCGTAACTGCTTTTGCTCATCTAGTTTAGTGTCTGAACACTGACCCAGTTCTGTTTAGTTTGTGGTGACCTAAAATAGTGCGGTTGTTGCGGTTGATGTCATAATTTGTTTGTGTTGCGGTTTAGCTTAAAGCTTAAAGATTAGTAAAATAAACTCGTGGATATCGTTTGTCTGTATGTGATACTTACTTAAAACAAATCACACTCGTAGAACGATCGTTTAACTGAATGCTCATTGACGTTACGTATACGCAGTGTTGTCTGTAACTACACACTCAAAAAAAAAGTCCTCTCGATCAAAGACATAATTTTTCTTACTTTGAACACGGGTCTTAATACAAAATTTTCTTTGTTTTGAGTAAATTTTCTCAAAAATATGGAAAAACATAAAAAAACATTCAAACAAATTCATTACCATGGGGATTTGTATGGGAATTCAATTTCTCAAAATTAAAGAAATCAAGTCTTCAAAACAAGGGCAAGTTGGGAATGGAATGGCGCTTAAAGAATTTTTCATTATTTTCATGTATGAACTTTTTTAAAACAAGTATATGAAACCATGGCAACGTATGTAAACAGCAATATTTTATAATACTTTTAACATGTTTTAGAGAAAATTTACTCAAAACAAAGAAAGTAGTGTTCAAAATTGGGAAACAATTTCTTTGACCCCTTAATATATTTTTTTTCTCTCAGTGCATAGTGGCGAAGCTTTTGGAAACACGGCAAATAAAGCAAAATTTGCTCTATTTCACTTTCACTTTCATTTCATTTCGTTTTTTTTTTTTCATTTCATTTTGGATGGAAAATAAGACTGATCTTTGCAGTTCGTCTTGTTTTCAATAGTGCTTGGTAGTAAAACAAAGTTTTTCTTATTTCACTTTTTTCCGTATATTATTTCACGACGATGAGACGCGATAGACCACTGTTTTTTTTTTTTTTAATTTCTAATTGTAGATATAATCACCTCAAGGTGAGTTGTGGTAAACAATTGTATGTTATTTCGCAATTGAAAATGCAATAACATAAATTTGTTCTATTACCGTTTGCTTTATAGCAACTCGCTTCCCAGCTACCCATACGCCTTCTCTATTCCGAACTAATTACGTAAACATCTGTTTTAAATGTGAAATGCTCTTGAAAGCGCATTTTTATATGTACATACATATGTACAAATAAACAAGTGTAAAAATATTGCCAAACTCAAGCAAAGCGCATAAGTTCTTGCTTACTTGCAGGCAATAAATGTCACATGAGTGTGGCGGTGTTCTGCAACTGTTACAACTTTCTTTAACTTTCGGCAACAGCTGATTTTTTTTTTTTTATTCTTCTCTTCTTGTGTCTTATGTGCGCTTATAAGTCACATGTGAATTATTTGACAATACACTTCCATTTGGGCTGTCACATAAATCGTCCAATTTCTAGTGTATCTAAAAAGTTCAACAAAAGTTTGTCATCAACTTCTTTATTAGGGAAATTCTGGTTACTTATGTAAATGCATTAAACATGTGAGTAACAACATGTACTTACGTACATATGTTTAGTTAGGTATTTGTTTTAGAGTACAATAGTTTTATAGAAATAGCTTACAGAATTCCAGTGGCAATCTTAGTTTCAATTTTTATATGTGCTTGATAAAATGCATTGAAGAGCTGCAAGTGGAGCGAAGAAGTGTAATAAATGAGTTGAGGCACTTGCAAATTTTTGCTTAAAAAGTACTTGAGTGATATTTCTATATTCCAAAGACATGAAGGTCCTGCTCGACATTAGCGGAGAATGATTCGTTGTGGCTTCAACTGCGCCGAATTGCTCTGTAAGACCTATAAACATTTTATTAACTACCATAGTAAAGGACTTTTACAAAGTTAAGATAAATATAGTCTTTGAATAACGATCATCAATAATTTAAAGCAATAATACGTCGCCTGAGAAAACGAATATCGTATGTGAAAATCGACGATTTCTAGTTTTTGATGCAGACTAACTAAATCGGACCTAATCTTTTAATTTTTCCAATCCATTTTTTTCTATCTCTTTTAGTTTTTGAGTTATTTAGTAGGCATTTGTCGTATGTTACAAAATTACTACCATTTGGGTAAGCTTTTGTCGTATGTAACATACATACGACAAATTTCCATATACATTCGTTTTTGTTTATTTTAAACATATGTTGTTGTTGTTGTTGTTATAGCAGTACTAAGCCCTGCTTAGTCGACACGATAGGCTCATAGATTGCCGTCAGGCTCACTTAACGTGAGGCCCAGGAATGAGGCAGCATTTTTTGGGCTAGTCCATAGGGACAGGGGGGTTAAGTGAGTAGGTTTCAGTGGACATGAGAAGAGATGCTGTGTGTCATGCGGTCTTGACAAATTTCGGTGAATATTATTATGTCCATGTGGGTACAAATACTTCAAAGTATGGGAGATATATCTTATATTAGTCCGATGTGGTGGATTCCGACAAATGATCAAAGTATCATCAAAATATATGCAACTGCCAAATTTCAAGTCGATATCTCAAAAAATGTGAGCCTCATAACCATTCCGGTTTGAAAAAAGAGAAGAATTTTTGTCGTATATGCTATCATAAACAGGTATTGGTGCTCAGACGTCACATACGAAAAATGTATACTGAATGAAAAGTCGTTTATCTCCCATAATTTTAAAGATATTCAACTTTTGCAAATTGCAAGTCAAAATATATAATACTCTCTACAGCTCGTCCAAATAGCAGAAAAATCTGTTGTACAGTTTTTGAGAATTTCCAATTTAAACTTCAAAGTCGATTTTCTCGAAACTATGTTTTGCTACATACGACATTCGTTTTCTCAGGCGACGAATAATGCAGATTTTATGAGCCGATGCCAACGCTTCTTTTCCCCAGTAAGTACATTAACCTGCCTTGAAAATTTAATGTCTCCTCTTAAATATTTGTAAATAAGTAAATGTAAAATCGAATATTAATTTTTAAATGAATGAAAAGGCTTCCAACTGGCGAATGCATGCAAATGACACACCACATTCCCAGGACAGACGGGACAACAATACAAACAAGAAGGCGAAGCGTAAACTGGGAAGCTGAATCACTGAAGCATTGAGCAAGTGTAGGAAGAGCGGGGAAATTTGGAGTGATAGAGTGCTGGAATGTAGGCGAAGGGAGTGAGTGCGGATAGATGAAACGAGGAAGGAAAGATGAAACGAGGAAGGAAAGATGAAACAAGGAAAGAAAGTTAAACTGACATAGGAAAGTAGAGTTGCATGAGGTAGTGAAAAGTTTAAGAACTACATTAAATGTGTGGCAGCAAAGGAAGAAAGCTTCGCCGTTATATTTACTTGCGCAGCGTCATTTTCTTTCGCCCGTTGACAATTCATTTTTGCATAACGCATTATGTGCAAAATGAAATTAATTTCTACAGCTGATTGTGATGATTTTAAATCGAAAAATCAATCAGATTGCCAGCGCTCAATGGAGTGGAGTGAAAGGAGCGAGGAGCGTCTGTTGAAGGAGCTACCGTCTATTGAAGGAGCTAGCGTATGTTGGCTAATGAAGTGTAATGGCAAATAAACGCGTACAAAAACAAAGCATCGTAACAGCAACACGACTTATTTAATGCAAAAAAAAAAAAACATAAAACTGTTTATAGCAGAATGTCTGCTGCAGTGACTCGTAGAGAAGTTAAAACGTATTTGCAAAATGCAGTAATTTCCATTAAATCGTTCTCATTTGTTTCCAAAGACCGGTGGGTTTACTCATTTTGGTGGCTTGGGGAGTTAGGTGGTGCTACCTACTATACAAACTGGGAGGGACTTTTGAATGTCTGTTATCGGTTTTACGATTTCTGCTATCGGTCTTTTGAATTTCTGTCGTTTGGATTTCTTCGTTATTTTTTCTAGCGAGCCTGCAAGCCTCTCTATACATACATGCATACATACGGAAGACTTCCTTTGTATAAAAATGATATTCATAAGCCCAACTTTTTAATTGAAATCACTGCTGCTAAGTAATTTTTAAAATTACTATTTTTATTTTAATATTTAAAAATAACAAAAAAAAAAAAAACAATCAAAATAAACACTTCGCAGCAATCAATTTGCCTCATATTTCCATACTTCACGCCGTCAACTGCGTCAATATGTACTTCTGAAATTGCGCATAAATAATTGAAAGTACAATGCAATTATTTCACTTAACACGAGTGTTGCTTTCCCACAGCACAAACACACGCACAAAATAAACACAAACAACATTATAAATGTATACATGTGATTTCATATACATACATTTTTTCGTTACTGAATTCATGTGCGCCACATAACAATTAAAGCAATCGTTCATGAAAATATTTGCACCGACTACCTACGGATTGCATTTTATTTTGTGCTTTTATTTTGTTTAATTTCCGCTTCACCCCAGCAAAAATCTGGTCATCGCTACTACCTGTCAGGCATGATAGAAGGAATAAATACCAGTGGAAATTTCCATCATGCCTTACATTTTTCGCCTTCATTCTCTGCTTCCCTGTAAGGTATTCTTTACTTGATTCACTAGAATCCTTGCGGTATTTCGTGATTTATTCGTTCGGCGGTAATGCAGTGGGCAAGTCCTTCCCTTCAATGAAAAGCCTATGCTAATGTCAGGCATTATGTCAACGAATGTGGAAGCGATTGCCAGGGTTTTACTGGATTACCCTCTTAATTCCACGGTCATCGAGTTTTTTGGTGGGACATGTCCACATGTGTTTCAAAGCTACCCTGCACTGAAATTAATAACTAGAGAACACAATTTCTGGTTCAGAACTACATAGCGAAAAGGTGTCAAAGAGACACTAGTTAAATTTTAATTAAACTTTCACCAGTTCGTAAGGGTACAAGAACAAAAATTTGAATTTTTCACTTTCTGAAAGTAATTTCTTGCGTAGTTTGGCTATGCCCTAAGAGGTGAGCTGAGTGACCATTATAAGACACACTTTGATTTGTATGCAATTTCGAAGTGACAAAAATTCTATGTATTCTTTTCGTTCCTTCATTTTCTGTCGGCTTTGCCTATTTCCGCAATTCTCAGATGCTTATTGAAGCATTTGGTGTAAAGAGTTCGATTTGCATATTCACTTAACGAAATGTTCCTGTTTGATTGAACAAGTGCTAGCGAACTACTAGTTGACAAACTATAGATCCCTAAGGCTTATTTTTATTTTTTTACCTTTTAGATATTTTTTTACATTTTTATTCAGTAAATAAATAAAAAAAATTAATAAAAAAATTATCATCCGCCTTGACACCGGCAGGAATCGACCCCCGGGGTCAGATTAAAAGCCACACGCGTTTAATAGCGAAAAATGCTCTAGAAGAGAACTATTTCCGAAACAGAGATTTTCCCCATAGGCTATATGCACACACACAACATCGCTAGTTGTTGCAATGAATTTAACTGCTGATGTTAAAAAAAGAAAGAAAATCAATTTTTATAACATTTGCCGGCAATTGTCGGTGATAAATGCAATCGGCGCCACAGTGGTGCTAAAAATAGCTGCCACCAAGTGCAGCATTTAATGGCAAGGCGAAACACTGGCAGAGTTTTTATTCTCCCCTGCATAAACTTTTTATTTATGGTCATTGTTATTTTATTCTTTTTTACTTTTACTATTCTTATTCTTCTTGTTCTTGTTCTTCTTGTTCTTTTTTCTTCTTCTTATTCTTCTCCTCCTTCTTCTTCTTCTTCTTCTTCTTCTTCTTCTACATATATTCATCCGCCTCATACCATAATTTTCTATTTCTTTTCTGCTTCTTCATACACTTTCTTCTCTTTTTCTCTGTTGGTTACAAAGAAGGTCATAATTGTTAAATATGTACTTCTAAGAAATCAAATATTATACACCAAACAAACAAATGCCTCAAGTTAACAAAAAAAATCAAAATCACAATGTTTTCAGGCTTACATATTTTTGCGTATATTTTGATATCACGTTTTTAGCAAGTTAAATTGATATAATATAATCCATCTCTCTGCTTCTAAGTTCAGTCAGCAGCAGCAGCCGAGTTGGTTTCATTTTGTTTGCAAATTTTCAATTTGTTTTTTATATTTGTACAGCAAAATATTTGTACTTGATTGTTTGTTTACTTTGTATTCTATCTTGTATGTAAACTTCTCAACATAAAACAAACCGCGAATTACAAAAAAGTAAAGAAATTGAAAGTCGCAGCGTTCTGATTGTTTTCGAACTCGAACTTACTAAGCAAGAATGTTTTGTCCTGCAGAGCTACTGCTTGTGATTTTACTTGATAGAAAAGGGGTAATTGCAGACTGGGTAAATATGTGAAATTTCCAGGAAAATAGAGATCGAAAGTCGGTACTATAGTTTAGTCGTCTCTCCATTAGCGCACAGATGGTATTTTTCAAGGGCACTGCCTTGTGTGGCTAAACTTGTGAACAGCCACAAAAATTGAACCTGTTGCGAAGAAGAAGAAAAAGCGAGTGTATATGCTAGTGTTCTGCCTTGGCGATTTCTACAAATGTCTAGCAGAGCTAGAGTCCTGAAAGTTACAGGAAATTCTGCGTCAGCAAACGCATTGGCTTAGCTTTGTGAGTGCCTAGTATTGGAAAGGTTTTTAAAGATCAAAGAAATTAGCACTCTTCTGTGGTATCACAACATGCAAAATCGACCTCTATTTATGTGGGCTATTGCATTAGCCTATGCCGACAACCACTTTAATCTGATTTATGTATCACGCAGTCGCTAGCAGCATTTCCAAGCGACCCGCTGGTCGCGTGTAGTGCTGAACGTCAAAGCCAACAATCGAATTGCGAATATTCTGCGCTACCTTAAATTTATTAATTTGCATTCCAGCATCGCAAAACTTTTACGAGTACTAAAAAGAGCAAACGCAAATTGTGGATGGATGTGGTTGGTGTTGGATTGGTGGCCCTGTAGCCAATCTGCATGCAGATGTAGATACGCATGGCATAACATGCAAACTTGCAAAAATACATATCGCCCTTGACCTAAGATTGAATGATTGCAGTTATGCTTGGAATTTTAATTTTATACTAGAGTGCTGCCTACTGTCGAAACTCGACAGTTTTTCTAGATGTTTTCTTATAACTAAAGTGTAACTATAGTTTTTGTATAATTGTTTGTTGCTACTGTCACTGCTACTATTATTTTGTTGGTGTTCCAAATTCTCCTACCTACTACTTTATTTCTATTTCTGCTCTTTTCTTTCCTCAATTTCTTTCCGACTTATTCTTTCTTATCCTACTTATTCCGTGACTTTATGTTTTTGTTGTAGTGCTTTTGCTACCTTTTTACGTTTCTACTTCTTTGAAACTACACACCACATCCAGCCAAACATGTTCAGAATTGCATGTTAAGTTTGGTGAAAACGCACAAAGTCAGCTACATATGCTTGCGCATTGAGACAGCTCTGTTGTGTGCAAACGCATGCAACAACAACCACACGGCAATTTTCCAACGACGATTGGGGACGCATTTTCCAACCAATTTTCATGAAAATTGGCGCAGTTCTATTTGAGAGCAATACCTTTCTAATGGTGTGCTTAGTTTTAAAATCGGTTCAGTAGTTTCGACGGAGAAGATGGAACAAAATTTATATTAGCGTATTAATAATATAGATATGTACATGTTTTTTTCTATGTAATTTTTCTTCAGCAGAAAAGTTTGCTGCTAAAAGCGCGTTTACTTATACATATACATACATACATACATATGCACAAATGTATAGCATTCGAGTTGCCTACACAGATATCTATAGCTGATATGAATTTTAGCGCGAAAAGTGAGCATCGCGCGGTGATTTATGTAACAGACATTAAAACGTAGCAAATTTACAATTGAGCTAAAAGCAAAGGAAATCAGATGTGTACCTGGTGGTTGATAAATAAGTAAACTTACAAAATATGTTAGTTGCTTTAAACAACAAGTTTACAATTTTAATGCAATTGCTAAAATCAGCAAATAATTTGTAAGTTCGCTCATTTAAATGTATTTACACCAATAAAATGAAATTTATGTTTGCTTAAGTGGCCAAATACTGTTTTTGCTTTAACATTGCGCATGGAAACGAAATTTCTTTTTTTTATTTACCTGAAACAGTTCGAGGTTTGAAAAATTATCAATTAAATAAGATTCAGCAAAACTATGGACATTATTAGGGAAATACGTGTTACTTTTGTCGAGTAGAATCCACTCGAGGTTACCTAAATTGTAGTCACCAAGAACACAAAAATTGCTAGAGGAACTCTTAGATACTAAGGCTCTTATATTGTCTACATGAGCTTTGTACAACGAGTCCACACTAGTCGGTGGAATATATGATGCACAGATAAATAAATCCGTCAAGCCACGCAAACGAACACACAGTTGATTTATGTTTGTATTTATATGGCCGTTTTAATTCTAATTATTATTTTATGTGAATTTAAATGAGGTATTGGCCATTTTTTTTTTTAATGAAGAAAAATTGAAAAAAGTTTTTTGGTAGAAGTTATGGATCCATTTCGGAGACCACCACATCCCCTCATCAGACTTCTTCAAGAAGTAACTTCTACCAAAAAAATTTTTTCAATTTTTCTTCATTAAAAAAAAAAAATGGCCAATAGCTCATTTAAATTCACATAAAAAAAAAAACTTCTTTATTTATGTGACAGCCCAAATACAAGCTACACTTATTGTCAAGTATTTCACATGAGTTTCAAAAGCACAATCTATGCACAACGAAAAAAAGAAGAAAAAAGGAGAAAAGGAAGGAAATGCTCATATGCAGCCAGGAAAGCAAGCAGTTGTAGCCGGAAACTCGAAAGGAAGTTGTACAACAAGACACTAACACACACGCACAAGCACGTATGCATGTATGTATTTGGGTATGTATAGATTTTATTTGCACACGTTTCAAAAGTTTAATTGCCCAAGGTAAATAAGAATTTTAGCTTTTTAATTTAGTTAAACAACATTGAAATCAATATTAAGACAAGCAGCAAAATTGCTATGTGTGTGGTTATGTGTGGCTGGCAATTAAGTAGCAAAAAGCAATTGCTGACAAATGGTTTGCTGAATAGCATGTGATTGCAATTGTTTTGCTTTGTAACGTGAAACTTTTCAGGTAAAGCAATAAAATGCTTGAAGCGATCTTTTAAAATATTGACATGGAAATTGATGTTTTTTGTGTTGCAGAGTAAAAAGCGTAACCCCGAAGGAACGATGGGTACAATTGTCTTAAAAGTATAGCGCGCGGTATAGTTGCATTGTAAGTAGACCAAAGAGAGTTCAAAAATGAATGCAATGTATTGCTAAGCAGTTCAATTGTCTCGAAAATGGTTCAAATGTAATGCAGACGGGGATAATTCGACGCTTCCAAACAATACTGTACTAAGTCGACTTAGTACATTTTCCCGTTTTTGGCGTTTTCAAGCAGAGGGTATGCCGTTTAATTTTGGTATCAATCGGACAATCCAATCGAAAGTTATACCCAAAAGTGTAGATACATATAATACAACTCGAAATTTTTACAGAATAAAAACTTTGTGAGCTTGCCATGAAAAACCACGTAGCAAATTTTTATTTCTTCTTACAGTTTTATATAAAGCGTACCCTGACTTTGATATTGTCGAGTTTTGGTGTTGATCGTTCAATCCAAACAGAAGCTACAAGTGAAAATATACTTAGCATACAACCGAAGTTTCATATCGAGTTTAAACTTTGAGAGCTTCTCCTGCAAAACACAGTTTTCAGACTTAGTACAGTTTTGTTTGGAAGCGTCGAATTGGTCCTAGCCTAAGATATGCAATGTTAGATATACACAAATATAATTTTATGTGGAATTGGATCAAATTTCGGACCAATTACAATCCACTAAAGTCTGGTTTATGGAGTATACTAAGTCTACTCCGAAATCTTGCAGCGATGAAAGTGGGCAGTCAAAGTTGTGTTAAGTTTTTGCTGAGTACTTCCCCAGCCAAAACAATCTATAAGTATGCAACTTAGAAACTTTTTAAAGCCTATGAATTTATATTAGTCCTTGAGCTGGCAAATACTGAACACTAGCAAATAACCATCCCACATCGCTGCAGCAAATCACACTATTCCACCCATTCCCTACACTCAGGGAAAAACAGCAATAAAATTTTTGTTTTCATAATGCACGTTTTAAACCAAACTATTTTTATTTTAACTATGAAAATTTTTAAATTAAAAATGAAATCTTTGAATTAAGAATGAAATTTTTGAAGTAAAAATACATTTTGGAATTAAAAAGAAACATATGTACTTAAATTAAAAATGAAAATTAATGTTGATTCAAAAACTCTCTCTTTGTTCAAAATTTTTTGTGAGAGTATATTTTTTTGTGTGAGAAATCCAACAAAAACAATAATGAGAATCGATTTTTTAAATTTTGTTTTTACAATGAGTCATATAATTCATGGATTCTTTTTTAGGAAAAGGAAAGTATAAATAGGTTACTACAATTCAATATAATGTTTAATGTTCCACTATGTGATGGCGTTGAATTGAATTTCAGGTTGATGTCATGGTTCGAATCCGGAGGAGAATATAAAATAAAGAAGAATAAGGAGAATAAGGAGAATGAGAAATAAAGATAGCAAACAGTTAAGGCGAAGTAGAAAAGAAGAGGAGAATAAGCGGAGGCTATATTTTGTAGTTGGGACTCGGATTGAGAGAAGATGAAGAGAATGCCGTTGGATTCAATTTCGCATCCAGAAGAGAAAATGAAATAGAGAGCACTGCGGCGTTTTTTTCTCATAGTGCTTAAAATAAAAATAAACATTTTTAAATTTAAAATACTTTTTCTTGATTTAGAAATTTTAAAATGAATATTTTTAAAATAAAAATGTTGGTATTTACATTACTTTTGAATACGTTTTTGCCCATTTTAAGCACGTTTTCATATGCTTTTATAATTTTTTTCCCTGACTGTATCAGTCTCCCTACCACTCCGCATATACCGTTCCCTCTATCTCTTCCCAACCATATTACTACTCTCTCATATCCCCTTCCGCAAAATTAGTTGTATATTGGAACTCTTATTACTGATATAAATATTGCTAAAAAATATTTCGATGCTAATCCCAGGAACCGATTGAGATATTCGTATTGATACCAATAATGATGAAAAATATTTCGGGGTAATCTGAGTCTATATATTGGCAGATATCTTGGTAAGGGGTGGATATATAAAATTAAATGTAGTCTTAATCTAATACAATCGATGTGCATAGGGGACAAACAAACAAATAAACTTTCATCCTTTATTTATATATTGATATTCCTTGATATGTAGCAGATAAACTTCTTTAACGACATTGGTGATTTGAGTCTTGTTGAAACAAATAAGAAACAACAGCAAATAATTTGCGGCATACTGAAGTCAAACTTAGTTATCGGTTGTTCAAATTGACGCCGGTAATATAAAATAAAGCTCAAAAATATTTTTTCCAAAATTCCTCCATGCACTGCATAAAATTGCAGCTGGTTGCGATTTTTATATTAAATTCAATACAATTTCCTTCTTATTTACTCAAAGCAGCTTTAAATTATATTAGCTAAACAATTTCCTTTTATCCAAAGGCGTTCTCTTTTTCCCAACTCTTTTTAAACTCTGTATATATGTATGTAGATAGAGCTGCAGCACATCAGCTCTTGTTCCAGTTATCCGCGCATGCGCAATAAAATTCTAAGCCTTTATCCACAGCACATATTTCAGCCGGCACGTGGCTTTTGTTTACTTTTAATATGAAGATGTCTTCTTTGACATACATATATATATATATGTGTGTATGTATGCACACTTTGTAAAAGAATAAAACCCAAACCACATTAATTTTGCCGCCAACATCTTATTTGCCGCTGTTGTTGGGAAATTGCGTTGCAGTGGTTGAGAAGTTGCGGTTGCAAAGCCCTGTCGATTACCGTTAACACACGCTGTTATAGAAATTCTAAAAACAGTATTACTCATTGTCTACATTAATATACTTAAAGAGTTATACTTGAAGTCCTTCGTACTCGAATTTTCACTTAGAGCGTTTGTGCTTTGATTTCAAATTTTATTTAATCTTGACCGAGTTCGCATGACTGATGATAGTGTGACGGTAATTTAAGATCGCATCGTCAACACGTAAGAATTGTATATTTTTCGACAGACATTGCTTGAAATACATATGTACATGTTGCTGTTGATGAAAATCGTTATGCTGCAGTTCTAACTGCCACCAGCGATGATTGGCTGCAGTAACACTTGCGTCTGTCAAAAAAGCAAAAAAAAAAAACAAAAGGAACACGAAAGGCAAAAAAATATTCGCTTAAGGGAGCAATGACCAACCACAAGATACATTTCTATCACGAAAATCCTGCCACAACTGCAATGCAGCAGCGGTTACCGAATTTTAGTTCAATGCTGCATTAAAAACCTCTTGGCACATTACGAATTCCACGAAGTACAAAGCAGAGCGGCGCAATCAAAAAACGTAGCGCCAAAGTGAATGGATGATAAAAGGATTAGGTGAAGGCAAAAATGTTTTAAGTAATAAACTAATTTGAGCAAATTTTGATGTGTAAACATCTTTGCTGTAGCTACGAGTGATTTCGAAAAACAGGTAAAGTTTACGCGTAAACGTAAATGACCTTTGTGTTAGTGCACTGCTGCGTCCATGTGAATCGCTTGGCACTGTCAGTGGTAGGTAGGTAGATAGACATGTACTTACAAATGCTTGCTTGCATGCATACTTAGCCGTGCAAATGCAAATATCAACAACAACAGCAACGAAGAGAAGAGAAGTGAACTTGTTGTTGTTGTTGTTGTTTTCTGCAACAATGCGACAAATAGGCAAAATAAAAAGGACCAACCTGTTTGAGCATGTATGCAAATGTATGGATATGCACACCTACATCTACCTATCTAATTTTCTGAGCAATATTGGTATCAAATGAAAGGTTTTGAGCAGGACTTCGATATGATGATCCTTGAATATTTCTGAGCAATATTGGTATCAAATGAAAGGTTTTGAGCAGGACTTCAATATGAAACTCTTTTCATTGTGAACCCTAGGCCGGGTCTCAAGATATGGGTCAAAAGAAGGACCCGGATGATCCTTAAATGTTTCTGAGCAATATTGGTATCAAATGAAAGGTTTTGAGCAGGACTTCGATATGAAGCTCTTTTCATTGTGACCCCTAGGCCTGGTCTCCAGATATGGGTCAAAAGGAGGACCCGGATGATCCTTGAATATTTCTGAGCAATATTGGTATCAAAAGAAAGGTTTTGAGCAGGACTTCGATATGAAACTCTTCATTGTGAACCCTAGGCCGGGTCTCAAGATATGGGTCAAACATGGACACGGGTGATCTTGCATGTTTCTGAGCAATACAAAACAAAACAACATAAAAAATCAAAAGTCAAAAACCAAAAACCAAAACAAACAAAAACAACAAAATAGTAGCAGTCACAATGACAACAAAAAATTACAAAAACGATAGTCGCCTTTTAATCCATAGAAAACCAGGAAAAAAGGAATAAGGAAAAGGGAATAAATATCCGATTTCGAAACAGTTCACATCAATATTCATGAATACCCGTTATTCACGCTTTAATTTTTTTTGTATATGTAACTGTTATAAATAATAAAAATATTTAAACAAAAAATTTAAGAAAAACGACGACCCAAATCACTTTAATATGATTGAAAAAAGTGAGACTAAATTGGCCTTATAAACACTGACCTTAGGTACAGCCCACTCGTTAATAAAATAGCTAGTAGCTTCTTTATTATAATCACTTAGACACACGTGCATCATGTAAAATATGAAAATGGAGCTTTAGTATAAAATTAAATACAAATACAGCGACAATTTGTATGATGTCAAGCACACTAACGCAGTTGGTCACAGCCATTTAAACTTAATAAAATGCCTGTGATGTTGGACCGCCTACACGACAGTGGACATACATATCGTCGGCCTCCAGCCAGGAACACGAATGTGAAAATTTTTTTAAGTAAGATGTCTGCTCTTTATCGGGTGTATATTGATGTAATAGCAATTAATATTTGTATAAATTCTTGTGTAAACATACATGCATAATATGTACTTGTATGTACATAAGCATATTTACAAATATTAATTGTTATTATATCAATATATAACCGATAAAGAGCAGACATCGCAATTAAAAAAAATTTCACATTCGTGTTTCTGGCAGGAGACCGACGATATATACATATGTACATGAACGAGTGATGACAGTTGCGGTATCAAATTAACCTCTGTAGGCACACCACACATATGTATGTATTTATACATGGTAGCAATCGCATTCACATGCAAATAAGCTGGAGAGCATACAAATCAAACCAAAAAGATATGGCAAATTTATGTATGTATGTATGTAAAGTTATGTAGGCCGCATTATTTGCATGTATTCTACGCTCGCTCTGCACGAAAAAGAAATAATGTTAAAAATCAATTTGAAATTCTTTCTAAAACGCAGCACGACATTTTCAACGTATGTATATAATTTTGCTGAAACTGCGCAATTCGAATTGCGAAAAATGAGTTAAAGAATAATATTAAAATATAGAGATCAAAATGTCATAACCAAGCTTACAAAATGTATGTAAATATGTAAATCAATATAAGTGAAGTATATCAACAAAATTTGCAAAAGATAGATATGTATTAGAGTGGTCCTTAAATCAAATGAAATTTTTTTTATTTAAGTCTCACCCCCTAAATCGGTTAAAGTACGATCAAAGATACCACATATAAATTTTGCTCCCGCTCGTAGATGGATAAAGGGTGTCGCACAGGTGTCAAAGTTGATATAACCATATGGAACACCTGTGCGACGATACCCCTTCACCGTATCCGATCGGGACCAAAATTTATACATATATGGTTTGTTTTGAATAAAATTTTCATTAAAACATGGTTTTTATTCCATGAAAATATGTCTTCAGCGCCGAATCATTCCAAATTTTCCATAATCTGAGTAAGTTGTTTTTTGAGTGTATGGTAATTTGAACTTTGAACCCTCTGAAACCGTTTCCGATCGGGACAAAAATTTATATGTGGTATCTTCGACTGTATGCTATAAAATTTGTCCCTATACATTTGGAGATCACCCTAATCTAAATACATATCAAACTAGAAAAAAAAAATAAAAAAAACGCTGCGAAGATGTAACTTTTTATTGCTCAGGAGCCGATTTTAACAACTTTCCACCTGGGTATGTATGTAGTTTATAAATTTGAAAATATTGGGGTAACACCCGAATGTGATAATTTACCCATTATTTGCGTCACACTTAGTTATCCACTCACTTACTACTATTGTCGACTTCTTCAGTGTCGTAATTTCCATACGCTTTCCCGTGATTCAGTTACAGTTCTTTATCTTTTTATAGATATGATATTCGAGGACATTCCCTTAAAAAAGTTTATTTTATTATGAGAACAAAAAAATACATATATAAGTACATATAATATACATGTATGTATATTAAGGTGGAGTGAAATCATATGGAGATTTTTTTTTTGTTCGAAAATTTGCCTTTATACGAGTTAATGAACCCCACAAAATTTTATGGCGATAGGATGACGTTTTGAACTGCCCCCAGCCCCGCAAAGTTGAAAGAAATAAGCACGATCTGGTACAAATATGAAATTTTGAAAATTATAAAATCAAAAAACGAAGTATGAGGATTGATAAGCTAAGCTGAGTATTAAAGTGAAATTTTTGTTTTTGGAAACAACAACAACAAAAGTTATTAAAGGTCAAAAATTATATTATGCATTTTTTAAATTGCAATTAATTAAAAAATACTGAACCGATTTCAAATATTTTTATACCATTCGATAGGTATTTTGATTCCCTTTAACTTGGTATACATCTTGTATATGAAAAGTAAGGGGGGTAAAAGGGGGGTTGACCCCCGCAAGGGGGTATTATGGAACCCACATAAAATGTAAATATTCGAAATCGGTTCAGTAGTTTTTAAGTAATTGCAATTAAAAGAATGCACAATATAAACTTTGACCTTTAAAAACTTTTGTTGTTGTTGTTTCCAAAAAAAAAAAATTCACTTTAATACTCAGCTTAGCCATCTTTATCAATCCTCATACTTCGTTTTTTGATTTTATAATTTTAGAAATTTCACATTTGTACCAGATCGTGCTATTTTTTCAACTTTGTGGGGCTGGGGGCACCTCTAAACATGCGAGTAGGTCAATAAAATTTTACAGGTATATTACTGGGCTAGAAAGGTGCCGTTTTGGCTTTGGAACAAATTGAATTTCCAAAAAAAATGTTTCACTCCACCTTGATGTATATGTACATACTTACCTTTACCATAATTGAATATTATTGCAGAACCGCAAAAATCCCTGCTACGCAACTTTCAGGCATAAAAAACAAACCCAACGACTGAAAGACCATATAAGGCGGTTGGAGCTGTTTGGCTTGTTTGGCTGCAATATTGCTGATAGCTATATTCGGGACATTAGCACAATAATTTATAATCTACTTAGCAGCAAGATGTGTAGCTTTGAGGTACCCAAGTGTGTGACAAAATTATTTTTAGATTTCTGGAAATTTCAAACAAAATTTTACTGCAAAGAATAGCGCAATTTTTATTTTATTAAAATAAATTGATTTATTTGCCGATTTTTTAACTTATTTTGGCAGTTAACAGCTTAACGAGTCCCAAAGAAGGAAAGATGGACCCTTTTCGGTTTACAATACTAGTGTAGTAACGCATCAGCCTTTTCGTTCAAAGCAGACCTGGGTAATATCAAGTATCAGTACGACTTGTGACAAGTACATTTTAAAGGAATTGTATTGGTACTGATACTGGCATTCTCAAAATTTTCAAGTACAAGTACAGGTAATTGCAAAATAATTGAAGTTTTAGCAAATACTTCAAAGTGCTAGAAAAGAATTGAAGGTACTTGAAAAGAATTGAAAAATGTACTTGAATCGATTTGTAAGTAATTGAAAGTACTTGAAAAGAATTAAAAATCGATTCAAGTAAATTTTTCAATTCTTTTCAAGTACTTTCAATTCTTTTCAAATACTTTGAAGTATTTGCTAAAACTTCAATTATTTTGCACAGAGTTGAAATTATTATAAGAGAAAAAATAAAAATCAAAAAATAATTATTATTGAAATAAACATATTTTAAAAGTCTTTCCATAATAGTTATTTCTGAGATATTTTTTTAAGTCGTTTTGTAATTATTATAAATGAGAAATTTTCAAAGACTTTTATATTGAGACAAATTTGAAAAAAGTCTTTCAGTAATTATTATCCGTAACAAATTGTTTGTTAAGTCTTCAAAGACTTTTTTATTGAGACAAATTTCAAAAATATCTTGAAGTAATTATTTTGAGTAACAAATTTATTTTTTATATCTTCGATAAAAATCTTTCATACAATTTCAAATTGGAAATTTGCTTGAATTTTGAAGTACTTATATGAAAGTTATTTTTATTTTATACTTATATGAAAGTTACTGAAAATTTTCTGAGACTTTTTTGAACTTTGTCTCAATGAAAAAGTCTTTGAAGATATAAAAAACAATTTGTTACTGATAATAATTACGCAAAGACTTTTTTCAAATTTGTCTCAATATAAAAGTCTTTGAAGACGTAAAAAATATATCGCACACTAAATCAAAAAGCATTACAACTCAAAATTCAAAAATTTTCAGGAGAGGCAAAAAACTTTTTAATTTTTATAGGCAATGGGCCGTATTAATAAAATCGAAGCAAATACTTTTACTCAAGATTTTAGGAATTTGACATCAATTTGTATGAACAAAATTTCAAAATTTGAGTAAAAGCAAATGCTCAACTTTTATTAATATGACCCAATGATATGGAAAAAGGCTACGTATAATAGTTATTTCTCAGTTAAAAAAGACTCTGATGGAAAAGATTTTTAAAATATAAGTTTCTGAATAATAATTATAGAAGATTTTTATCATTTTCATCAGGAAAAAAATATTATCAAAAGACTTTTAGGATCCTGAAGAAAATTTGTAAGACTTTTTTATAATTTCAAAATGAAATAATAATTATTCTACATCTCTGATTTTGCAATTCCTTGTACATGTACTTGTATTTGAATATTCTGAAAGTACTTAGTACGGACTAATTACTTCAAGATCAAAATATTAAGTATTTAAGTACGTAATAGTCCAATTACTGCTCAGTACTACCCAGGTCTGGTTCAAAGTCTACATACATGCCTTCGCATCGCAAATAAGTGAAATAAATCTTAAAATATGTCAATATTGTTTATATATTTTGTCTTTTATATTTTTAGCTAAGCACTACTGGGAAAACCTTGTAACTATAGATATGTATGTAAAATATTGAGAAACACAAAAACTGTGGAAAGCTGCTCGTTATGAGCGCCCTTTTTTAAATTTATAGCCATGCAATTTAGCCAAATATGAAACATAATTCATCTGAAAAAGGTAAATGAAAAAGGTTTCAACTACACAAACAAAAATATGATAGAAAAAATGGAGAAAATGAGAAGAGGAAGCAAAGAAAGTAAAGGAAAAGCAAAAAATAAAAAGAATAAGAAGAAGAAAACAGCAAAAAAAAAAAGAAATACACACAATGGTTTGCGGCAGGAGCAGCAGTCTAACAAAGGACCACCAGTGAATGCGTTAAAGTGAGACATAAAAGTAATTTTTTTCTTTGGTGAAAGATAATTTCATACAGAAATTCTATGAAATGCTTATAACGGAATTTCATTGCACTTTTTTCATTTTAAATATACGTTTTTCCGCATACTTATTCATTTCAAATATTTTGAATTAAATTTTAAATTTTTCACGAAAAAAATATATATGTGGATGTGATTGAATTTGACGCTGAGACATCTTTCTGAGTATGAAATAGAAATACTGCAAGATATCTCAGTTTTACTGGAAAAATATCAAATATACATACATCAATTCGGAGTTCATAAAGATACTGTTTATTTTACCTATATAAATATGTATAGGTATAGACATATTCTTTAATCACTTTCGCTAATAACGCGTGTCATTATTATTTTATGTATTCAAAAGTGAAATAGAATTGCAATAAAAGGCTGCCAGGAAAACACAAGTGGCCTCCAAGTCTCTACAACAGGGCTGCTCACCTCATAGGCACTCAAAGCACAATTGTTTTTGTTTTGTTCCGAATCATAGCCACATATACATATTTTCACTTCAAATATGAAAATAAAATTTTCTTTGCACTCCCATAAGCACTCAGATATAAAAAAATTTTATATGAATGTGCCTATGATTCATATTGAATGTGCAGAGCAAAGGCACTTTGTATAGGAGCTCGAGTACTGCCGTAAGAAATCGAAATTTACAATAACAAATTTGTAGTTAAAAAAAAATTCAAAAAATGAAAGCACTGTAAAAAATTTGTATTCAAAAAATCTATATATATAAAAATGGTGTAAAAAATGTTACTAACCTCATCAGATGAGAACGGCTGGGCCGATTTCTGTAAAACTTTTTGTCAATTGTTCGCATTTTCGAGGAGATGGTTCGTACGGAAGAAAATTTTGGGAAATCCCTCCGGAAAAGTCCGAAAATTGGAAAAATCGGTGTGTATGTGCGTATGTGTGCATCTGTGGATGTGTGTCCTCTATAAATTCCCAAAGTAACCAACCGTTCTTTATGAAATTTTCACAGTAGATTCATGTGGTGTTAGTGCACATAGTAGGGTATATAGAATTTCGAAAAATTGGGAGCTTCCCGGAATACAGGCCTAAATGAGGACCCAGATCGATCCACCAAGCCTTCGAGCAATATTGGTATCAAATGAAAGGTGTTTAACAGGCCTTCAACATAAAGTTATTTTTATTGCGATACCTAGGCCGGGTTCCCAGATATGGGTTAAAACGTGGGACCGAGTGACCCTGGAAAGTTTCTGAGCGATATTGGTATCAAATGAAAGCTGTTGAGGAGGACTTCAGCAAAGAGCTTTTTAAATAGTGACGCCTAGGCCGGGTTCCAAGATTTGGGTCAAAGCGTGGACCCGGATAACCCTTGAATGTTTTCGAGCGATATTGGTAGAAAATGAAAAGCGTTGAGCAGGCTTCCACATACAGCTATTTTCATTCTGATTTCTAAGGCTGTTTCCCAGAGATGGCTAAAGTAGTGGGCTAGGGATAGGGATAGGGATAGGGATAGGGATAGGGATAGGCATAGGCATAGGTATAGGCATAGGCATAGGCATAGGCATAGGCATAGGCATAGGCATAGGCATAGGCATAGGGATAGGGATAGGGATAGGGATAGGGATAGGGATAGGGATAGGGATAGGGATAGGGATAGGGATAGGGATAGGGATAGGGATAGGGATAGGGATAGGGATAGGGATAGGGATAGGGATAGGGATAGGGATAGGGATAGGGATAGGGATAGGGATAGGGATAGGGATAGGGATAGGGATAGGGATAGGGATAGGGATAGGGATAGGGATAGGGATAGGGATAGGGATAGGGATAGGGATAGGGATAGGGATAGGGATAGGGATAGGGATAGGGATAGGGATAGGGATAGGGATAGGGATAGGGATAGGGATAGGGATAGGGATAGGGATAGGGATAGGGATGGGGATAGGGATAGGGATAGGGATAGGGGGATAGGGATAGGGATAGGGATAGGGATAGGGATAGGGATAGGGATAGGGATAGGGATAGGGATAGGGATAGGGATAGGGATAGGGATAGGGATAGGGATAGGGATAGGGATAGGGATAGGGATAGGGATAGGGATAGGGATAGGGATAGGGATAGGGATAGGGATAAGGATAGTGATAGGGATAGGGATAGGGATAGGGATAGGGATAGGGATAGGGATAGGGATAGGGATAGGGATATGGATAGGGATTGGGATAAGGATAGGGATAGGGATAGGGATAGGGATAGGGATAGGGATAGGGATAGGGATAGGGATAGGGATAGGGATAGGGATAGGGATAGGGATAAGGATAGGGATAGGGATAGGGATAGGGATAGGGATAGGGATAGGGATAGGGATAGGGATAGGGATAGGGATAGGGATAGGGATAGGGATAGGGATAGGGATAGGGATAGGGATAGGGATAGGGATAGGGATAGGGATATGGATAGGGATTGAGATAATGATAGGGATCGGGGGAAGTAGGTTTGTCGCGGCGAATATAACTATAACTTTTATTCAGAGAATAGACAATTTTTTGTTATTCGTAGTCATTAAGATGGACTCTAACATAATGGTTAGCAATACGGTAATCAAAGACTTTTCTTTAGGCTTCATAGGAATAAGTTTTAGCAGAACAATGTCTGCCGGGTCAGCTAGTTTTCATATAAAAAATAAAAAAAAATTTATGTTTTTGATACTACCATTTGAAAATAAATTCTAAAATAATGTTTTATTGGAATTCATAAAAAAATTAAATGAGCAAAAAAATTTTTCAGTGCATATACAAAATTTGTAGATGTATTGAGTTTTGTACTTTCAATACGAGAGCGCCCAGCAGTATTTATCAGCTGGAAAACAGCACATATTTCCTACTGAATATTCAGTAGAGATGTAGTTCCAAAATCTGAACTTTCGCTTTCGTTTTTATATAGAGGTGGCGTCGAAAATCAACTACCTAAAAACTGCCGAACGAGAAGGGAGAGTTTCCATATGAAAAAAGGGCTGACTACGCAGGGAGAACTTCCATAGCATATATTTCAATACACCTGATGTCTTCACTGCGTGTTCAGTTATTTTTTCAGGCATGATTTTTGAACTCAGTTTCAGTGTATTTTTCATACTGAATATTCTACTGAATATGCACCTCCTTACCTCAAATACTGCTGGGCGTTGAGCAGCCCTGCTCTACAAGCACTGAATGTGCCTGTGGTAATAAAAATGTCGGCTGTCACATTTATTTACTTTTTTCTTTTCATCCGCCTTCAGCAAGGCAGAGAGATTGTTCCCTAATGGTTTTAAAAAGCATTTTTATTTCAATTCGCACGAAAGTCATGCGGGAGTGCGATTTTGTGTGAGCAGAGCTGTTGGGCATTAGAGCACGTAAAAATAATCTGCTAATACTTACGATGTGTTTTTGTATTTGTATAGATTGTGCGTATGTGTGAGAATGTATTTGATATATTTGCTGTTTCTTGGCGGAAGTTATTGTAGATCCATTATATTTGAATTATACACAATTTAAAAAGTATATACATAACTTTTCGCGTAGCTATTATTGATATTTAAAACATTTGCTGTTTGATAAGAAATTAAGCAACATGTTCAGTGCCCTAATCTCAAGTTTTATCCCATAGCACTTTTGTAATTAGACCGAATAGCATGTCTACATGAGACGAATTTTGCTCTTCAAATAAACCGATAAACGGTTCATGACTTGGAACGTATACGCGATCATCAGGTTTAATTATGTGCTTATATCTCTATTAATTTGGGGTTATGTTGATGAAAATCGGCATCGATGCGCTTTTCATTTATAGGTTCCGCACTCTTTGAATTTGTATGGAATTTAATTTGATTCGGCTTGTAATTTAAGTAAATAAAGATTGGGGTAGTGTATCTAAGGTTCTATATATAAATTTGTTACGTTATTTCGTTCTCTATAAGCACGGCAGCAAACAATCACCCATTATTAAATATGTATGTCAATATATGTATAATAAGAAAACTTTGCATATTTTATTGAATTTAATAATGTAAGTTATTAACTATTCAACACCAAAAATCAAACCAACATTGAGTTCACATTATACAATTACACTGTGCCACAAGATTCTACATAATTGATAAAACCAAAAGCAGAGGTATGTAGCTTTATTCCTCTCATATCAAAACCTCATACTGGATTTTTGGCCTATGAGTCTGGTTTCGTTTTTATTTGCATTTAAAGTTGGTACCTACTTATGTATAAGGAAAAGCTAACAAAGCTTGATAAAATTAAAGAATTTCTTACGAAATGTATGTTAAATTTTTGTTTTCATTCTGTTGTTTATTTTTACATAAAATGACGCTGTGGTACAATGGCTTATGCATTTTAAGCAACAGAAAAACAATGTTGCTAAGACTTCACAATATTTTGCGGCAACATGTTGCGCGGTATTCTTACTGCTCAATTCTGGAGGCGCGTTTTTAGTAGATTTTTCGCTTTGATTGAGCAAACAAATGCCAAAGAAAGATATTACATAATAAATGTTGTTGCTTTTGTTGTTTGTGCTGTTATTGATATTGCTCACACCTCAAAGACAAAGGCATACGCACAGGCAAATGAAAATGAAACCCGACCTTTAGGACAAAAATGCATTACGGTGTTTTGTTACTAGAGGGTTAAGCTTTTATTTTCTTTTGGTTTCATCAATTACGGGGAGATAAACCTTAATTTTGTATCACAGTGTTATTATACGAGAACATACAGGAATGTGAACCAAGTTATAATAGCCTACTCCAACTTCCTTACTACATTACAATATGGTTAAGTTGATTAAATGTATAAATTAGTGCAAGTAAGCCGATTGACGCTCCACTAAAGGTTTTCTAAGCTGAAACTATTTTCCGCTATTTGTCATTCATAACTACATACAAGCACTCACGAGTAGGAAAAAATATCGCACAAGTCTCATTAACTTAATTTCTTGCAATTAATGTAATGTTGCTACATTCACTTCGCATTTTTATTAGCAACACAGTAAGCACTAGGAGATTTAGTACGCTTTATATGTAGATAAACAGACATTCATACAAATTTGCAACAAGTGTATTTATTAAAACCACTTTTGTTATTTGTCTTTATCTGCAAAGAAAAAAATGGAGTATAAATTGCTTTTCGAGACATTACTCTACTTTAGCAAATATACAATAAAATTTGCAACACTTATCGATTTCAATTTTATAGATCCTTTGTCCACTTCCAAGCGCACTTCTTCTAACCAAAAGTTATTAAACTGCATACTATAGAATTTATTTAAGTACTCGATTTGGCGGGTAAATAATAACAAAAAAAGGCGAAAGCATAATAGTGGAAGCTAAACGCAAAACATAATGCGGAAATGCAACAGCAAAACTAAAATTTGGCAAACTTTTGCGCGCTTGCAAAAAATGCAAGCATTCAGCAACAACCGCGAAAATACGAAAGGAAGAAAGTTATGAATGTCTGCGATTATTTATACGATTATTTATTGTTATGATACTCAGCTCGCTGGAATACTTAGTTACATTTGTATATCTATATGGAATTTTTGAAAATCATTTTGCAAGCTTTGTAACAAATGCAAACAGGGCATTGCTAAATTGCTAAAAGAATATTTAAGCTGCACTCTTGTAATTTATTTTTATTTTTTTATTTTTTTTAAGCTTCAAATTATTCTTTATTTGTTGCTTCCTTCTTCATTTCCTTCCTTTCACTTGCATTCACGTCGTAATCAAAATAGTTAGAAATGAAGTAAAAAAAAGTGCACTTATTAAATTATTCAGATTTGAAGAGAACTTGAAGTGCTGCTAACATCAAGCAAAAAAGTACTTTCTAACCACAACAACAAACAGCCGCATGCATCGCCCATTACGCACATTAATCTTTTTCGTGCCGCAAAATGCAGCAAATCTTTATGGATTTAGAGCCATATACTCGTACATTCAATGCTTCACAAGCTGCTGCGTTTATTAAGAAATTAAATATTTACTTTGAAATAGCAAACTTTTGCAATTTCTCAGTAAAGGTGCTTAAAACTATAAAGTTTAATGCTGACAAGTTGGCAGCTCGTTCTTTTCTTGGCACACCTTTAAATTTTTATAGTAATTTGCTGTTATGAGTATTGAATGTTAAAGTAATTTATGCAATAAATATGCCCAAAACCAAGGAAGAGCTTTTAAGGATCGTCGTTTGTACTAAGAGTGTACTAAAAGTCGTTAAAATGGATGAGAGTGATTATAGGTACGTTTTTCATGAGATCTGCTAAAAGGTAGATGGCGATGAGAAACTTTCGGTGCAGTGAAATAACGCCCGTGGAATTAACGCCCGCGGGCGTTTTTTCTTTTCTTGAAAAAGAAATAGCGCCTGCGAATAAAACGAAATTAAACCCGTGGGTATTATTTCCACTCAGAAAGGGAAAGAACGCCCGCGCGCCCTATTCGGCGATGTGGGCTTTATTTCCTTTTCGTAAGGGCAATTAAGCCCGCAGACGGTTTTTTTTTTTTAAATATGGTGTATTATTGGAAAAAGCGCCGCAGGCGAAAAATTGGAATAAAAAATCGCGCGATTTTTAATTCCAGTTTTTCGTTTCTTTTGTTTAAATATGGTGTATTATTATTGGGAAAAGCGCCGCAGGCGAAAAATTGGAATAAAAAATCGCGCGAATTGTTGTGTGTTATTTGTTTTACCAAGCTACGCGATATTCTCTTAAGCCCATGCAATCACTTTAAATTGTTGCGGATTGCTTTGGAGAGCACAGTAAGGTTGCAATTGTAAATGGCAATAGAAATATTTTGTGCCCGGTTTGTCGTCAAATTGTTGAAAACTCTATAAGAGTATTTGTTTAGATTGTGGTCTGAAAGTGCCAATATGTATGTAATGAAGTTTTGTTTATTTTGATTGAGTATTTAAATATTTACTTACTTACAGACCTTGAAAATTCTTAGTAATAAATAGAGCTCCAGATTTTTTTTTAACATTTTCGAGTAGCCCGATCAGATGTTGTTCAAATGCTCGAACAGTCGTTTGTTTGTTTATTACCCGTATGTTTGTACGGGCATTTGAACAATTCGGGCATTTTGAAGTTTGTTTTTTTCTTTTGTTTATTACTTTTTTTCGTCTTCATATGTAGTTGTTTTTATTTTTGTTTTTTCGATACACATTTTTTTGGTTGTAAGCTCGAATGCTCGAATGTTTGTACGGGCATTTGAACAACGAACGGGCTTCAAACAAAAACGATCAATTCGAACTGTTCGATACCCGGGTATCTAGAGCTCTAGTAATAAATGGTTATAGAAATTTGCTGAAGCTTTGTTTATTCGATTGAGTATTTGAATATTTAGAAGGGATTTAAAAAAAATTGAAAGAATCGAAAAATTGGAATTAAAAATCGCGCGATTTTTTATTCCAATTTTTCGCCTGCGCCGCTTTTTTCCCTAATACACCATATTTAAAAAAACCCGTCTGCGGGCTTAATTGCCCTTCCGAAAGAGAAATAAAGCCCATGGATCAAACGAAATAACGCCTGCGGGAATTATTTCTTTTTCAAGAAAAGAAAAAACGCCCGCGGGCGTTATTTCCTTTTTTGGGAAATAACGCCCGCTGGCGTTAATTCCACGGGCGTTATTTCACTGCACCGAAACTTTCGCCACTTACGTGGACTATATAATTATAATGATGATGATAATGATGATGATGATGATGATTATGATGATGATGGTTATTTTGATGATGGTTATTTTGATGATTATGGTTAATATAATGATAGTGTTGGTGATTATGATAATGATGAGGATGATGATGGTGATGATGATGTTGATGATGATGATGATGATGATGATGATGCCGATGGTGATGATAATGATGATGTTATTGCTGATGATGATACCGGATTTTCATGATCCCGCCGTATGTGTTATCGCAAATTTTTTTTTTTTTTAGCATCCAATATATTTTGCCAACTGTATAAATAAAATACATCTAACAATTTTGTGGTTCGTTAAAAGTAATTAGTAATTAATAATGACTTAATAAACTTGGTGGGCATGTATGGATTGCTCTCAGTAGTGCATCCATTTGTCGTAGTCCATCAATAAAGATCTGCAAAAGATTTTCTTTTGAGGCGTACGAAACTAGTTGGTCTTGCCGTCAGGGCTAGAGCGAGGGGGTTGGGGTGAGCTAGTAGTCTCGTTTTGTATGATGCAGCATACTTTCTTATATCTTGAGCAATAGTAGGTATCTTTAGGTCACGATGTAGACGGTCGTTTGTGACGTAGTAGGGTGCATTTACAATCATTCTAAGAGTTTTCGATTGGAATCTTTGGAGAATTTCTATATTTGAGTTTGCTGCAGTTCCTCACAGCTGTATGCCATAGGTCCAGATAGGTTTTAAGATGGCTGAGTAGAGCAGGAGTTTGTTGTCGATTGACAGTTGGGAGTTTCGATTCATGAGCCAATAGATATTCCGCAGTTTTATACCAAGAGCTTTTCGTTTGGTGAATATGTGGGTTCTCCATGTTAGTTTTCTGTCGAAGTGCATACCAAGGTATTTTGTTACGTCACTTTGCGGTATATCAATGCCGTTGGGTTTTACGGATGGGCAAGTGTTACGTCTAGTGGTAAACGTCACTTGGACAGATTTTGATTCATTTGACTTTATCCGCCAGTCTTTCAGCCAATGGGTAATTTTATTTAAATTTCTTTGAAGCTTAAGTGAGGCCCGTTTGGGTTGAGGTCTGCAGCCAGTACGGCAGTGTCATCGGCAAAAGTGCCAATAGTTACTCCTTCTGCTATTGGGAGGTCATGTGTGTAAAGTAGGTACAGTATTGGGCCCATTACACTACCTTGCGGGACGCCTGCTAAGCTCTCGTAGAGCTCAGACTGCTCTGCTCCTTCCTTGACGAAAAAGTAACGATTTTTTAGGTAAGATTGTATAAATAGGAAGTAATTTGTAGGGAGAGTATTTTTTATTTTATAGAGGAGGCCGTCGTGCCATACGCGATCAAAAGCTTAGGATATGTCTAGAAAAGCAGCTGTACAATATTTTTTTTGCTCAAAGACAGAGTAGATTTTCTCGGTAAGTCTATGTACTTGTTCAATTGTTCCGTGCCCTCTTCTGAAGCCAAACTGGTGATTAGGTATAATGTTACGTTCTTCTATTTTGGGTAGGAGTTTTTTAAGGAAAAGAACTTCCAGGTCTTTTGAGACAATGGGCAGCAGGCTAATGGGTCTGTAAGACCCTGCCTTATCAGGGGGTTTTCCTGGTTTCAGAATCATTTTCATCTGAGCGACTTTCCATTAAGGGGGTATCGCAAATACAGAATTTTAGGTTCCAGCTATAAAAGTCTTACGATTTTTCTCTTTCTTCTTCTTCTTCTTCTTCTTCTTCTTCTTCTTCTTCTACTTCTTCTTCTACTTCTTCTTCTTCCTCTTTCCTTCTACTTCTTCTTCCTCTTCTCAACAGCGCATTGAAGAGTTGTAGCACAAGTGTCGGTTAGACGGTTATGAAAATTCCACTTAGGCGGTTATGAAGTTTAAACGACGCTATACGGTATGGTAGAGGGAATAAATTTGCATGTTACGCTGTTGCACGACTATTAATAAATTCGAGTATAAAAATTAACTGGGAACAATTAACAAAAATCTCAAAAAAAAAAAGCACAATCACAATTAAATGCATACATTTCACTGCCTGTACGTGCTACAAGTACAACTTTTATTAGAGTTGCCAGACCGAAACACATAATGATCATTATAGTATTTTTTTTTGTTTGATACCCTCATTTTGCACGTGGTCACTACATTTCTATGAATACGAAATAATTAAACAATGTGACAACAATAAAAAAAAACCAAACAGACACATACTCATAAAAGTATAACTACCAAAAGCAAATTTTCAAGCAAACCCAGCATGTTCAATTGTACTTTTTATACGAGTACAACTGAGAGTGTTTTCGGAGCTTAATTAGCTGAAATATGTGTGTGTGCTTTTGCGTGTATTTATTTGAATTTATTTAGGCCACCGTACCGTAGCATTTTAATGCTGTGGCCACAAAACCAGTTAATTAAAGCACGCAAACAAAAAGGAGATATGTATTTGCATACAACAACAACAACAACAAATAGACTGTCTTATTCAGCACAAGTAGAGCTAATATAATTGTGTGCAGAATATAAAACATATAATAGATCTAATGACGTGAGTAGCTATAATACCGACGAGTTTTATGGCCGAGCCTTGTTTTAGCCCCTTTGCGGCGAAACAACAAATTGGATTGAGTAACTTGCTTAATGTCGATCTGAAATAACGTCTGCTCCAAGGCAAATAGATATTTGCTAAATCTATTAAAGAAAATCCAAAAGAGAGATTTGCTTAATAAAGTTTAAATTAAAATAAGTTAAAACATTTTCAGGTCAGGCGTATAAAGGAAAAGGCATAATTAGGCGTTCAATGGAATAGACTTCTTAGGTATGTTAGTGTCTAGCACGAAATTATAATTTTAAATTTTAATTTTTATACTTTGGAATAAGCGGAAAAATCCAATTAGCTCATACAGCGATGGTAGATGTGATAGCTATTTCGAAGAAAAACCACTTTCTTCATCATCAGACATCTTCTCGGGAGCACACCAGGCTTTGAACCTACGCTCCAACCATCAGTAGTCGAATATTAGCGAAACGCTAAGCACTGCGGCTACCGATGGTCCTGCTGAGCTGTTGGATTTTTCACTTATATATGCCATTGCTCTATTCAATCTAACCTCACTTAGTGTACGATTTTCGTACATCTGCTATGCAAGTGTTGAATACTGGTTGGCAGCTGACGGACAGCGGTGTGCTCCCGAGAAGATGTCTGATGATGAAGAAAGTGGTTTTTCTTCGAAATAGCTATCACATCTACCATCGCTGTATGAGCTAATTGGATTTTTCCGCTTATTCCAAAGTATAAAAATTAAAATTAAAAATAATAATTTCGTGCTAGACACTAACATACTTAATAATGTTAAATTATAAAATTGTGCTGTTGTATATACAACTACTGTACACAGCGCCCGCTGTCCGTCAGCTGCCAACCAGTATTCAACACTTGCATAGCAGATGTACGAAAATCGTACACTAAGTGAGGTTAGATTGAATAGAGCAATGGCATATATAAGTGAAAAATCCAACAGCTCAGCAGGACCATCAGTAGCCGCAGTGCTTAGCGTTTCGCTAATATTCAACTACTGATGGTTGGAGCGTAGGTTCAAAGCCTGGTGTGCTCCCGAGAAGATGTCTGATGATGAAGAAAGTGGTTTTTCTTCGAAATAGCTATCACATCTACCATCGCTGTATGAGCTAATTGGATTTTTCCGCTTATTCCAAAGGAATAGACTTCTGTTTATATACATATGTACATATGTATATTAGATAGGGTCGAAAAAAATGTTGTAAAAGTCCGCCCCTAAATTTGAAGCACAAAAAGGGGCACAATTTCGGCGGTATTTGTTTGTTGGCCCTTAACCCTCTCAACATAAGCTTCAAATTTAGGGGCGGACTATTACAACTTTTTTTTCGTATGGGGACCAACCCTATCTAATGTATATACATAAATAAAACCGTAGTTAGCATTGTAAATGATACCCTCAGTACATTTCCACTTTCGAAGCATGCAAAACTCCGGTATACATAAGTGTGTACATTAGAGTGGCCCTTATTTTCGAAGTCGGAAATTTGCAGGTGTTACCCCCCCACATGTTCTTGGTTAACAAAAAAATAATATCCTGAAAATTTTGGCCCGATTGAACAACTCTAACCCGTGCCACAGCGAGTTGAAGTTGAAAAATTACCAACATCACTTTTAGTAAGCGCTGCTTTTGGCTATGCCGCGATAAATATATGTATGTGCGTAGGTATACCCGAAAACCCAACTCTGAGATGTTAACAAGTTTAAACTTGCATAATATCAATCAAAATAGGTACTTTTATTATTTTACCGTTACAATTGCTTGAGTAACAATAATCGTAGAAGATGTATGTACGTACGTATGTAGATGACACTAAATTTTGGTTCTTACCTATAAAGCAACATAGTACAACAAAAAAATCAAGTCAGTTAACTGAAGCACATGCCACACATACATAGGTACCTTTTTAGCACATTTGAGACAAATTAGTTTTTTACAAACATAGCAAAAGTGAGTATCTGTCGGCCTTGGGAAAGTTTGTGTCCATATCATGGTCACTTTACGCGTAGTTAGCGTAACTACCGTTTGAAAATGCTTCACAAATATAATATCGAGACGGTCCAGCACTATTCATGATACAGTCCTCAATGTCGGTTTCCAAATTCATATTCCTCGAGTCATTTTGTAAGAATTTCATCCGAAGAGGCACTTAGAATACTGAAAGTTTCCAATTTTCTTCATTTGCACACCATTTTAGTGGAATTCTGATATAAAAAAAATAGTAAGAAAAGACCCAAGTTGTCACAAAAATCACCTCCCTAAGGTCTCTGGACTGTGGTATTTAGGTTCCTTTTGTTTGTGGATATCTAGTAAAATTCTATGGCGAACAATTTTCTATAACTATTTAACCCTCTAACCACCTACGAAATAATATTTTTTGCAGACTTTCTAAAAAGGAGTAAAAGCGACCGTCCGGGTGTTAGAGGGTTAAAGTAGTCTACAAAGTTACAGCTATTGCAATTATTTGGGGGTTTTACTATGATGATATTGGTCTTTAATTCTGTGTGAGAGTTAGCTTGCTCAAACGTGCAGTTGCAAAGTGTTATAGAAAAAAATACCCAAATTGCCAGCAGCAAACGCTGGTGCAGTGAAATAACTCCCAAATAAAGTAACTCCACAAAAAAAATAAAAAAACTGCAAATAGTTTCATACAAAATAGGGACTTATTTCGTTATTATACAACTCGCAATATGTTGGAACTTATTTCATTTCCCTCTTTTGGAGTTATTTAATTCCTTTTATGTGGGAGTTATTTCACTGCCCCGCAAACGCTTTCAATGGACTTTCCAGAGGTTTAAAGTTCTGAATTGTATTTCTTATTTGTGTATGCATGTACGAGAGTATACAATTACACTAATAGAGGGCACTTATTTTTAAAATTTCCCATATAAATATGTATGTACGATTACATGAAAAAGATGCATTAAAATTTCAATTTCCTTAAATTTTTTTGTATATATATGAGTAAATAAGGATTCATGACATTTCAGTACTTCAATATATAGAATATCAGTATATTTTGTTTATAAATAATTTATTTGTGGAGTCTAATTAATAAGAACCTTGTAATCTACTACAAATCAAAAATATTAGAGAATTCGTCCAATAGAAACGTCCACCGAACCATATAACCCTTGGTTTATTATTTCAACACATTGTGGCACGGGTTAAAGTTGACCAGTCGAGCAAATATTAAACGGGGAATATTTTCTTCGCACATGAAACCATTTCAGGGGGTAACGTCTCAAAAAAGTAGAAACAATTTTTTTCCATAAGCGTAAGGGCCACTCTAATGTACATATATGTATATTTATGTAGAGAAAAGTAAAACAAAACGAATATGCTTACTTCCAAGCTAGTAAAGCGCGATGACTTATAGTTGTTGTTGTTGTCGCCTTGTTATACATCACTTATTTGCTTCAAGACAACAGCGCGCGTAATGTGACACGCGCCAAAACAAATAATACTGATTTGCCGCTGGCAATGAGAAAGCAAATAAATATTAAACAGAAAGCAGGCAGCAACATACAGATAATATATAAAAGTATAACTAATTTTGATCTCAAGAAACAATCTGTCTTAGTTGTCAATTGAAAACCACTAGAATGCTACTGTTTGGTTAGCGATAGCGGCAAAGAAGAAGTTAAAGAGAGAAGAGTTTTGAAATCTTTTAAGTTTCGTTACTTTGTCTTAATATACCCAATAATCATTAGGCTTGATTATATAATAATAATACAATGGCGCTATTATAACTCTGACGAGTTTTATGGCCGAGCTTCTCTCCCAATTCGAGGTGTGCTCCTTTTTGTTTTTCCTACTAATTGGCTGGACCTACAGTTTTATGCCGGCTCCGAACGGCGAATGCATTTTTTGTGAGAAGCTTTTTCATGGCAGAAATACACTCGGAGGGTATGCCGTCCACTGCCAAGAGGTGACCGCTGCTCTTAAAAACCCCAATAATTGGATTTTTACTAATTAGAAAAATTTTTTGGTGTTTTGCTCGGACCGTGGTTTGAACCCGAGACCTCTGGCATAGCAGGCGAGCACTCTACCCCCTGCACCACAGCGGCCATTAGGCTTGATTAATCATTCGAAAACGATGACAGAAGGAAGTCTTGAATATAACGTTTCAAGAGAACGAAAAAGATACTGCAGATGGCACATCGCCGAAACCGGCTTATAGACAAATCAAACTTGATAAGAGATGACAGAAAATCGTTCCACAATACATCTCAAGGGAACGAAACTTTCGGAATTAATTTTTGCCCTAAATTTTTCGCCATAAAATTTTTGGCATTAAACTTTCGACCAAATTCTGCAGAAGAAAGGAGGAGCTGACACATAAATAGTTCATTAATTGAGTACTCCACTTTCAAAAGGGGCTACATATGTGAATTTTTCCTATTAAGCCACAAATGGTATTTAATGCTATTTTCTCACAATACGGAAGGATTTTACAACAAATTCCTAATGGACATTATACAACTTTAAATACTGGTAAACAATACATCAAAAAATCAATTTCGAAAAAAATTCACATAGCAATTTTTGAAAGTGAACTACTCAATCTTTTTTTAACATGATCTACCTATAATATTTTAAGCCTTGAGAGTGTTAATCATTGGAAATCACAATCGCTGCGAAAGTTGACTTGCTCTTTGACTACACAAACGAAATGTTTTAGCGTTTGTTTCGAGTCTGAAATTTTAGGGTTGCTATGAGAGTAATCGTTAGCGAAACTGAGACGCTTTAGCAATTGTTTCGATTAACGGCTATTCGCGACTAGACTCGAATAGGAATAAAAGTAATTGAAAGAATTCGCTTTGTTTGAACAATCGAATAAAATATTGCGGACTGGCCCGAAAAAGTCAAATTGTCTCCTACAGCAATTGCAGCTGAAAAAATTCAATATAAAATACGGTAGGTAGGTAGATGGCTTGGCGCAAGTGAGAGTATTGGATAAATTATGTTCATTTAATGAAAATTTAATCCCCTTTCATTTCGTTTTTTACATATATAAATATGTATTTATTTACAAATATTTAGTAAACGCTTGATAAATATTTACCTTTGACGCATGTACATATGTATGTAAGTAAAATGCGTTTAATAAAGACAAAAACATAAATTAATGCAATAAATTAGTTATTTAAATTTTTTTCTGAAAAAAATTTATTCTGCTGAATGGTTTTTTTTTTTAGTTGAATAAAGAAAAACCTCGACACCAAAGATATATTTAGGTACAGTTATTATAATTTTTTTAATACGTGTGAAGCACAAGCTTTAGTCGCTTTAATATAAGTGCCTTTTTACCTTCAAACGCCTTAACAACGCTTTGCCTATCACTTTGTACAGCAGGGCGTATGAGTAATGTGTTTAGTCTCACTTACATGCCATTTACGATTGTTCTATTGTTCTCAATTGTTTCTGCATATAACTAAAGTACTTCATGACTTTAAAACTTTAAAACTTCATAAAAATATTATGATTGTCACAAACTTGCCGTTTGTTTTTTTTTCTTTCTTCCCCGCAAACTTTCGTCATTATTGTGTCGTTGGTCACGCTTGTTTCACGTTTCGTTTGTACGTACAATCTGAATAAATGTAGTAATTCTTTGCCGCATTACGCCTCGCATTACACTCGTTTATTGTATATGATCTACACGACATTTATTTATTTTATTTCAAAAGTTCAAGGAAAACGTTTTGAGCAGAATCACTTGTACGTTTGTTTGCTTTGCTGTTTCTTTGTGTGTTATTTTTGTTGTTTTGGCGGCGACGAAAACTTGCTTTCTTTGCCGTATTTAAGACCGCACTTGGCACATTTGAAATGCAAAAAAAAAAAAAACACGAACTGCCTATGGTAATGCGCGGCTGGAGAAAGTCAGTTGACACTTAATGTTGCTGCAATGAAAGACTAACCGGTTTTTTTAGTTACATTTGTTATTATGTAGTTGCATTTTTTTCATGTCGTATGTGCCGCTGATCTACTGAGAATAAACCAAAATATTGTATCGGAGCTATAGGTTATAGTGATCCGATCTGAATGATTTTCACCGACATATTTTATTGTAGTATAATACCATTTACTGCAATGTTTAGTATAATTTGATCCTTAAATACGGAAGTTATACCCGAAAACAGCTATATCTGAACAATCGGTTGTATGGGAGCTACATTCTATAGTGGTCCGATCTTGAAAAATTTCGGTGACATTTATTAGGTCCATATGGGTACAAATACCTTAAAGTTTCATGCCCTTATCTGTTTACATGGAGAAGTTATATCGCAAAATGTCCATATCTGAACAATCAGGTGTATGGGAGCTATATGTTATAGTGGTCCGATCTTGACAAATTTCGGTGACTATTATTATGTCCATGTGGGTAAAAATACTTCAAAGTTTCATGCCCTTATCTCTTTACATAGAGAAGTTATATCCCAAAATGTCCATATCTGAACAATCAGTTGTATGGGAGCTATATGCTATAGTGGTCCGATCTTAACAAATTTTATTGGCATTTATTAGATCCATATGGGTACAACTACTTCAAAGTTTCATATCCTTATCTCCTCAAATAAAGAAGTTATACCCGAAAACAGCTATATCTGAACAATCGGTTGTATGGGAGCTACATGCTAAAGTGGTCCGATCTTGACAAATTTCGGTGACATTTATTAGGTCCATATTGTTACAAATACCTCAAAGTTTCATGCCCTTATCTATTTACATGGAGAAGTTAATCCCAAAATGTCCATATCTGAACAATCGGTTGTATGGGAGCTATATGTTACAGTGGTCCGATCTTGACAAACTTCGGTGAATATTATTATGTCCATGTGGGTACAAATACTTCAAAGTTTCATGCCCTTATCTCTTTATATGGAGAAGTTATATCCCAAAATGTCCATATCTGAACAATCAGTTGTATGGGAGCTATATGCTATAGTGGTCCGATCTTAACAAATTTTAGTGACATTTATTAGGTCCATATGGGTACAACTACTTCAAAGTTTCATATCCTTATTTCCTCAAATAAAGAAGTTATACCCGAAAACAGCTATATCTGAACAATCAGTTGTATGGGAGCTATACCTTATATTAGTCCGATGTGGTGGATTCCGACAAATGATCAAAGTATCATCAAAATATATTCAACTGCCAAATTCAAGTCGATATCTGAAAAAATGTGAGCCTCATAACCATTCCGGTTTGAGAAAAGAGAAGAATTTTTGTCGTATGTGCTATCATAAACAGGTATTGGTGCTCAGACGTCACATACGACAAATGCATACTGAATGAAAAGTCGTTAATCTCCCATAATTTTAAAGATATCCAACTTTTGCAAATTGCAAGTCAAAATATATAATACTCTCTACAGCTCGTCCAAATAACAGAAAAATCTGTTGTACAGTTTTTGAGAATTTCCAATTTAAACCTCAAAGTCGATTTTCTCGAAACTATGTTTTGCTACATACGACATTCGGTTTCTCAGGCGACGATATCAAAGGACTTGGCATGGAAATGAGTAATTTATTAAAATTTTTACAAATTTTTACAATTTTTACCTGTTCAAAGATCCATTTTTACGCTACAGTTTATCTCATTTTTAAATTTGAAGTGTCATGCAAGGCCTAGCACTGAAGATGGGTAATAAAAGGAAAGGGAAGAGGAAAATGAAAGGGACGGATATGGCGAAGGACAGGAAGCGAAAGAGGAAATATGAAAAATAAAATGGATAAAGGGAAAATAAAGCGCAAATAAAGGGGAAAGGGGAAGAGAAAGAGAACTAGAAAGAAAAGGAGAAGCGCGCCAAATGGCCTTTTGTAGGTCGCTTTAAGGTTACCATAGTCTAGAAAAATATTCGGCACAAAACTTCACTATGGGGCTCCTTGGTCAAAATAAAAATAACCAGCAGCTATGAAGGTATATCAAAAAAGTTTCAAATGTGGCAATAAGTGGTCTTCCACCCCCAAATTGTCGCACAGTGTAATTGAAAGCCACAGCAGCGCGTGGCCGGGTTTACTAGTTTTATTTATTTATTTAAGTTGGACATTATGAAATAACAATAACACGAACTAGTTATGCACACGTGGAAGATGGTGTGAAGTTGGTAAGTATGAAAGCTTGAAAAGATCACGCGCTTTAGTGCCTGAAAAGTTGGAGGCTGTGCGCTGGAAAAACGATTATCTTGCTACCATCTTATGGCAGACTTGCTGTTTGGAGAAAGAAAGGTAGTGATGGGCGAGTCCGAGATGTTTTATTCGATTCTCTCGATTGTTGAAACAGCTCGAATGCTCTCGATGGTTTTCATTCGTATTCGAGTCAAGTCGTAAATGGCCGTCAGTCGAAACAATCGCTAAAACATCTCGGACTCGCCAACGATTCCTCTCGTTTTCAAAGCAACCCTACAACATCTCGGACTCGCTGCAAAAAATACATAATATATGTTGTTGCCGCTTTAATATTAAAATTGCTTTAAAAAATATACAGAGTGGTACAAATCTATTGCCGTTGTTGCTACTCATAAAATTCATTTGTTTCATAAGCGTCTCACTTCAGAAAATTTATTAATGTTTAAATAATTTATTATTATTATTATGCACGACACTCTTTAGTTGTGATTGCAATAATGCAGCGTCTATGTATAGCATATTTTTCAATTTGGTTAATTTATTTATGTATTTGCCTCACTTCCATTAAAAATCCTGCTTTCTTTATCAACAAACCTCATTCAGCTTATTTTATCAACTAAAACATATCATCAAAACAACAGCCGGCCCGCCGACTCGGAACAATCGCAAAAACATCTCGATTGTGTAGTCGGGGAGCGAGTCAACTTTTGACTCGATTGTGATTTTGCAACGATGGTGATTCTCTCGATTGTCTAAACATCTCGGACTCGCCCATCACTAAAGAAAGGAATACATTGTCGCATAATTATGCTTAACCAACATTAAAGGGCTCAGCATGAATTAAGTGGTTTCTTAAAGAGGAGTTGAATTATAAATATGAAATGCAAAAGTTCATAAATTGGGTTACGAATTGCTACATCTCACCCACCATAATCTCCATACTTAGCTCCCTTCTATTATTGTATAATATTGAAAAATAAAATGCATCTTTGCCGAAAAAATGATTTCTTAGCCAAAATATCACGAACTTATCAAACAGCCCTCGTATATAAAAAATGAAACACAACCGTGCCTTATAAAAAATACTGCCATAAATTGCGAAAAATTTAAAAAACTAACCCGATATTGCAAGTCGACTAAAGAGAATGTTTCAGATATGCTTACCAAGCACACATTTTTTTTCTTTTGGCGTGATGACAGCAAACGAGTAATTATGTTACCGCCACTGGCTACTGCTTATTATAATACATATTCGAACACATATATAAAGACATTTAAGCGTATGAAGAAGCGAAGGAAGAAAAAAGAAAGCTTAGAATAATGTAATTATTAATAACAACGTGTTAATCTGCTGCAAAATCAGCGAACAAAGCGGATTATACAAAAGCATTCTCTAGGCGTCTCTTTTGTCTTTTATATACTATAAAACACCCTGTTCAACCTTCTAAAGTTACTGTTGCTCACATGGTTGTTTCTTTTATTATATTTTATTTACCTTAAACTTGATTTGTACTTGTAGCTTTATAACTCTCCGCTTTAGTAAGCCCACGTATGCACATAAAACTAAAAAAAAAGCTTAACTAGACAAAAAAAATTATTTTATTCTATTTGCGTGCACAATTGCCAAATATTTTATTATAGAATTGCTCAATTCGCTTAAACTAAACGAAAACGCCTACCAATGTTTGTTTGTTTGCATTGTATTTTTGCGTTTAAGATAACAGTCTTGTATGTGAATAGTTGTTTGCTGAAGTAGGCGAAAATTGGTGGCTATCGATATCAATAAAATTGAAATGCACTCAACCGTGTAGGCAGAGCAAACAAATAAGTATGCTCGTGATTATCTGACTAAATCGAGTGGTAAGAAAATAAGTCGTTTAAAATGGAAATGTGGAAAAAGAAGAATAAGAATAAGAAGAATAAAATAGGAGAATAATAATAATAATAAAAATAAAAAGAAGAACAAGAAGAAAAATAGGAAGAAAAAGCAGAAAAAAATCCAAGATAAAGAGAGATCTATATCGATGACTAGCAAATTCCCGACCCACTTCGCTTAGACAAATCCAAATTATTGACAATGGAAATCCAAAAGAGCGAAAATATCCAGAAAAAAAGAAGAAAAATCGATAATCCGAAAGACAGGTATCCAAATAACGATATACCACAAAAAACCAAAGTTAAACCAAAGGTCCATAAATCGAAATCATCGATAAATCTAAAAGACAGAACTCCAAATGCCTAAGACAGAAATACAAATAACGATTGTAGCAATATAAAAAACTCATAACAAAAATTACTCCCAGGGGAAGGCGGAAAAGACACGTAGATACGAAACGCGTAGGAGAATTTAAGAAAACTGCAGTTTTGCTTAAAAAGTCCACCGGCCTAAAAGCTCTAACAAAATCATTCATTATAAATTGAATATATTTGGCCTAAATTCTATAATACAAAAATTAAAAAGACTCCTCCAGTTTGTAAGGGAGGTACCACATATATACTTTTTCAGTAGGATTAAAAATACGAGGGTTGTTTGATAAGTTCAGGACAGTTTGAACTTGGAGACCAGAAATTTTCAATTCAACACTGCCCACGTCAACTAACATCTGTTAAAGGACTGCTGCAAAAGTTTGAGCAATCTGCGCAGTTTACTATTTGAGGCCGAAAGTCTCGCGTGTTTTAACAAAAATGGAAAACAAGTAAATTTCGTGTACTGATTAGGTATTATTTCTTTCGCAAAAACCCATTAAGAAAACCAAGGAAATGCTTGATAAATACTACGGGAACTCTACTCCATTATTTTCGATGCTCAAAAAGAGATTTTTTTATGAATTCCGTTGTTGTCGTACTAGCACAAGTGATGTGAAACGTTCAGGTCACACGATAAAAGTAGTTACGTCAGAAATCGTCAATAAAATCCACGGAATGATATTGGATGAACGGAGAATGAAATTGCATGAAATAAATGAGACCACAAGCATCTCAACTCAGTGCATACATCATATCTTACATGAATATTTAGATATGAAAAATCTATCCGCACGATTTCTTACACTCGATAATAAGCGTAAACGGCTGACAACTTAAAAAGAGTATCTGGCGATGTTCAGTCGCAATCCCAGCGTATTCCTGCGCTGTTTTATTACCGTAAATGAAACTTGGATCCATCACAAAACACCAGAAACCAAGCAACAATCAAAACAGTGGGTTTCTCCATGTGTATGTGCTCCAAAGAAGGCCAAAATGGATATGTCAGCTAACTAAAATTGTAATGAAAATTGCACGTGCAGCTAAAAAATTTAAATAAAAGTTATTCCACTTTTTCTTTGCACAGCACATTTTTGCTTTGCTTATTAAAAGTACTGTAACTTTTAAATTACTTCCAATCAAAATTCATTTGCCGAAGTTTGCATTTAAAGGCGAACTTTTCATGTATTTTGAGCAAAGCAAATATCAAACAAACTCTCTAATACACTACACAGAAACTCCATTTTTTTTTCCATGGAAATATGTATACGAATGCATTTTTTTCAAATAACAAGCATAAAAATATGTATGTATGTTTGCAGATATGAATAACATTTAATTCAACTTTGCATAGCCGCTAATAATGAGAAATTTCGTCTGGCAAAAGCAGCGCTCTTTCAACATTAAATACGAGTATGTATATGTATGTATGTACGTGGTATGTATGTGTTTGCAATAGCTTCCCTGCAAAAAAATGTGCGATTAATATCGAAAGATATTTGTCCCGGATTCATCTCTTTCGAGAACAATCGGTCCACAATTAGTCCCCGATTGTTCCCGTACGAGTATAAATGTAGACTAATTGTAGACCAATTGTTCCCGAACGGGTATAAATGTAGACTAATTGTAGACCAATTGTTCCCTAACGGGTATAAATGTAGATTAATCGCTTTCATCCCGAACGGGTATAAATGTAGATTAATCGCTTTCATTCCGAACGGGTACAAATCTAGATTCCTTAAATGTAGAAATTTTACAAAAATATGCAATGTATTTAAAAAATTGTAGAACAACCGGTAAAACGAATTGAACACCCTTTTTTAATAACAATTTTAACAAAATGATGCCTAAAATATCCTATGAAAAAATCCTTTACATTACGCTCATATAATGCATACTCAAAAATTACAATTTTTTAAATTTATTTATTGAGATTTTTTTACAAAAGTTAAACCTTATATATTCTTTGTTTAAATATGCATGAACATTTACTATTTTTTAAGGAAAAATCTACATTTGTACCCGTTGGGGATGAAAGCGATTGATCTACATTTGTTCCCGTTCGGTATGTTAGTGATTAATTTACATTGGTACCCGTTCGGGATGTAAGCGATTGATCTACATTTGTACCCGTTCGGGATAAAAGCGATTGATCTACATTTGTACCCGTTCGGGTATACAAATTGAACAATTTGTCTCTTCATAGGACATGCTCGAACAAATGCGATCAATTCGCTCCATATAAAGGGATGTAAAATTGTATTAGTCGCATGCTCCCTTGCGATTGATCCCGGACACGTCCCGGATTAATCGCATTTTTTGCAGGGTTTGCTTCTTTATGTACATATGTACATATTTCAATGATATTTTACATATACATACATATGTATATCTGACTAACGCTAGTCTCTGCTTATTAGTGAAAGGTTAAAAGGTCACGAAACGAACGTGTGTTCGTTCATTCATCATTCATCCAACGGATGAATAGACAAATAGTTGTCTGCAATTCTTGGCCAAATAATGGCAGAAAATTTACAACAAGAGAGCATTGACGTTGTATAGAGTAATAAAACTACAACACACCTTATCTATTTTGCTAGCAGCTGGTAAAACAGTAACTAAAATTAGTAACAAGAAGTAAGAAAAACAGCAATGAGCCGCTTGGAAAAAATGCCGCAGCACACAAAAAAGAGAAATGTTTTGATATTTTAGAATCTAATTAGTCTACAAAAAACCTTTGCTTCCTTTGAATTCTAACAACGATAATGCGGTGAGCTCACAAAGTTTTGCTTCTATTCATGATTTGCATGGAAAAAAAACTTTCAAACCAGTTTTTAAATCCGAAAGGCGTAAGATTAACACAAACAAGGTTGAAAGACTATTAAAGACTAAAAATAAAAGGTACTTCAGTAGTTTGCTAAAGCTTCTTCTGTGTTAATGCAACAATTTTGTAAATATGATGTTGATATGAAATCCGGCTAACCAAAGCCGGAGCGGAGCCGGGGAAAAAAAACGATCCAAAGCAGCCTTTTTGGCATGTATCTTCGTAAACCACAGAAGACATGCCTTTTTATGATTCAAAGTCATTTTGGATCCTGTTTTATGACTCCAGTTGGGGTATGCGCAAATAACGATTTTGCTCATTTAGGGCAACAAAAAGAGCTCATTTCTAGCAGGAATGCTCCGCGAATCGGTTAAGCAATTATCAAAATCTCACTTAGGCGGTTATGCAATTTAAATGGCAATATGTGCATTTATGTATGTATATATTTATTTTGACTTAAGTTCATATTTGCATTTAGAATTGCCGGAAATTGCGCTTTAACTTGAATTATATACCTACTCTAATTGCATTATCATATGCATTCGTTCATTGCACTTTGACCCGCAGGGATTTGACCTGTAGCACATAAATTTTATTTGACATTGTAAGCGTGACCTTGCTTTTCCTACATTCCTTCTATGTTTAAAGTAAGAACAACATTGAGTACCTCGTTGATTGCAAAAGCCTCTACTGAAGTGTTTTAAAATTCATTTTCATCATCTCTCTACAAAACGCTTTAATTTTATGTAAATTATCTGCAAACAAATATCAAGTGGTCTGTGTATAAAAACTTTGTGGCTTGACTGTCAAAAATTCATTATTTATTAGAAATTCTTAAACCGTCACGCAATTCAATTAAAAGTGATTGAATGTTGGCAGACAAAAATCAATTGCTTGCAGGTAATTAATTTAGTCTAGTTAGAAATTCACCAGGGACCGAAAATAACCGTTATTTTTTTCTAGTGTGGTGAAAAGGTTACGCAAAAGTAACCTTTATCTTCTTTTGGTCCTTAATAACCATTATTAAAACAAAAAAACCGTTTTGGGCCTGAATAACCGTTATGGCAACCAAAAAAGTGGTTTGGGCTTGAATAACCGTTATAGCAACCTAAAAACTGTTTTGGGCCTGAATAACCGTTATTCAGATTTTTATGTTTTTTTTTGGTCAGATATAAAAATCAAGCTTATTTATTTGTCAATTGTTCTGGCCGATATTGATATCAAATGAAAGGTGTTGAGCAGGGCTTTTACATAGAGGTGTATTTGTTAAGATTCATAGGTCGGGTTCCCAGGTAGTGGACCCGGATGACCAGGAATGTTTTAAGCAATATTGGTATCAAATGAAAAGAGGTACACAGCTATTCTACAATCCCTCGGAACTCCGATTGCGGCGACGCCGACTGCTACGAAAAAACGAAAATTGGTATTCTGGTTTACGACGTTTCGAACATAAGTGTTGTTAAGTGTTAAACTATGTTCGAATCAGTGTTAGATAGCGTTTATGCGAAATAATATGTATTTTTTGACAGCACATTTGTATTTTTGACAGCAAATTTATATTTTCAGTAAGTTTCAGATTAAATTTTCAGAAAGAATATATTAAATGGTTAAAAAATGGATTCCATTGCTGCAGCAGCTTTTTTAGTGGAAAAATAAATGGAAGAACAAAGGAATTTGGACATTAATTTTAATTAAATTTTTTTAAATATTGCTTTCTATTATAAAAAAAAAGTGCCAACATATATGAAAACGGCATTTATAGAATACTGTCACCAAGTTTCATGCGAGAATACCTTGTAATTCGGAAATTAACACCGGCTAAGCTGGGATAGAATGAACCAATTTTATTTATTTACAAACTACTGCGAATTTTTCAGTGAAACTTTCAGGAAATATTCTTTGGATGATAATTCATCTACCTTTAACGCTTTCAACTATTATTAAATTATAATATTAAAGTTCTCCAAAAGGAGAATTCGGCCGGCTGAGGTTTTTTTGAAGCGCGGTCGAAGGCCGGTGACACAAAAAAGTCTTCTACATACACATTGCTTTAACAAGGAATATCTCGTACACTATAATCGTCTGGCGGGAGCGACTTTTTTTTATGATCTGTGATAGGATCGTGGTTCATTATATTCAAATTTTCCTTTAACACCAGTGGTACACATTATTGGGATTCCCACCTTAACTATTAGTAATTTTAAATTATGAAGAAACTGGACTCCATGAACTCAATGGCAGCGAAAATGCCAACTTTAGTGAAAATAACATGTACAGCTTATTCCAACAGATTTTCATGCGAAAACCTCTTGCAGTTGATTTGTTTTACACTATTTATAGTAATATGTTATACTGATGCAATCCATGGATGGCGCTCCACACTGGTCGCATATCAACAAATTTTTATGGATCACAAAACATAAAAGCAAATTTGAGATCCAGGTTGCGATCCATCAAATCATGAATATGTACATATGTATCGTGTAGCAGGAATTTTGTGATTCCCAAAGACGCGTTGAGCATGAACGGACATAGAAAGTGAGCACGTTTCTTCGATTTGTTAGTTTCTCGTGCAAATGTTTGTAAATCATGTCGGATGGCGATATTTTAAACCTTTAAAAAGACACAGTCGGGCAAAAATGCTTAAAGGAGTACATCCTGGCACAGAAATTTTGCCCAAGTTGCGCTACCCACTCATATTACATCATCGTAGTAATAATACACATTTAAAATTATTTTCAGAAGCTTTTATTAAACAATAATATATAAATATTGCTAAAAAGGAAAATAAATTGTATTACTAAATAAAAGTTCAACACATTGAAACTCCTTGTACTTATTTCCCTCTATTCAGTCTATTGTACTAAATCAGATTCCTTTTGTTCACTTATTTTGCAAAGAAAAGGCCAGTAGCATAGCTAAACCAAGCCCGTTTTGTATAATAATGTTGCATAAATTTAAAAATCATAGTTTAATTACATTAAATTGGTAATATTTCCAAAAATAATCAAAATTTCTATTGCCTCCGACACACAGAAGCTGACGGAAAGAATCGCTCCGATAAACTGTCAAAAATCCGATCCATCGTGAACCAGAATGCCGATTTCCGAACTTCGAAAAAACCTGACGTTCATCGGACGTCAATCGAATTGCAGAATGCCATTTGATCCGATTTACCTCCGATGAAAGTGGATCGTAAACCGGAATAGATGTGTTAATCAGACCTAAAATCCCTGCTCAATACCTTTCATTTGATACCAATATCATCCAGAAATATTGACAAATAAATAGGCTTGATTTTTATAGCTGACCAAAAAAAAATAAAAATCTGAATAACGGTTATTCAGGCCCAAACACTTTTTTGGTTGCCATAACGGTTATTCAGGCCCAAAACGGTTTTTTGGTTTTTATAATGATTATTAAGGACCAACAAATTTTTTTTCTCGTAATAATGGTTAAATATGACTTGGGGTAACCGTTACGTCCGTGAAATTCACCTGTTGATGTGCATAAGTAAATAAATGGCGCCATCTTCATTTGTATGTACATACATATGTGTAGGCTGACCTAAAAATTAAATAAATAGATATTCAGTTTAGAATTTCGGTGTCCAAAAATATGTTTGTAGGTTTATATTTGCTTAGCTGAAGTACCTAATAGTTAGTGAGATTTTATGGCTTTAGGCTGCCTCATTGCAACATTTTGTAAGAAAGTCAAAATTTAAAAGGTTTTCTAATCATCTAAATATGCCTAAGTATACGAGAACAATATACATAGGTATTGTAGAAAATTCGAAAAAATTCCATTAGCATCTATTCTTTATGCCACATAAGCTCATATATGTATTCAGAACTCAATACAACAATCGGCTCAACAGTCACATGCAATGGAAGTAAAGTAAATGTATTTCCAGAAACTCATTTCGATGCTAACATTTGAAATGAAATTTATGATCCCTTCGTTGTGAGTTTTCAGCAAAATGTACAAAATTTGCACTTCCGTGCATACATATGAACAAACGTATGTACGTACGTATACCCATTGCACATATGTAAAGTTTCCAGCGAAAAGCATTTCTATTTATTACAGTTTTTATGGTCTGTCGAGTGTACGTGAGTGTGATTGAATATGACCAACTGACTATGTAGAATGTGTATGCACATACGGCGTACATACATATCAATATCCTAAATGTATTAAAAATTGTGTTTTTCTTTGTTTTGTTTCTTGTCAATGCTGCAAATGGCAGGTCAACGTAAAGGTACATAAGTGCATTGACTTTTGCAACAAGCCTCTGGGTGGGTATCGTAAAACTATATAGGTAAACGTGATATTGTTGATACAGCTATGTATTCGTGTGCTTGTATGTGTGTGTGTTCTTTTGTAAAAAGCACGTCCATTCACAAGTGGTCATCTCGCTTGCGCTGCACAGCTGGGATTTAGCGACTTCAATACTCGTACAAAAAAAAAATATTTAAAATGTTTTAGCTAGATTGCTTTTGAAAATCTTTCTTTTTTGCTTTCTTCTAATTTTGCCATTTTATATACCCAGTGTGTGAAAAGGAATGAAGAAAACGAATGAAGAAAACACATAAAAATTTGGTTTAATGAACTTGTCTAGACAGCTTCCATCTCAAATACAAATGACTGTTATTGAAAATTGGCGGAATCAGCTGGAACGCAATTATTGCAATTAAAGCACACAATTGGGTATATAATTGCATAAAAATTTTGCTTTCTTCTTTTAATATAATTTGGCGCAGAAGTTGAAAGTTGTCTGCCTGTTTTTTTTGTTACTTTTTTCTCAGCAAATCTACCGGGTGATATATACAATACTGTGGGATGACATTTTCGTGAGCAAAGCGGCTAAAATTTTGTGAAGATCATACTTTTACTTACAGCAATTGTTGCCCAATTGCAAACGAAATGAAGAGAAAGCAATATATACCAAAGTTTATTAAGGGGACGTTAAATATTTGTAAGGTTCATGGCAGGCGGTTTACCCAAGTAGTTCTGAAATATTGCCGCTATAATCCACAAAGTAGTAGGAAAAACAAAAAGGAGCACACCTCGAATTGGGAGAGAAGCTCAGCAATAAAACTCGTCAGAGTTTTTTTTTTTTTTATAGTAGGGGGAAGCATCGAAAGCCGAAAAGTGGGAGACTTTAACCTGCTAAACCTAACCTACTCCCGCCCAAAGCCACTCCTACGGAACCACCGGACAGGCAATACTTCGTAGGAGGGCGGTTAGACATAAAGTCTTCATTCAACAACCAGGACAAAACAGGACACCTAACGCCTACCTTGGTCAGTGTATCTCAGTTGGGCTAATATTGACGAAGATGCGTCGCTAACAGCCTCCCAAATATCAGAGGACTCACACATAAGTGTAGTCAAATTTTCCACCGTAACTCTAGTTTCCGCTATTTGATTCAACCGTGAACGCATGGCTGAGAAACGAGGGCAGTGAAAAAACACGTCTTCTGCATCCTCTACAACATCGCAACACACTGGACAAAAAGGACTATCGTCGCGCTTGAATCTATAAAGGTACGCCCTAAAGCATCCATGCCCGCTAAGGAACTGAGTAATGTGGAAGTTGAGGTCACCCTGCTTTATATCTGCCCAACTATTTATGTTAGGAATTAATCTATACGTCCACCAACCTTTAAGCGAGGTTTGCCAGCGTTCCTGCCACAATAGGCGGCTTTTCCTCTTTTCCTCTATTCTGCATGACATCAGAACCGGTTTCGTCGCATTGTAAATGTTGCTGCATTCTCGAGCTTGAATGTCTATCGGCGGCATATTTGCTAAAACTTCTGCGGCATCCCCTGAAACTGTTCGGAATACGCTTATAACTCTGAGAGCGGCCATGCGGTGTACGGCGTGTAACTCCTTTGCATATGAGCTATAATTGACAGCATCGGCCCAGATCGGTGCAGCATAGAGAATGGCAGAGTTTATTGCCCTGGCTAGCAAATGTCGTCGAGTAGAGCGTACACATCCTTTATTTGTCATCATCCTCGCGAGACCGCCACATATTTTTTGCGCCTTTTCTGCGGCATAGTTCAAGTGCTCCTTGAAGCTCAATCTGGGATCAAGTACCACGCCAAGATATTTTAATGATGGCTGCGAATTTATCTCGCATTCCCCCACTGTGATGCATATATTTTCACGCACCTTTCTTGTGCTTACTAGCAGAACCTCTGTTTTTTGTTCCGCTAGCTGTAGGTCCATGGTCGAGAACCACAGTCGTATTCGGCTTATTGCATCACTGCAAATACGCCGCAGATCTTCTATGTGCTTTGCGACTCATATTATTATGAGGTCATCTGCATAGGCAATGAGCTCTACTGATTTTGGTTGTTCCAACTCTAGGGCACCATTGTACATCACATTCCACAGGAGGGGGCCTAGCACGGATCCTTGTGGTACTCCGCTAGTAATCGCATACCTTTTGGCGCCCTCATCGGTGTTATAGACTAACACTCTATTTTCCAGATAGCTCAGAATTATATTTATAAGATACTGTGGGGCTCGGATGCGGTGTAACGACATGATAATATTCGACCATTTAGCTGAGTTAAAGGCATTCTTTATGTCCAGGGTAACAAGTGCGCAATACTTTTTGGCTCCTCCTTTCCACCTCTTTCCGCTTACTGCATTTTTTGCTATTTCTACTACGTTTTTTATGGCATCAACTGTCGACTTATGTCTGCGAAAGCCATACTGTTTCTTCGACAGCCCACCTGCATTTTCGAGGGCCTCCTCTAAGCGGTTACATATCAGTGACTCGTATACTTTGCCCATAGTGTTGAGCATGCATATTGGGCGGTATGATGAGGGGTCATCTGGCGGCTTTTTTGGTTTAGGGAGAAGTACCAGTCGTTGGACTTTCCATGAACTTGGAAATATACCGTCATTGAAGCAGGAATTATACATTTTCGCAAACAGTGTCGGGCTTAAGTTTAGGGCCGCTTTAAGAGCCTTATTTGGTAGACCATCTACACTGGGCGCTTTGTTATCTTTTAACCTCTTGGCAGTAATAATAATTTCTTCTTCTGTGACCACGTTTGGAGGTTCGTCGGGGATTTTTCGAGCAAGGTGAGCAGGTATTGGCTCGTGCTTCGGAAACAACGTTTCAATCACCCTGGAGAGAAAAAGAGGGCACGTAGGCTGCACGTAGTTATTAAATTTTTTCATGCACACACTCATCAGAGTTATAATAGCGCCATTGCATTATTATTATTATAATCCACAAAGCAATCCTTTCACAAGGAAAAGTAAGCATTGTGTCATTTTTAAAAATAAATCAAATACTTTTCTCACCGAGTAATTATAGGGATAAATGTTTTATGTATTTGCTATATTTCAAGCGTGCGGATAAGTAAAAGTAGGAAAAACATTCAATTATTTAATTTACTATCAGCTGTGTTAATTTACATATTTCTCACGCTATGCCCACATAACGGCATGCGTACATATCCCTATACTCCTGTTCTGCATTTTTCCACAGAAATTTAATATATAAAGTGTTTACATTGACAATATTGCCACTTGCCAAGTAAACCTTTTTTACCCACCATCATATAAGATACACACAAGTAGGATTTCTTGGCCTAATTAAATTACACTACATTCTTTCTGTTTGAGTATTTTCATATTAAAAATTTCTTTTTTCCTTTCGACTGGCAGACAGTCGTTAATTGCCTGTGTGAATTAAATTTAAAGTACTAATAGCGACAGTTTAAGTTTGCGTGAATTTTTTGGACATTCAAATGAGCAAACAAAGCGCCAACATATTTCTTAAATAAGTAAAAACTTGAACTTATTTGATGGACTATGCATAAGCGTGCTAAATATATTTATGAAAAATAGCTTTAATTCAGCAGAGTTTTTTAGATGGAAGAAATCCCTCCTCGTCTACTCCTTTTGTTTTTGAAAATTCTTCGTACTTAAACTTTCGCATTTGTTAATGGAAACTTTTTATTTATTTTGAAATATCCTACAAAATATTTGTATTTAGCGCTTGTAGTGCGGACTTACTTTTTTTTTTTATTTTTATTTATTTATTCTAATAAAAAGTGAATTATTAAAAAAATCGCTTTCTTATTTTTGTCCTTACGTTTCTTTTTCTGACGAAATTCATCCATGTGCACATCTTTATAAAGCACTACGTGTTACCGTTGATCTGTGAAGAGTTGTGCGCAGTATAGGTGTCACAATTTGTGTCCAATATATATATTTATGTGCATATACCCTTTAGCAAATCGCGCTAGTTCAAAGCTAATGTAGAACTAGTTAATAAAAAGTCGGCTCCGGTTCGCCATCTATTCCAAAGCAGAGCTCTCAACTGAAATGTCGCTAAGAAGGAGAGCTCTGGAAAAGTTTAAAAATGAATAGTTCAGAGATAGAGTCAACCCTAAAAACAGCTGTCGCGGGCATATGCTGCTAATAGAACTACGGCCCAAGTAGCCGAAATTATATTAAATTTAAAAGTACATATGTATATACATATATAGATTAGACCGTACTTTTTTAACACACAACTATTTCTACCAACTGTTCCGCGCTATATCCCTTTGGAACTAGTTCTGAGCTAGTTATGAACTTTTTAGTGCGAGTCTATCGCTTTGCAAGGCCGTCCCCCATACTTTCTGCATACATATGTACATACATATGTGTTCCTATATCCACACACTGGCGAGAAATCATGTTCGATAAAGGCAATAAATTAAAAAAAAACACAAATCGTATGTACATACATACATTCCTGAAAGATATCTGCTGGCTCTTGGATTTTGCTTGCCACCTTGATTTATTGCCCATAGCTGGTGTTTGATGGTCAGCACGACAACTCAAATCCTTTTTCTCATTGATTTGACATGTTTTGTTGTTGTTGTTGTTGTTATTGTTTCAATCAATTCGGTTGCGTTTAAATGTGTGTGAAATGCCAGCCTACTACCTACTCAGCTATTCACGGGATACAAATTAAGAGAATCAATGTGGTTAAAAGAAATTGTAGACAATTATTTAAACTATGTACTTATATTTAATAAGGAAAAGTGGTATTTAGTTGAGTGAGGAGTTTAAATGTTAAATTTGGAATATCGCTAGTTTAGAGTGCAAATTGTGTAAGTCCTTTTTTCAAACTTTGTAGGAGAGACAAAAAACAAAAAATAAAAAAATTCCAAACGAAAAAAAAATTTTTTTGTTCATGTAAATATTTTGGGCTTACACAATTTTCTTCGCTTTTTGGGCTTACACAATTTTCGTATCACTGAACAACAATGAGTAGAAATATGACAAGTATAAGAGACTTGTTTAGCGTGGTGTGTATTTGAGTTTTCTAGAGTTCTGCATAAAAATACACTTTTCATAAAAGTGGACTTACACAGTTTGCACTCTCAGCTAGCGATATATATATATTTATATATATGTATGTATGTACGTATATATGTAAGAGAGATACACGATGTTTCTTCTTTATGAGTTTTTTGTAAATGACATCCATTTAACTTTTCCAAATGATTTGAAATTTCAAATTCCATAAACGTTTTTTTTTTTGCAAAAACGTGGAATGAGCTGGTTTTGATCGAGTGGGCAAACCTTTGCCTCAATTTTTAGGTTAGAATGTGCTTGATTGGGGTTGACTATGGTTATGAAGAACCCTCTAAATTTTGAAAATATGCAAACAGATGGATTTCAGAAGGACATTGAGGGAGCTGACTTTTATAGCAAAAGCCTCAAGTTTATTTACCGTGTACCTAAATCACAAGCAGTTGTCTTTTCCAGTACTAATTCTTCGTAAATAACTACGAGTGGTATATCAAAAAAAAGGATTTTTCTTAATTTTTTTATGAAAAACAGACTATCTATGTATGTATGTAATGTTCTATTTCAGTATTTTATGAAAATAAATAATAGCTTAAAAAACTAAAAAACACGCTTTAATCTTAAAAATCGTACTAAAAATTGAGAAATAATTTAATTAGAAACAAAATGATGAGCGAAAATATAAGTATTTAAGGAAAAGCGTCGGGTGGTGCTCAGTATTTCAAAAAATATTTAAGATCGCTGTTTTTAACTAATATTTTTATTTTGACTTTTTTGAGATTTCATATAACGTACTCTTTAATTTCGCAACTAGGTATGTATATTTTTGTACTAGTTGTACGAATCAAATATTTTCATGTTCAAATATTATTGAGCACCCCCACGCTTTTCCTTAAATACTTATATTTTCGTTCATCATTTTGTTTCTAATTAAATTATTTCTCAATTTTTAGTACGATTTTTAAGATTAAAGCATATTTTTTAGTTTTTTAAGCTATTATTTATTTTAACTTTTTAGTGAAATTTTTCATTAAAGGATGTTTTATGCGGACGCAAGAATAAAAGTAAAAAGAAGTCTGACGAAGGGATGTGGTATTCTCCGTATTTATAACTTCTACCAAAAATATTAATTGTTCACATATATTTTTTCCTTATAAAAAAAAAACATTGGTCATGAGAGCTCAAAAATGAAGCCTAAACGAAAAAATATCAACTAATATGTACTATGTGTATCGAAGCAAAACTATTTCAGTTTTTAATCGGAGATATGCTCTTCTTTATTTGCCTGTGCATATTCACAATGAACAGTCAGCGCTCCAAAATATTCTCATTGTCCTATAATCACTTCCATATTCTTCTTGTATACCAAAAATAGTAAACAACTTCTTGAAAATAAAAATTGCCAAACAGATGTGAAAGTTACCAAGAAACCAACAGCGAAAAAATAACCTATTTTGGTAATTACCAAGTTCGGCAACCGTGCTATAAGTGCTGTAAATAGAATTTGAACCAGGGTTTGAAATTGCTTAGCAACTTTTGCTGCATTTGCTTTGCTTTTGCTAACGAAAAGTAAATTAGCAAACTCGGCCAGCCGAGTAAAAAACGAGAACACGATTCATTCTAGGGTTGGGCGATATATATCGATATATCAATATATCGATATTTTTAAAATAGTACAGCCGATAATATCGACGATATTTTGAATTACCGTGCATCGATAATCGATAATTTTTGCCATTTCGAGCCAAATTCGATATTTTTCATACATTTCTGATTCGCTTTGAATTTAACACCAGAACATTTTTTAAGAAGTGGTATAACCATAATGTTCGGGTGCTTGAATTTACATTACTTTCTTCTTCAAGCAATTTTTAATGATGTTTATGTTTATACTTCAGGATTCGTAGAATATCTGTAGACCCATCGAACTTTAACAACAAATATCTAGTAAACTATAAGTCTCCGGCAAGTTTGGATTTCAGTTTTGAGAGCTGTGCGAACACCTCTAACCCCGTGAAGAAGTGGTTTTTTGCGGGACGTGGTTCCTTAATGTAAAGCCGACCCTTTCGATATATTGATATATCGATGTTTTTACACGGCATAAATCGATGTTTTTTTAAATATCGATATAATATATATCGATATATTTTTCCAATTTGCCCATCCCTAATTCATTCGCTTCAGTTTTCAGCTGAGCCGTGTTTGCTTGTATAGTTAAGCAAATCAACGCAATTTGGGGGATTTCATTTTACTTCCAGCAATTAGTTGTGTCTTTGCATTTTTTCTGCTTTTGCTTATTGCATCTTGTTAACATTACCAGAGTTGAGTGATGGTGAATTACAGATTTGAGAGAAAAGTTGAAAAAATTAGCAGCGCGCTGTAGAATGGAATGTTACTTTACATTTGTGCACATCTGCTGATATTCTTAGTTTTATCAGAGAACTTATAAAACCAGAGAAGGTCCAACCACTACGAATAGTGTGAGGAGGACGAGGTGGTAGGTAATTCACCATCCTAAAATTTGATGGTGAATTACCTACGCTAAACAGCAGAATTCTGTTTTTAGCATAGGTAATTGAGAATTTTTATGTTATTTAGTATAGATTGAGAAAATATAGCTGCAGCTGTGATGTTATTTGCACCACAGAACTCACATTCTCTGTTTTATATGCATTACACCGATGCCATCGGTGCACCAATTTCTTACAACCACTAAATTTTTTCAAAATTTTCCTATAGAATTTTAATTTAGGAATTTAAAAAAAACGATAAAAAATAATTTTAAAAAAACTTTAAATATGACTTTGCTGTGACTCGAACCCTCGACCCCTAGCATTTTCTATACTAAAAATGATTAAATAAGATGTTGGTGTGCATACAACAAAGCATCAATTAGATGAAACTGGTGAGTGTTTTTATCGAATTATCAATTGTAATTAAATTTGCGAAATTTTGAACATATAAAAATATGTTGTCCATAAAAATATGTAATTTCATGTCCATTTGTTGATGTTGATGACCAACCATCAACCATCAGAAGTCATCGAACTCATACATATATACATATGTGTGTATGTAATTAATTACATACCAAATCCAAACCGCCGTCGGCATTTCATATTATGTACCTACATACTCTATATTTGTTTAAATACATATATGCATATGTATGTATGTACTTGCAAAAGTACACATGTCCTCATACATCCCATTCGCAAACTCCTGAAAGCATGCGTACATCCATATACATATACATACATACATACAAACATATGTGCTATCCAAACGCAAACCCTACTGTCCTCCAAATTATCAAAAACAGCAATAACAATTTCATTCATAAACTCAATCACAAAAAATCAAGAGAAAACTGGCAACATTGTCTTCGCGCAAATCGACGACAATTTCAATAATTTGTCTAGTCCAACTCGACTTGAAATAAATTCATAGGGAAGGAGACAAGGTGACAAGGGGCAAACGTTATGACATTTTGTTATTGTACAATGTTCGTACACCTCAACAAGTGCTGCGTTTCCTTGCCCCGCTACATTTCGCTGTTGTCCTTCACTTTTCACAAAACGAAGCAATTTTGTAAAATGTTAGCTCCAAATAGCTTTCAGATCAAGTCGGTGGACATGAGGGTAATTCAAAAGTGATGAACCTTGCACACAATGGCAATGGTTCAACACCTGCTTATGTGCGCATTCATATCAACAAGCGCAGCCACTTCAACAATCGGGCCTGCGCACCGTCAGCAAGCCATTCCATTGCGGAGGTTAGATTTGTTTGTCATATTTCGCTGATCAGAAGGAACAACCAACAACAACAAGAATAAAATACTCTGCGCAACGATATCGCTGTTGACAGTGAACAGGCCGCAATTTTAGCGGGCGCCCTGTCAATGGCTATTAATTTACATGTACTGCTGTAGCAGTCGAACTTGCTGCAAAGGGCGATGACAATGGCTGAGTGCCTTACCCGTCATGATTTGAAATCGAGCCGAACTTGAAATTTCTGTGATTTATGAAAAGAATCTGCTTTGCCAAATTTTGTACTGTGAACATTTGGACAACAGCGCAATGTAGAGGGGCGAGCAGAGTATGAGCTCGTCGGTATGTAAGGGAATACAAATGTATGAATGTTTGTATGTTGACACGGTCATGAATTTCTGCAAATCGACGCGACCGTCGAAAGTGACATAGCGTGTGCTTGACTTTTGTCAGCTTTTGTTGAGCTGTACAAATAAAAAACAGTATGTCGCTCGTCCCCTCACACTTTTATACCTTGCCAATGAATTTTGTTGAAGTCTAGTTGGACTAGAAAATTATTGAAATTGATGTCGTTTTGCACGACGACAATGTTGTCACATTTCACTTGATTTATGAATGAAAAATTGTACATATTATTGTACATATCTTGTAAGGTTTGGTGGACAGTCGTGGTTGTACATATGTATGCATAGATATTTGTTGCAAAATAAAATATGTATATGTACATACCAATATATTGATTACGCGCAATATATGTAAGTTATGCATACATACATGTGTATGTAGTTATTTTTTATTTACATATTTAATTTTTTACGTATTTTTTATTTAATTATGCATGTAGGTACCTACCTATACACCAACCGGGCATATTATTTACCAAAATAGGTACATATGCATGTATGTACATATGTATGTATGTATGCATGTGCATAAAAGTTTTCCCAAATGAATCAACTGATTGACTGATCCAAAAGTCTGCCGATCGAGTATCACCTTGACCAAGTCATATTTTTGAAAATTGTATTTTCGATTTTTTTTTAATTTTTTTATTATATATTTTGCAAAAAAATATTTTGAAAATAATGAAAAATATGAAAATTCAATTGAATCAAGTCATTGACTAATCCAAAATTGGGCGATCGAGCCTCATCTGGACCAAGTCAAATTATTGAAATTTGTTTTTTCGGATTTTTTAATTTTTTTTATTATGTATTTTGACATTTTTTTTTTTTAAAAGCAAAAATTGTGGAGGTTACGAAAATTGTTAAAATTGCTTTATTTACATCAGCAAAAGTGCACAAAATTAATAGCAGTCGTTTCTACAGAGCTGTGCTCATCAATGTTAATTTTCTGTTACTCATTTTAGCACTGTTAAGCTCATGTGGTGAATTACCTACCCCAGAATTGTGCGTTATTAGCAATTTACACGCCTGTCCGTTCGTGGACCTTCTCTGGTTTTATAAGTTCTCTGGTTATTATAAACGTTTGCAACTTTTAGGATGGGATGAAGTAACATACATACATACATACATACATACAGGTGAAGCTAATAAAAGCGTGTTAATAATAAGTAGTAGTATTTTTGCATAATACAAATTACTCATACGCCCCCGCCATCACCACGACGCGACACTTACACGACTGCAAAAGCATACATATGTCGATCGCTCTGTGCGGATTTTTACTACACTTTGATGAATAATTTGCTATGTTGGCCGCACACACCAGTATAGATAGATAGAACTTTATTCTCATACTTCCACTGAAAGTATTAAAATTGCCATTCAAAATATGTTTCTCTTCACATAATCAACTTAACAAATTGTAGCATAATATTAATCTAAAACTTGTATCAATGCCCACTTAGACATTATTGAACTTGCATTGAATGCTCCAGTACACAGCAGATATCAAATAATTACAAGAGTTAAATCCAAATGTATATAATTACTGCAATAATATGCAAATCTCTGTATAAACAACTCATACCCGCTGATATGTATACCACATCCACCAACGATTGCCGCTGCTGCTAATGCGAATAATCGCAGAGTGCGTATGCATTGGAAACCGCATTGAAACATTCAATAGATAGATATACATACATATGCAATACATTCATTTAATGCCTGCAGGGAGAATGCCAATGAGGTCATTGAATAATGTACATGTAAATTAATCTATGCATTTCGAGGGGGTTATCTATGTAGGCCATTGAGGGGAGTCATTGTGTGATTTAGAGCATGTGCAATTATTTAACTCCAACACAATTCCGTGCTATAAGCCAACAAGTACACTTGTATATCCTTTTGTTCAGTTTTTTTTTTTTTTGGAAGCAGCATTGACTTTTGCACTCATATATATTTTTGCATGATTTATTTGCATGTTATTATTTACTCAATTGCTTTAGCTTTAGTATAATCATGTATGAATAAGGTTTCTCTGGTCAATGAATATGAAGAGCATTATCGCTATGTATTGCCGGCTGCCGCGTGTTGAAAAGTTGAAGTGACGCAGCTATTTACTTGTAAGTAGATATATATATGTTCTTAATGCAGCACTGAATTCAAATTGAAAATTAAATGCTGCATTGCAGATTGTCTTCATATGAAATTGGCTTATTGCATTCAATAGGGAAGAACTTTATTCGTCACTGACTTTTTGGCTTTTGTTAGCCAGAATTGGCCCCACAATCGTCAATCTAAGCTGGTTACGGCAGCAAGCATATTATGCCAACATGTCTTGTCCATTTACTTAAGACTAAAACACGAAATACACATGTATGTAACCAGTGGCGGATTAAAGGTCCAGAGCGCCCTAGGCAGCCACTTTCTCGACGCCCCTGTACCGACCATAAATGGCCATCATAATACTATAAATTTTAACTTCCTAGTTGTTTTACACCCTAACAATCAAAATCTTTCCTCTTTATAATATTAGTGTAGATGTAGATATAGATGATGTAAAAGCTTAGATAATTTGTTAACCTCTACATATAATAAAATTGTAACAGGTCGATGTCTGTACATTGCAGATATCGAGAAAAAAATGATTGGGGGAAGCCAGTAGAATCCAAATCAACCATTTTTATAATTTTTGTCTGTCTGTCTGTCTGTCTGTCTGTCTGTCTGTCTGTCTGTCTGTCCGTATGTTTGTGGCCGTATCAGTCAAAAAGTGCTGAATGGAATTGAACGAAACTTTTTTTATTGGATTGCTAGACGCTCAACTTAAAGTTTAAGGTATTTGTTTCGATATCTCGACCGGTTTCGGAGTTATCAGCCAATATGTGCACCAATATGTGCACCAAAATGTGTTAGTACAATATGGATATCAAACGAAAGGTGTTTATGAATGCTGCTATAAACCATTTGATTAATTTCAATACCTAAACTGGCTTCGGAGATATCTAGCGTATGTTGTATGATAAGTACACCTTTTAAAAACTGAGGAAAATTGCCCGATCTGGTTTTTTTTTTATATATTTAAAATATAATGTAAAATTTGAACTGTAAAAATATATAAGAGAAAAATAATAATCGGTGTTCTAGAGAGAAACCTTAAGTATTTAAATTGGAGTTGCCAGAAAGCTTACTTTGATTGTGACGCGTATACATATATGTGTATGTTTTTGTTTTTCATAATTTCTGGCATGTTGTTGAAAGTTTTCCGTCGCAAAAAGATTGGGAAAGTCAAGTAATTGTTAACAAAGATATTTAATAATAAAAATTTCTGAATAAATGATGGCTCACTTTCACTGTGACTCACTGTATTCCCATCAAAACAAATTTCAACCATGGGAATTGTTGTTGCAAAAAGTGACAGGCACATTATGTGTCAATGGGAGAATGGGAAACTAAATAAACCAAATATGAAGAAGAATCGACCACAGTGTTGTATTCAAACGTAGCAAAATCTTCACAAGGAAATTGCCAAAATTCCTAATAAAATCAATTAAAACTCAAAAATATGTTAATTTTTTGTTATTATTGCTACAAATATAGCATTACAAATTCAATTCACCCAATAATTTTAAAGATTTAACGATTTCAAAATTCATTTCAATTTTTTTTTGTAACTTTTGCACAGCACTACATGGTGACAGGCACAACATGCAAAACGATCAGCTGAGAGAGTCACAACTTATAGATATAAACTATGCTGCTAACTAGAGTGCTATTGTTTTTGATCACTTGTGATTGGAGTAAAAGAGACACACCTATTTTGAATAGATAGCCAAAGTACATAAGAGAGAAGGTGATGCAAGATCACACGAACGCAAAGCCAGGCATCACTTTCCTCACAAGGCCCTTAAGAAAGTGCTGTCGACGATGCACAAAACATATGTCAGCGATGAACAGCACGTGCGGTGTCAGCAGTCAGTATGAAGAAACTTTCAAAATTTGAGAAAAAGGCTTGAAAAAGTAATTGCTTTTTTATTAATATAATCTAATATTTTGATAATCGCCAAAAAAGTCGCCATCGCCAATTTTCATAAATTGGTCGCCAAAGTTTGTAAAAAATCGGCAATTTGGCGACAAATCGCCAGTACAGGCAAGCCTGATGACGCAACAAACGCGCAATATTACACAATATATCGATGCTTGTGCAATATAATCGATTTATCTATTATCGATCTATTATAGATCAGCTTTAATTCTTAATCGTCGATATGTTATTTTCTTTATTTGTTTAAAAATTCTGAGCTCGCGCGCCCCTTGTAACTACGCGCCCCTAGGCAAGTGCCTACTTTGCCTTAGGGATAATCCGCCTCTGTATGTACATTAGGCCGGGACGAATTGTACGGAGGCAAATTAATCGATAGCGTGCCATCGCCAAATTCGAATTTCTCTTTAATTTTTTTGAGCAGAAAACTCTTTCACGACATTTGTCTAAAATTAATTTTGATGTTCCGGTATTTGGTTTTTATGAACCAAGACGGATTTTGAAAACCAAAAATGCACATTAAGTTGAATTAGAATTTTTTTTTGCTAAATCGATATATGAAATCAGAATTAAAATCGAATGAGTCGTTTTCGAGATATACATAGTCTGATTTTCGATTTTGGTGGCCGAATGCTCAAAATCGCATATTTTCGTGATTATCTCTTGCTGTGTATAATATAACTTACATTTTTTTGCAAATTACTCAGACGTAAGTAAACTCAATAAAGAAACAATATTTAAAAATTACAATTTAGCTTCCGTTATGGGAGATTTAGCATGCACTCTTTTTTCTTCAGCCCAAAATCATGCAATGGGATCTCTCTGTTATACATAGTCATTCGAAATTGACGATTTTCGCTGACAGCACTTTGCTTGCAATAAATGCTCCAATTACAAAATTTCATAATTCTAGCTGCAAAAATTGAAGAGTTATACCCTAGAACGTAGACTTATGCTATTAGAAAAATTAAAGAAGAACCAAAATTTGGCTGGCACCATTTCGATAATTTTCCCTCCATTCGAAACACCCCGGCCTAATGTATGTACTTGGTGTTGTAAGCTTGAGTAAATGGATAAGTGCTTATTTACTTACTTACTTATGTATTTGTATGAGCCTTTGAACGTGTATTTAGGCTCTATACACGTATACATACATATAATGACAATGAAAATCCAAGTTTTGTGATTGCATGTGTAACATCTGCTTATCATTTAGTTAAAGAGTATTTTGACCTATGGCAAATCCTTGATATGGTATGATTACTTTTGGATAATTGAAATTTGCAAAAAACTATAACATCAACACATGACAGAGAATAGAAAATGTATTGAATGTAAAAACAAAGCACGATAAATTTGTCTAAACCGCAAACCTAGAACGGAGAGTTCAGAAGCATTAACAATTAACAGTCTAGTGACCCAAAATAAATTCAGTTCAAGGCGAAATGCCTGCTAAATTGTTTAATGGCTGCAGAAATTTGAAAAAATTGCGTTATATTTTACTATTTTGCATCCTAAAATACGCTGTACCATAAAGATTGCCAATGTCACTTGGATAATATAGAAATTTGCGAAGAAATAAAAACACGCAATGAAAGTCGTCATCATTATACACTCAACTAAAATATTTCCGCCACAACAACATTCTTAATGCGTTGAATGAACTCAAGATTACCGTCAAACAATTAACAGGACAAAACATGTAGGACAATAAACAAATCACTTAAATACATAAAGTGAAATTTTACTGCAAAGAGTGGTAGAGCACATTAAAATTATATAAAAAGTAGAATAAAAAAAAATACTTTCGCTCTTACGAACGCATAGCTGACATGCTTTTCTTCTTACACATATAAGGGAAATATGTCGGCACATACATGCGAATGTATGTTTGTATGGATATATGTATGTACACATTGGCGCACACCCCCCCCCTTTGACAACACCATAAAAAAATAATTTTATAAAAGATGGCACATGCAATAATATTTGTGTAAATAGATGTTGTAAAATCTATGAATATTCGTGTATGTACATTGCCAATATCTGTCAACAACTACTGATTATGTTTATAAACAAGCAGTGTGGAGACATTTCCCTAAAAGTATGCTGTGGATATTAGCTGAGGTTTCTTATACTCAGCTGTACTAGTACACAGAGTATTATAGTTTTAATCACATAACGGTGGATTGTAACAGAATGAAATAATCGAGATAGATATAGACTTATATATATCAAAATGATCAGGGTGAAAAGAGAAATCAATTGAGCCATGTCCGTCCGTCCGTCCGTCTGTCTGTCCGTCCGTCTGTAAACACTCTACCTCGCGCAAAAATTGAGATATTTTGATCAAATTTGGAATGCAAGTTGGTATCGAGACTGGGACGGTTGGTATTGAAAATGGCCGAAATCGGACCATGACCACGCCCACTTTTCCTATATAGAAAAAATCGGAAATTTAGTATCTCAGCCACTAATATAGCTAGCGCGATAAAATTTTATCAACGTATTGGGATCAGGCTCTCATGAAGAAATTTGATGACATTTTGGAAAATAGGCGGTGCCACGCCCACTTATTAATGGGCAAACATTGAAAGGTTTATAAGCCATAATTCAGAAACCGTAGCAGATATATCTATGAGATTTTCTTACTTAGGAAAATGGTTGGACGAAAAATTGCCAAAATCGGTTGACGACCACGCCCAAATTTATATATGAGAACTATTAAGGGGCCAAATAAAAACATTTTAAGCGATAGCTTTGTCAAATATAAAGATGTGTCATTGAAATTTTGTTTCATGAGTCCAACTATAGACATAAAACAAAAAGTAGAAAAATTTTGGAAAATGGGCGTGGCACCGCCTCTTTTTAGGAACAGGAATATACGAGATTTCTGAGCCTATAACTCGAGAAACAATTCAGATGTTATGATGAATATCAGTCTGTAGACTTTAATAACTTGTGGTAATACATGCTCAAAAATTTTGCGAAGTCGGTTTATGACCACGCCTACTTTTTAACAAATATATTTCTGGAACACCCTTTGGGAATTTCTAACGTGACATCTTTGTAATTAGAAGTCATAAAGGGTTGCAAATTTGCACTAACAATAAAATTTATATGCTTAGTTGAATGATTGATAAAAATTTTGAAAATGGGCGTGGCTGCGCCCACTTTATGCGGCACTCGATTTATATAAAATACACCTTAATCGATCAAACGCAAGCAAACAATGAAAGCATACAGCTGAGTATCCAATGTTTGATTCCACTCCAACTTAGGCTTCCTTACTTGTTAGTTTTAGTTTAAATATAGATAAAATGCAATGAATTGAGATTTAAAAGGTGCCTTTGTTTAATGTGTGCATACGTAGGTCCACTCCCCAAACATAAATTTAAGTAAAAATTGTCTGGACGAGTTTTAAGTATTTTTTTTTTTTAATTTTCCGTTGGATATTGAACCCCCCCCCAAAATATTTTGCTGTGTGCGCCACTGTATGTACATATGTATGTTTAAAGATTGAATAGCCGTGCTGCGCTGCCAACAAAAGTGGGTTACAACCAAGCAACAGAATGCATTTCAAACACATCACACCACCACATGCCATCAACATCAACAACAATCAAAACAAAGACGTTGGCGGCAAAATCTTTCGAGTTTCTTTCATAAAATATAACGCGTGATAACTATATACATATGTATGTAGGGGATGTAGCAGAAGACATCAAAATACTCACATTATGTGTGTAAGTTGGTTGAGTGCATTTCCATTTATTCCGCTTGCCGCTGTGGACTTGTAGGCAAAAGAGGTAAACAATCAAAAGTCACGTGCCAGCCAGCTGAGCTCTGAGCTGTTGGCATGAGTTGTGAGTGTTGCTGTTTTATTACAACTAATGCGCATGTGCGGATATGTGAGCAGGCACTGCATAGCTTTTACAAACTTCTTATTGTCACATCTCCTAGTTATGATAGTATTTTCCTTGCGAGCGCAGTACAGTCACATGGTTGGGTTAGGTTGCAGTGACTGCTGGTTTGCATTTAGCACACTTGGGTCCCGAAGTTGACATTGTGATACCAGGTAGTTTCAAAACACCCCACTACACGAACCATAGTGTGGATTTCCATGTTCCATCACCTAGAACCCTGAATTTCTCTTATATGCTTCAGTAGCCCCTTTACTAGTGCGGGGCAATGGCGCAGTTAGTGTCTTACTCTTTCGGGGGCTCCAATTCATTTTCAAAAGCGCCACATTAATGGCCTGTTACTAGTCTTGTAACTAGTGCAAGTTCAGATCTTCCGAATTGCAAGCAGACAAATAGACTATTTGCCCGTCTGGCGTTTCAGTTCGGCCGCAAGAGTCTATGGTATGGTTGCAAGTACTCAGACAATGCTACCTTCACTCCGCTTCTTTGAAGTGCAACTCCTTCAGGATGAGCTTGCTGTTAGTGAGCGGCATACCTAAACCCTTACACGACATTAAGAGTGTAGCGGTTGTGCCCTCTCTAGCAAGCTCATTGGCCGGTATGTTACCGTGCCCAGTCATCCATATAAGGTAAATGGCAAAGTGTTCAGTCATCTCATTTAGAGATCTGCGGCAAATTTCCACAGTTCTGGATTTACGTATGACAGTCCCAAGCGCTTTCACTGCAGCCTGGCTGTGTGAGAAGATGTAAACATCTTTATATTCACTTTTTCTTGCTCTCAAGCACTCAACTGACTCCTAGAACACTGCTACCTCCGCTTGGAAGACACTACAGCGATCAAGTAAGCGAAATCAGATTTTTAGCCCCCACCGGCTGACTAGACTCCTCCTCCCACCCTAGCATTAAGCTTAGATCCATCGGTGTAGAGGTGGATAGCATTATTTAGTACCGGAGGACCCCTGACCCAATAGCACCTATCTGGAGTTGCTATTTCATAATTCCTTTTGAAGCAGTTCTTCGATAAACGTTAATTCGATTGTTGATTTGGAATATCGCTGAGTTATGGAGGTATGACACTGGTCCACTCGCGCAGCTCCCTTAGGCGCAGAATGTGTCCGGTTTTTCGTCATTCAGTTCAAAAAAGTGATATATGTAGCTGAATTTCTGAGCTCAATCAAGTTTATTTAGATGATAGCGGAGACCGCAATGTCCCCTTTAGTACCCAGTGAGAATGGGTAGGTCCTGCTTTAGTAAATTAATCAGGGTCCATATGAGCATTGGTCTGATGGTCTGCTTTTGTTCGTAAAGATGAGCCTAATGCCGCCTGCATTTTTTAGTTTCCCATTCGCACATGGTTTCCTTGATTTGTGTCTTGGTTAACCTAATAAAGGGTTATGCACCATCGTGTGCTAAGATTGTACCCATAGCTTTTCGTTGCAGTAGTGGTCTTCATGTCCAGAAAGCCAGCCCAGTAACTCTCTGTTTTTGCCTCCTAGAGTGTTCGGCCCTGTTAAACATTCGTCTATAAGTTTTGATGTAGTCGGGCAGAACTAAGGGGCTTTTAAGACTGGGCCTTTCGTTTGAACCTTTTACGATAATGCTCTTCGTACACATTCTCTGATATTCAATTAAGTTTTTACTTCGATTCCTCTCCAAAGAAGCATTTTTGACAAAAAATGAAATAGCTGTAGACAGTTAGATGGCGCATGGTTTATGTATACGAACGAACACCGATGAGCTCGCTTTTGTAAAGGGAAAATCCACTGGATTTGACAAGATTTCGTACCAAATGTTGAATAACCTCCCCTTCAGTATTAAAACAAAATATATTGAACTTTATAATAATATATTTCAATCAGGTAATATTCCTCAAGAGTGGAAAACCGCTACGGTTATCCCTATACACAAGCCTGGGAAATCTAAAACAGAAGTCAGTGGATACCGTCCCATTTCTCTTTTGTCATGCCCTGGTAAAATTCTTGAAAATATTATAGCTAAACGGCTAAGCTGGTTCTTAGCAAAACAAAAACTCATTAGTCCTTACCAGATGGCTTTTAAATCCAACAAAAGCACTCTAGACGTACTTTTACACATTGACAACCAGATAGCACACTCCCTATCTAGGCGGAACCACATAACCATATTATCAGTTGATTTCGAAAGGGCATATGACCGCATTGGAAAACATGCAATTCTAAATCAACTGATGGAATGGAAAGTGGGGCCGAACTTGCTAAAATATATCCACTCATTTTTATCAAACAGGAGATTCCGTATCAGAATCAATAGCACACATTCTAAAACGTACCCTCTTGAAAATGGAATACCGCAGGGTTCTCCATTGTCCGTTATACTTTTCCAAATTGGCACTGAACACATTAATAACATTATTTGTCGGTACCCTTATTTCAATCACTGTATTTACGCAGATGATCTATACTTACTAGCTCAAATCAAAAGCGAAGATGATTTCAAAGCCCGGGTAACTGCACTATTCCAAGAAATCTTGCAATGGTGCGATTACTCTGGTTTAAGCATATCCTTCCCAAAAACAAACTTATTACATGTATGTAAAAAAACCAAATGTAAATTAAACGATATAATTATAGAGGACAAGATTATAAAATATGTAAATACACTCAAAATTTTAGGTATAGTCTTTAATAATAAGTACACGTGGTCTTCGCATATAGAAACGTTAAAAATGCCACTTATCAATAGGCTAAGTTTAATTAAATGCTTATCGTCATATCACAGTAATGCCCATCCTAATAGTGTTATTAATATTACGAAAACCTTGTTACTTTCGAAAGTGGATTATTGTCTCACCATATATGGTAATACTTCGAAAAGGCAACTAAGCAAATTGAAGGGCGTTTATAATGCTGCAGCAAGGTACAGCATTGGAGCTTTTCGTACAACTCCTGTAAAAAATATATATACAGAGACAGGTATTCCGGACATTTTACATCGCCGAAATGAGGCCACATCTAAACAAATCCCAAAAATTATATTCTATACGGACAAGCAGTTAGCCACTCAGGCACAAAAACTCGTCTCAAGGAGAAGAGATCTACGCTTCCCATCAGCAATGAGCTGTATAGTTAATAATGCACTCAAGGTTGGGATTGACATAAAGCCACACAAACTTTATCTCCCCCAAAGACCTCCGTGGCAATTTAACCCTAAATCAATAAATAATGACCTATTACGGCTACCAAAGCAAACAACAAACCCACACATCTTTATCGCGACATTTAACGAAATAATAGATAAATACAAATCAAACAATTGGAAATTAACATTTACCGATGGATCTAAAAATGATCACACTAGCTCATATGCTGTCATTAGCACAGATATGCAACTCAAAATATTATATCGGCTTGACGGAAGTTGCTCTATCTTTACAGCTGAAGCTGAGGCTTTATTAGAAGCCGTTAATATTTGCAAGGCAACAAATGGAAAGCACCTTATTTGCTCTGATTCATTATCGGTTATTAAAGCACTGCTCAACATCCTACACAGAAATGAAACCATATTAAAGATCAGAGACAGTCTAATACAATATAACAATAAAATTAAAATAATGTGGATTCCTAGCCATGTCGGAATCCTTGGGAACGAGTTAGCAGATGAGGCGGCTAAGTTTGCAATTACTGCACCTATCGTTTCTAAAATATGTATTAATAAAACAGACATGATGAGAGTCGTTAAAAACTTTTACAAAGGAATTCTAAGTGAACGCTGGAACTATTGCACCAATAGATACAAGCTTTTTAATAAAGAGGGAATAGCGATAACATATCCATACAATTTTTCAAGAAGTGATCTCAAAAAATATATACGCCTGAGACTTGGTCACACACGACCTACGCACAAACACATAATGGAGAGGACACCGCCACCAATTTGCCCCCTCTGTTCCAACAATACACTCACCTTCGAGCATCTTATATATCATTGTAACGTAGTAAACAATACGCAGATTGCCCTTTTTAATGAAATTTGCTTTCCGAAGTTGCTTAAAAATGTAAATCCAGATAGCATCAAGAACACAATACTTATTTTAAAAAAGTGTAACATCTATTTCTTAATTTAATAATTTCTATCAGATTACTTACTATTATTATTAGGCCGAAGACCACTGTTGTCAGTTGCTTAGATGTAAGATTTACTTGTATAATTGTATTATGTAGGCAAATTTATTAAATAAATAAATAAATAAATAATACTTTCAGCTGTTTGCTCTGTGAAGTGAAAGAGATAGAAAATGCTTAAAAGCATATGTTAAGTCGTTGATATTTATTACAAAACTGCATTAACTAGACATTTCCTCATGTATGTACATTGTACTGCGCAGCTCATGGCTTAATGAGTTTAAAAATGTATATGTACATATATAAGAATATATCTGTGGCAATTTGCAATAATCGCTTAGGTCGAAAAATATGATTTCGAGATAAATTGATTTTAATATTCGAAGGCGTTTCTTAGCAAATCATAAAAGTCGATTAAAAACTATGGACGCAAAATCAGTGAGCCATTCACAATGTTGCGATCAAATAAAACAAAAAGTCATGAAGAAATTTGATTAAGTATATACATCTACATTAAGTATATACATCTACATCTAATATTCGACTACTGATGGTTGGAGCGTTGGATGTCTGATGATGAAGAAAGTGGTTTTTCTTCGAAATAGCTATCACATCTACCATCGCTGTATGAGCTAATTGGATTTTCCGCTTATTCCAAAGTATAAAAATTAAAATTAAAAATAATAATTTCGTGCTAGACACTAACATACCCAATAATATATACATCTACTTTGGCTGTTATAATAATATAATATAATACAATGGCGCTATTATAACTTTGACGAGTTTTATGGCCGAGCTTCTCTCCCAATTCGAGGTGTGCTCCTTTTTGTTTTTCCTACTAATTGGGTGGACCTACAGTTTTATGCCGACTCCGAACGGCGAATGCATTTTTTGTGAGAAGCTTTTTCATGACAGAAATACTCTCGGAGGGTATGCCGCCCACTGCTGAGAGGTGACCGCTGCTCTTAAAAAACCCAATAATTGGATTTTTACTAATTAGAAAAATTGTTTTGGTGTTTGGCTCGGACCGTGGTTTGAACCCGAGACCTCTGGCATAGCAGGCGAGCACTCTACCCACTGCACCACAGCGGCCACTTTGGCTGTTATAGCCAGTTTAATATACTTTTGTAAGTTATGCCTAAATGTTTTTATTTATATCTTTTGATTGAATTAATTTATAAGCATGGGGGTTTTAAAGAAATATAGAGTTTTAAAAGGAGAATAACGTGGTATATATAACTCGAAATCTTCCTAAGTCGACTTAAGCGGTTATTGCTTGTGACCACAGATATGACCATCGTTCAAAAGGAGACGTTGACTGCTGTTCGCCAACGTGCTTTGCTTGCGTTTACCTACTACATACGTTGCTAAAAAATCTCTTTGGTAAAATAAATAAATTTGAGATATAACGCAATGCTTGACATGTTGAATTGGCCAACCAGTTGGCTGACTTTTCGGTTTTATGAGTGCAATCACGTGAGTAAAAAAATAAGAATAAAAAAATTGAAAAAATATTGCATGTGTAAATATTTCATAGTTACAGAAAATGTCATGACCATTTCTGATTTTTTTTTTTATCAAAATATATGCACACTCTTTGTATACATAAATACATACATATTTATTTAATAAACGTGACTGCGTGCTTTTTATCACAAGTGCTTTTTCGTGCATTTAATTTTTTAAGTGCTAAATATGGCAAGTTTTTTCAAAGCACATTTTGTTAACGTAGCATTGGCAATTGGTGTAATGAACATGCTAAGTTATGGTTTTTGTTTTGATTTCTTATATTAATTTGAAATATTGATGGTTGCATTGCGTGTAGTACAACATTTTGGTAAGCTGAACTTCAAATAAATAATATTTCGAATTAGGTTAGGTCTTAAAGGGTTTAGAACAAGCATACTTCCTTATGTGAAATACATTCTGATATATAAAATACATTTTTTTGCTTATTATATTATTTCATCTGACTTGCAAAAGATTTCAGAAATGAGCACATCCATTCAATTATGAAACAAAAGCAGTGAGAATATTAAAAAAAAAAAAAAAAAAATTAAAGCGTGAATAACGGGTATTCATGAATATTGATGTGTAAACTGTTTTGAAATCGGATATTTATTCCCTTTTCCTTATTCCCTTTTTCCTGGTTTTCTATGGATTAAAAGGCGACTATCGTTTTTATAATTTTTTGTTGTCATTGTGACTGCTACTATTTTGTTGTTTTTGTTTGTTTTGGTTTTTGGTTTTTGACTTTTGATTTTTTATGTTGTTTTGTTTTTATTGCTCAGAAACATGCAAGATCATCCGAGTCCACGTTTGACCCATATCTGGAGACCCGGCCTAGGGGTCACAATGAAAAGAGCTTCATATCGAAGTCCTGCTCAAAACCTTTCACTTGATACCAATATTGCTCAGAAATATTCAAGTATCATCCGGGTCCTTCTTTTGACCCATATCTTGAGACCCGGCCTAGGGGTCACAATGAAAAGAGCTTCATATCGAAGTCCTGCTCAAAACCTTTCACTTGATACCAATATTGCTCAGAAATATTCAAGTATCATCCGGGTCCTTCTTTTGACCCATATCTGGAGACCCGGCCTAGGGGTCACAATGAAAAGAGCTTCATATCGAAGTCCTGCTCAAAACCTTTCACTTGATACCAATATTGCTCAGAAATATTCAAGTATCATCCGGGTCCTTCTTTTGGCCCATATCTTGAGACCCGGCCTAGGGGTCACAATGAAAAGAGCTTCATATCGAAGTCCTGCTCAAAACCTTTCATTTGATACCAATATTGCATAGAAAATTAGATAGGTAGATGTAGGTGTGCATATCCATATATTTGCATACATGTTCAAACAGGTTGGTCCTTTTTATTTTGCCTATTTGTCGCATTGTTGCAGAAAACAACAACAACAACAACTTCACTTCGCTTCGTTGCTGTTGTTGTTGATATTTGCATTTGCACGGCTATGCATGCAAGCATTTGTAAGTACATGTCTATCTACCTACCTACCACTGACAATGCCAAGCGATTCACACGGACGCAGCAGTGCACTAACACAAAGGTCATTTACGTTTACGCGTAAACTTTACCTGTTTTTCGAAATCACTCGTAGCTACAGCAAAGATGTTTACACATCAAAAATGCCCATAAAAAGCCGCAAGCAGCATTAAAAATCTGCTAATTACACTACCCAAGAGCCTACAACAGAGCGCAGTCATTTCAAACATGAATTGCCGCAAATGAATATTTATGTATGTAGTACCTCAAATCAGACATGCTTGCAATATGAAATAGCACATATATTTATATTATACATATGTATGTATGCATAGAAGTACATAAATCGCTAAGCGCCATTCACAGTCACCACAAAAGCCCACAAGTGTCAAGGGAACCAGACCACTCGCCAGCGCAGCAAAATACAATAAAAGGATTATACAAAAGTATATATGTAGATATGTATGTTTGTATGTTTGCAAGTTTGTAAGCTAATCCGAAAAGATTTTTATTACTTTACGTCGCAAAAGGCGAACAAGTATTTAATTAAGTTTTTTCCGTTGTGTAAAAACTATTTTACAACTTCCCTTTTTAGATTGTTTTCGGTCATTCAACTTAAGCCTTTTTTTTGCTAACACTTCGCATTCGTAGATTGTAGGGAGAGTAACTTTAATATTTAACTTGTGTAAATATTTGTATTTAAAATGAGATAAAAATGAGATGGGGTGAGGATAGTTGGAAAATGTATGAAAATCCTCTTGCTGGGCGAAAACGATTGCTACAACTTTGTAATTATAGAACAATGAAATGGCAAACAAAATAGGGCTAAGATTTGTAGATGAAATTACTTTAAAGGAAGAAGGAGTCGTAGAAGATGGGGATAAATGAAAAGAAGAAGAAGAAGAAGAAGAAGAAGAAGTAAACAAATAGTGAAAATATGTATTAGAATTTCAGGTAGCTGATTAAAATTTAAATTGTATTGCTTGTTTAATATCAATAGAGGAATTTTAAAGCAGGCTTTTCTCCACCTCATCCATCACCACTTCTTGTCTTCTTGTGCTTTCAACACATCTGCTCTATATTAAATCATGCATAAAATTAAATGCCGTAACTGTTCAAGATGCATTTAAAACATATCTGTGGAATGTTTAAAAAATATTAAATTACTAATGCTCATTGAAGTGCACGAAGCGCCATTTTATGTCTAATGAAGCGTAAAAGCCAACAACAAACAAGCTTTAATTTGAGTAAACGAGAATAGTACAAGCAGCGATTGAGTATTAACTTTTTATTAGCATACATGCACTTTTTTTAAATTTATTTGCTATTTATTCCTAGTGGTACGAGGGTTGTTTGATAAGTTCGGGAAATTTTGAACTTGGCGACCAGTAATTTTGAATTCAACACTGCCCACGTCAACTAACATCTCTTAAAAGACTGCTGTAAAAGTTTGAACAACCTGCGCAATTTAGTTGGTGTTGGAGAGCTATTTAAGCCAAAAGCCTCTCGCGTTTTAACAAAAATGGAAAAAGTAAATTTCGTGTGCTGATTAAGCAATTTTTTTCGTAAAAAGACTATGAAGGAAACCAAGAAAAGTCTTCATAAATACTAAGGGGACTCTGCTTTGTCATTTTCAATGGTTAAATAGTGGTTTACGGAATTCCATTGTGGCCGTAATAGCACAAGTGATGCCGTTCAGGTTGCCCAAAAGAAGTAGTCACGACAGAAATCGTCGATAAAATCAATGGAATGATATTGGATGATCGGAGAATGAAATTGCATGAAATAGCTGAGGCCATAGGCATCTAAAATAAATCGCATCTTACGTGAATATTTAGACATGAAAAAACTATACGCGCGATGGGCGACACGATTGCTTACACTCGATAATAAATGTAATCGTGTGCTAGCTTCAATGGAGCGTTAGACGATGTTCAGCCGCAATCCGTCGAGTTTTTGCGCCATTTTGTTACCGCAGATGAAACTTGGATCCATTACAACACACCGTAAACCAAGGAACAATCAAAACAGTGGATTTCTGCGGCTGAACGTGTACAGAAGAAGGCCAAAGTGGATATGTTGGCCAATAAGGCTATGGCCACAGCTTTTTGGCCTGCTCTTTACATCGATTATCTTGAAAAGGGTCAAACAATTACCGGCGAATATTACTCAAGAGCTTTTGGATAGATTCGATCTTGATTTGAAGCAAAAACGACCTAATTTGGCAAAAAAAAATCTGTTTTATCATGGCAACGCACGATCACACACGTGCACTTTATAAGTAATCACCTTGGCAAAAGTACATAAATTGGACTCAGCATCCTCCGATTATTTGCGGTTTGTAAACCTGAATAAATGGCTGAGTGGTAAGAAATTCGAGTGAAATGAAGAGGTCATCACAGAAGCCAAAGCCTATTTTGAGGGCATTGAAAAAGCCTATTTTTTGGAAGGAAAAACGCCGAACAAATTGTATCAAGTTAGAAGAAGATTATGCTGAAAAATAAAATGCATTTTAGCGAAAAAATTATTTCTTATTCAAAATGTCACTTGGACTTCTAAAACAATCCTCGTAATTATCGATATTTTGCTTTTAAACTTCATTTGCTTCATTACACTTTTACTGCGTAAAAATAAATTCGTACGCCATGTTGTGCCACGATGAGTATGTACAAACTTTGTACTACAAAGATACCGCACATTTGTTGTAGCAGCTCGTGAAATGTGTTTATGGTAATAATAAAGCCATAGTGTTTGCTGTTGTTTGTAAAAATACGTTTGTAACTTGAATTTATTAAAGCTTGGCGACACACCCACATGGCGCAGTTTAAAATGGAACTACCAGACCTTTGCTTTAAAAAAAAAAAGAACGCCTCGTAATTTGCTTATCTTAAATGTCTTTTAAGTTTCTTAGACTTCGCAATATCCAGTGTATTATTATATTACACATCCACCACACCACTCTGCATTTGAGAATTTTCCATCGCATTGCAATCGTATCGCGTAGTTTTTTGTGCGAACAACGACACTCATTTCATTCATTACGCAAATCTTAAATCAATTTAATGTCATTTAAACGCAAAAATTTCATACACTTCTTACTATCATCAAGTACATACAAATGAGAAATTATGAATTCAAATTACACACGTACAGCCACAATTCTAAACTAAATTTTTTTCCCGGAAATCGCATCATAGTTCAGCTTTTGAAATTGTGTTTGGCTTATAATGCCTTGCAAAACCATATATTGTATAATTAGTTTCTCTATACAAATGTACGAGTATTTATGCATTACTATCCACAGCTATAAATGTATGTGCTTGCATATTCCATACCAGCGAGTTTATAATTTTTTTTATTTTATTTTTTTTTTATCCTTTGCGCTTTTGCTTTGTGTCACGGTCAGCAAGCCGACACACTGGGGCCGAGCGTGCTCAAAATTCAGTTTTTAAATAATGAGTTTTTCAAAAAAATAAACACGCAGTATTGTTCCCTATAAAATTCTACACTTCTGGCCCAATTTTCAGCTTTCTATCATTTTTCAGTTGGGAGTTATCCATACACAAACATTGCAAATTTTCCAAAAAATAATTTTTTCTCAAAGTGAGAAATTTTAATGTGTATTTGAAATAGTTGGTGTAAGACAAGAATATTAAATTTTATTATTCTGGTTTTTCCATAACATTAAGTGAAGCTTATATAATCGATGAGTGTTTTTTTTTTTTGGAACTAGATGTTTTAAAAAATTAATTTTATTATAAAACTAAACATACCTCTTTTTTTAATATTTTTTTTCAAAATGGATTTTTTTAATTTGCGCAAAAACGTAGCAAATGTAAAAATGCAGAAGTAAAATATGGTCATTTGTAACAAAGAGTCCGAGTTCAGAACCAAAAGCAAAGTGCGCATTTTAAAAAAAAGTGGGTTTAAAAATTGCATTCCAATTTTAGTTAAAAAAAAGACCTACATCTGGTTGAATTTGATTCTGTTCTATCTTAAATTTAGTTCATCCATTATTTACTGGTTACTTTAGTTACAAATTGTGGTTAAGGTTACTTGTCAAGCCAGGTTTCTTTAATTTAGACTTGTAAGTTGGATTACAATATGAGTTCTTTGAAGCACAAGTTGTGTTACTCCAATTTTGTTTTTTTTTATGTTTGGCATGAAAATGTGTGGGGAAATACGTGTTCTGCTTAAAACGCTAACGGTGAAACTCCTAATTCCCATATAAACATACTTGTGACAACAGAAAACTTTTAATATCTCGAAACAGCAAATTGGAGAAAACCATTTTTGTATACATACATATGTATGTACCTGCACCTGCATATTTCATCAATGGGTTAATACATAGCCGCTAATGGGTTAATATAATACACATTGGCTATTTTTGTACAGACATATTAATATAATAATAATATAATACAATGACGCTATTATAACCCTGACGAGTTTTATGGCCGATCTTCTCTTCCAATTCGAGGTGTGCTCCTTTTGTTTTTCCTACTAATTGGGTGGACCTACAGTTTTATGCCGGCTCCGAACGGCGAATGTATTTTTTGTGAGAAGCTTTTTCATGGCAGAAATACACTCGGAGGTTATCCTGCCCACTGCCGAGAGGTGACCGCTGCTCAATAATTGGATTTTTACTAATTAGAAAATTTTTTTTGGTGTTTGCTCGGACTGGGGTTTGAACCCGAGACCTCTGGCATAGCACGCGAGCACTATACCCACTGCACCACAGCGGCCACCATACCACAGACATACTAATTGTGATTTAAATAATTTGTTTACAGATCTTAAGAAAACTGGTCACCAGTGGGTTAATTCATGACCGTTAATGGGTTAAGATTCCAGAGATTACTGGTTTTAGTGTAGATACAACTAATATGATTTAAATATTTTGATCTAAGAATTAAGTGAAAAAATTTGGTTAAAAATGGGTTAATGCGTGGTCGTTAAGGGGTTAAAATTCTTGGGATTTACTATTTTAGTATCGATATACCGATTCTGATTCAAGAAAATTAAACCCGAAACTAAAATAAAAAACATAGGTCACCAACGGGTTAACTCATGACCGTGAATGGGTTGAGATGCTATAGATTAACTGCTTTAGAGCAGATAAAGCGATTCTGATGCAAAAAAGTTGATTTCAGAATTTTGAGCGTCCTCATATATATAAGTGGCCCCAGTGTGCGACAGTCACTCGTAGCACACCACATGTATGTACCTCTGTAGTTCATTCACTTTTCACTTGTTTCCTCAAAAACATTATTTCCCACATATGTATAATTATATATGTATGTGTGGCTGTATGTATCTAAATATGCATGTTTTTATGTGCAGCCACGAATTTATGAATGCAAATAAGTGAAAAATAAATATTTTTTTCAGAATTGTTTAGTCGTTGCTTCTCAGCATGAGGTCATGAACTATTTGTGTTAAAGCTTTGACTTAACATACATACAAGAATAATAAAGATTTACTTGAAAGAGTTTTTAGTGCTTAGCACGAAATTTTTTTATTTTTAATTCAATTTTTAATTGTTGGGGTAAGTGGAAAAAAATTCAGCAACTATTTACAGCGAAGGTTGAGTGTATAGCTATTTCACGAAAAACCATTTTCGATCATCAGCACTCTTTTCGGAAGTGGACGCACCGGGGATTGAACCCGAGTCCATTCCAACTTCAGCCGCAATGACCCAACGGATAAACACACTCGGCCATTGAGACTCTGTGCAAGCTGTTGGATTTTCCCAACTTTTGCCTTTTTCATTTTCAACATTAACGTTAGTGTGTATATGCTTTTGCATATTTTCTCCAGAAACGTGCTGAATTTTTGTTGTAGGCAGTTCGCAATGAACATTGTTGTTGGTATTTATTTTATGTATATACCAAACAACGTTAACAATTTTACTTGAAAGAGTTTTTAGTGCTTAGCACGAAATTTTTTTATTTTTAATTCAATTTTTAATTGTTGGGGTAAGTGGAAAAAAATTCAGCAACTATTTACAGCGAAGGTTGAGTGTATAGCTATTTCACGAAAAACCATTTTCGATCATCAGCACTCTTTTCGGAAGTGGATGCACCGGGGATTGAACCCGAGTCCATTCCAACTTCAACAAAAATTCAGCACGTTTGTGGAGAATATATGCAAAAGCATATACACACTAACGTTAATGTTGAAAATGAAAAAGGCAAAAGTGGGGAAAATCCAACAGCTTGCACAGAGTCTCAATGGCCGAGTGTGTTTATCCGTTGGGTCATTGCGGCTGAAGTTGGAATGGACTCGGGTTCAATCCCCGGTGCATCCACTTCCGAAAAGAGTGCTGATGATCAAAAATGGTTTTTCGTGAAATAGCTATACACTCAACCTTCGCTGTAAATAGTTGTTGAATTTTTTTCCACTTACCCCAACAAATAAAGATTTAGCTTCTCGGTAATTTTTGTCGAGCTACTTTATTTTGCTATACATATCGCACCCTAAATCATAAAGGGGCACAACTCAAAATTCAAAAATTTTCAGGAGAGCCACAAAACTTTTTTTCATTACAAGCAATCGTATAGCAAAGGGCCAGGTATAATGGTTATTTTTCGGTCGAAAGAGACAGTTATTCAAAAGTTTTTTTTTGGCAATCTCCAGAGATATGTTCCGTATACCCGTTTATGAAAAAACTCGATTTCGGAAATTTTTGAGTTGTGCCCCTTTATGATTTATGGTGCGATATGTACATAGATGGAGCAATAGTCTACTGGCAGTACGATTTTCGTTAGAAACTTTTTCATGGCGGATCAGCAGGTTCAACTCAGAACCTATGGTGTAAGACAAGCAGCTGTTCTCTGTTATAGCCGCCAGTTATTTTGAGTACCTCAAAAAGCAGTTACTAAAACTAAACGCTGCTAAGCTAGCAACGGCTACAGAACAAAAAAAACCTTTGCATATCAAAGTCGTTCACAAAGCCAACGAAAAAAGAAAGACAGCAAATAAAAACAACTTTGATGTTTTTTGTATTTAAAGCATTTACATCACTCATTTCTATACATATATATCTTTATTTTAGGCCACAGAATTTGGTGGCAGCGTTTTTTAACTGACACAAAAATATTCATTCAAAGTCAGGAATACACAAAGAAAGATATTTTTTTTTGGGGTGACATAATTTTTATGCAACATTTTAATGAAAAGTGAATGCAGAAGTGCTGCGTTTGCATTCGAAACTTGAAAGCTCAAAGTAAAGCCTTACCCTTTGATGTGCGTTTATGGTAATAAACAAATGAAAGAAATAACAAATGAAATGAAAAACACTAAAAATTTAACTTTTATGTTGAGCACAGTATCAACGGTTATTTGACAAGCATTTGCGAATGCGCCTTGTAGCAAATAAAGGTGACAGTTAGGCAAGACGATAGTCGCGTTCAAGAGAATTCTCTAGTTCATCTCAAGATGAGAACTAAGAAAAAGTGCTTATTGGATATGATTATACTAAAGACAAGTTAATCCTTAAACGTTACCCAGCAAACATTCGGAGTAATAAAAGCGTCAGAGAGGAATCCTAAACTGGAGCGTTCACACTCATTGCGAGCTTATTTTGGAGTACGAAGTGTATTTGTTTGTATTCTTAAGGTGGTCGCGCGATATGAGCCTAATTTCATACATCATATGAACCTGAATAAGAGTCATAAAAGACTCCTATTGGAGTCATATTTATGATTCTTTTTCCTTATTTTATGACTAGTAAAACCAAAAATTATTTTTTCTTTGCATTTTCTCTCTCCTGACCCAGTTATCTTCATCCTCTTCCATTCACCACCTACAACTTCAGTGCTTGCTTTGTAGTGTTGTCTATTTGGCATTCTCAACCTGAAATTCAATCCAACGCCATCATATAGTGGGACACTGAACATTATATTGAACTTTGGTGGTACTTTTATTTATACCTCCCCTTTTTCAAAACATCATCTTTGGATTACAATTATCATTTTATAAAACAAAAAAAAAAAAATTATAAAAAAAAAATTTCCTAGGCTCATATTTCACACATATTTCGGATTCATATCGGGCTCCAAAATTATGAGAGCACCGAGAATGTTTACTGGGTTAGCAAAGCCGTAAAAGGGCATATATACCTACATAGTTCAAAATGCAATGACTGCGAATGGCAATTCAATTAGAGCAGGCAACTCAATTTCCAATGAATTTCGAAAAAAAAGGAAATGTTCAAGCAAATAAATCGGAGAGAAAATTTATATGTAAATACATTTGTGCAATTGCAGCTGTTAATTGCCACTTTCCGCTGTTTGACTACCAAGCTTTATGCTTGGCTGTAAAATCCACAAATTTTGCTAGACAAAAATTTAACGGAAATTTTTGTTTTACTATTTTGGCGACATAGAATTTGCAGAAAATTAAAAAAAAAACTACTTCAATTTCAATCAAGATATAAAATGATTTTCGAAGTGGATGACTCAAAGTGATTGCCTGTGGAAATTGAAAATATGTAATGCAATAGCTATCGATAATGTACATATCGACATATTAACATTTATGCACATGCAAATATACTAAATAGAGAAAAAAGGAAGTTCGAATCGCACTTTTAGTGCACTTAACTTAATTGTAAGGATATAGGTTATTCATTTCTGCTTGAAGACAAAAGTATGTTTAAAAATAAATTTAAAACTAATCTCCACTTCCACACCTTCTGTACCGCTATTCGCTTTCTAATTGAAATTAAATCACAGTAGCAACGAATTTTCTCAAATCTACCATCACCATAAAATGTAGTGAAATGGAAGGAATTTTCTAGGTATACGCCTGAGCAAATGCGCTGCGCAAGGAATTAAAGGACATAAGACAAAGGCGAAACCGTAGTCGTAGTTTGTGCATCCAAGCCAAATAGCGCAAAGCGGAAACCATTATCAGCGCCGCCAGCGACAAATTAAACATTTGCCACGCACTCTCTCTCCGCTGGACAGTCGTTCGTCGTGGTCTCGGTCGCATTACTCAATTTAATCATTTCAACTCGAGAAGAGTTTGAATTGCGAATTTGTAGTAATAATTGCGTTGGCAGTTGAATTGCAAACAATCTAATTGAGTTGTTGTTGCAGATGCACTGGAGTGATGGTAGGAGTTGTAGCAACTGCTACTTTGACCTTTAACTGCCTTATAGTATATGTGTGTGCCTACACATAACCTTCAAAACATCTACGCCTTATTTAAGGCTAAATCCAGATGTTGATAAGGCTTAAAGAATAATGCCCGAAATTTCTAAGGGGCATAAGTAAGTTGTATGAACAAAAGCCTTATAATAAGGATCGAACTTAAGTCTTTTCGATTGGTAATCCATTGATCGAAATCCAATCGAAAGACTTAAGTTCGATCCGCCTGAAGAAGTCTGATGAGGGGATGTGGTGGTCTCCGAAATGGATCCATAATTTCTACCAAAAAAAATTTTTTCAATTTTTCTTAATTAAAAACTGGCCAATAGCTCTATAAAATTCACATAAAAATACTTATTATTTTTTTTTTTTTTTTTAATTTATTTTACTTTATTTTATTTTATTTCATTTTATTTTATTTTATTTTATATTAAATTAAATTTATTTTGTATTAAATATTAATTATTTTACTTCATTTTATTTTATTTTATTTTATTTTATTTTACTTTATTTTGTTTTCTTTTATTTTATTTTGGTTTAGTTTATATTATTTTATTTTATTTTATTTTATTTTATTTTATTGTATTTTATTTTACTTTATTTTGTTTTATTTTATTTATTTTATTTTATTTTATTTTATATTAAATTAAATTTATTTTGTGTTAAATATTAATTATTTTACTTCATTTTATTTTATTTTCTTTTATTTTATTTTATTTTATTTTATTTTATTTTATTTTCTTTTATTTTATTTTGTTTTATTTTATTTATTTTATTTTATTTTATTTTATTTTATATTAAATTAAATTTATTTTGTGTTAAATATTAATTATTTTACTTCATTTTATTTTATTTTCTTTTATTTTATTTTATTTTATTTTATTTTATTTTATTTTATTTTACTTTATTTTTTTTATTTTATTTTATTTTGCTTTCTATTAAATTAAAATTTGTACTAAATTTATTTTGTATTGAATTTTAATTTTTTTATTTTATTTCATTTTATTTTATTTTATTTTATTTTACTTTATTTTATTTTATTTTATTTTATTTTATTTTATTTTATTTTATTTGATTTTTATTTTAATTTATGTTATTTTATTTTATTTTATTTTATTTTTTTTGCTTTCTACTTGTTGTTGTTTTCCTCTGACATTGTTGTTGCTTTTCGTTTTCGCTTTGATTTCATATTCTGATCCTCTTATATTTCACTCTGCAGCGTATCGAATGCTGTTGGCATTTTTATTATAAGCTCCGCATTGCTGATTTTATGTTTTTGCAATATCTGCTCCATGAAATCTTTCATTGCTATAGTAAATAGAAGTATGTACATTGTAGATATGTATCATATACATATGTATATGTTCAAAATTGCCAGCTTCACATCTTAAATATCAAAAAGCTGCACGAATACAATTTTTCATGACAAACTAACATGACACATACCGTTATAATAATCCAGTTTAAGTAACATTTTATGGTTGTATGGAAACTGAGCGTCTTGTTTAAGTGATTTTCATGAATCAACCTTTTTTGCTTTGGTTTATCTTCGTCAGCTCTGCATGGTTTCTCAGCTTGTGATAAATGAGTTTTAGTTTGGTAAAGAGTGTTTCATGTTCTTTTTTTCGTTTTCTCTTACCTGCGAAGCTGGTGACATGAATAATCGAGGGTTTTTTGTGTATCAAAGTAAACATACCCTTCTTTCCCTTCTTTCATATGTGTTAGTTTATCGAAGTGTATGAAGATTGCACTACTGTTTGTAATCAGTATTAAATTCAAATTCAACTTCATAAGGAATTTGCTAATTTCTTGGTGAATTTGATTGTCATACTGAATTTGAGATATACAACAAAATTTTGACTTGGCGTGAAAAGATTTTCATTCATAGAATTGCATATACATATGTAGGTAAGATTGTTGCTGCTTAAGGACATGGAAAATAATTAAGGTAAGCGGCGTTGGTTATACATACGTACATATGTATAAGGAGTATGAAAAATTACTTACCTAGACATGCATTGCTTATGCCTACAATTAAGGATGAGAAATGATGAAGGTTTAATGCAAAACAAAGAAAACATCCACTGATCTATTACTTTCCTAGTAGTGATTAACGATTAGCTAAATTAATTTTGGACTTCTCCTACATATGTATATACACACATAAGTGTATCTATGTAAATGCCATTCTACATACCAAAACTTTCGCAATTCGTACAAAATATAATAATACAATGGCGCTATTATAACTCTGACGAGTTTTATGGCCGAGCTTCTCTCCCAATTCGAGGTGTGCTCCTTTTGTTTTTCCTACCAATTGGGTGGACCTACAGTTTTATGCCGGCTCCGAACGGCGAATGCATTTTTTGTTAGAAGCTTTTTCATGGCATAAATACACTCGGAGGGTATGCCGCCCACTGCCGAGAGGTGACCGCTGCTCTTAAAAAACCCAATAATTGGATTTTTACTAATTATAAAACTTTTTTGGTGTTTGGTCGGACTGGGGTTTGAACCCGAGACCTCTGGCATAGCAGGCGAGCACTCTACCCACTGCACCACAGCGGCCACATGAGTATGTATTAAGTTAATTAAACAGAAAAGAGGCACATGAGACGTCAAACAAAACGAAATGCGAGAAATTCAAATTTTTTTCTGGTGAAAGTTCTTTGAGATGAAACTGAACGTTGGATGTAGAATAACTTATTTATATATCATTAGGAGTATTTTGAATTGATAGTAATTAGGATAAAATAAATACACACACATGTATATATGTACATATACTGATAGGTAGCAAGTATAACAGCGGTCGGCATATGAATAGGTTTGAAGCTGTGAGTTAGAGCCAGTGTTGTTTACTACTCATCGACCGAGCACTATATACTAACACTTTTTGAGTGTTATGTTGTGAGCTTTGGCACAATTTTGCTGGCACATTTTTGTCTAACGCTGATATAAAGTGATCTAATTATTAAGTATCTCTTGCCCGTTTTGTTTTTCATTTGCCGCAGTTTTCTTTCCGCCAAAACATGCAACAACACACACATTGAGTGGATAAAAATTAATGATGATACAATTTTTGCGTGGCTGAAACATTTGTTATTTTGTTAATTAACGTTGGCGGCGGCTCAAATTGAGGTGAAATTAAATGTTAGTTCACGAAAGAAGAAGAAGCAATTCACAAAGAAGTCTAGGGCACAAAATTGTATATTAAGAAAAATGTTTTAGATTCATGCATGATACTCATACATTTGGGTTATGCCGAAATGATATACATTTACTAATTTGACTGCTTGTTTCATTTAATAAACGTAAAATTTAGTTTAAGAAAATTCAACAAGACTCCAATTCTCAGTATTAAATAATTTTTGGCAAATGTATGTATGTATTTAATTTAGCATATTTTTTGTTGACATGAGGAGGAGCGAGCTTTTACTCACAATTTGAAGAAAGTAATCGCCAAACATGTGACTTTTGAGGCATATGTACGAGTTCGCGATACGCGCCATTGAGGATGCTATCTTGTATCAAATGGAATACTTTTGAAGAGAAAGGTATCACTTAGATTTTTACCCGATCGCCGAGACCACATACTTGTAAAATATTTAACTCATAATATTGTAGAGAATTAAGAATTTATTGACTTTTTGAAGGAAATGAATCAACAAGTAAAGTGTTTTACGCGTATCACAAGACACATGTTATTAGCGTAAAGATAGAGGTAAGCAATGGAAGATAAATTGAGTAGGTAGTCCATTTTTAAAAGTGTCTATGTGTATTCTTTTTTCGATATTGATTTTTTAATGGATTATGTACCAGTATTTAAAGGTGTAAAAGGTCTTGTGGAACGATCCTCCGTCATCCCTTGTCAAGTTTGGTTTGGAGACAAACCGGTTCCGGCTAATATGCGCCATCTTCAGTGTCTTTTTTCGTTCTGAGTTATTTTGTGTAAGTTCGATAGTACTTATAGTAACTAACTTCCATCTTTTGGTCACGTACTTCGTGTTCGTGTGTTCGTACAAAGAGACTAACAAATTTACTTACGAAATATACAGAAAACCCACAGCAACGGATACAGTAATACACAATAAATCTAGCCATCCTCAACAACACAAGAATGCCGCTTTCAGACATTTATTAATACGACTTGAACGGACCCCGTTAGAAAAGGAAGCTTACAACAAGGAACTCAGCACAATATACACAATCGCGGAGAACAACGGATATGAAAAAAGTTTGGTGAAGAAAATACAGAAAAACATAACTTCAAGGAAATCGGAAAACAAAGAAAAGGTAGAGAAGAAATGGGCAGTCTTATCATATACCGGAGCAACATCTTACAAGTTGGCTAAAGTTTTCCAAAAATATAACATTAATGCAGCATTTAAAACGAGGAACAGCATGGAAAAACTTCTACGAAACAACATTAACAAGGAAGACCCCTTTGACAAACAAGGCGTATACAAATTGACTTGCGAATGCCAAAATAGCTATATAGGACAAACAGGACGCCAAATCAAGACGAGATATCGAGAACACGTAAGAGATTACAATAAGAAAATAAGGAAATCATCAACGACAGTGGAATCAAATTTCGCCAACCACATGGCAGAAAACAAGTGTACACCCATGAAAATATGAAAAACAGCTAAAATATTCCACATACAACACAAGGGAAAACGACTTAACGTATTAGAAAATATGGAGATATACAAACAGAAGACATTCGTAGGTAAAATAATAAATGAACAAATAAACACCGCATCAGATACATTATGTGAACCGCTTAAGCTATTATACCGAAAAGAGGACAGAAAACCTAAAACCGACATAAACAAAACAACACACAAGAGGACAATAACGGACTTTTACCTGCCTGTTTAATGAGGATACAAAAATAGATTTACATACCTAAACGCGCAGACTCGCACGCACACACGCATGCACGTCGCCCGAACGCACGAAAGCACGAACACACGAACACGAAGTACGTGACCAAACGATGGAAGTTAGTTACTATAAGTACTATCGAACTTCCACAAAATAACTCAGAACGAAAAAAGACACTGAAGATGGCGCATATTAGCCGAAACCGGTTTGTCTCCAAACCAAACTTGACAAGGGATGACGGAGGATCGTTCCACAATACATCATATTCCTACCCTGTCGGAAAAACAAGCAACCAAAAAGGGTCCTTTAAGATTTAGTGAAAAACCCTTCCGTGTACTGAAAAAAAGCATTAAATAAACAAGTAAGGAAGCCTAAGTTCGAGTGGAATCGAACATTAGATACTCAGCTGTATGCTTCAATTGTTTGTTTGCGTTTGATGGAATCACGGTGTATTTTATATAAAGTGAGTGCTGCATAAAGTGGGCGTAGCCACGCCCATTTTCAACATTTTTATCAGTCATCCAACTAAGCATATGAATATTATTCTTTGTGTAAAATTTCATTCCTTTATGACTTCTAGTTACAAAGATGTCACATTACAAATTCCCAAAGGGTGTTCAAAAATATCTTTGTTAAAAAGTAGGCGTGGTCATAAACCGATTTCAATCAATTTCTGCGTGTCTATTAACACAAGTTATAAAAGTGTATAAACCAAGCTTCGTCATAATATCTCAATTATTTGTCGAGTTATGGGCTAAGAAATCTCGTATATTCCTTTTGTCTAAAAAGGGGCGGTGCCACGCCCATTTTCCAAATTTTTTTGTTTTTTGGCGTGGTCGTCAACCGATTTTAGCAATTTTTCGTCCAAACATTTGCCTAAGTAAGTATATCACGCGTACCAAATTTCATCGATATATCTTCAACGGTTTCTGAGTTATGACATATAAAACTTTCAATGTTTGACCCTTAATAAGTGGGCGTGGCACCGCCCATTTTCCAAAATTACATCAAATTTCTTCCTAGTGGCCTGAGCTCAACACGTGGGTAAAATTTCATCGCTCCAGCTATATTATTGACAGAGATACCAAATTTCCGATTTTTTCTATATAGGAAAAGTGGGCGTGGTCATGGTCCGATTTCACCCATTTTCAATACCAACCGTCCCAGTGTCGACACCAACTTGCATTTCAAATTTCATCAAAATATCTCAATTTCTGCGCGAGTTAGGGTGTTTACAGACGGAAGGACAGACGGACGGACGGACGGACGGACATGGCTCAATCGATTTCTCTTTTCACGCTGATCATTTTGATATATATAAGTCTATATCTATCTCGATTATTTCATTCTGTTACAATCCACCGTTATGTGATTAAAACTATAATACTCTGTGTACTAGTACAGCTGAGTATAAAAAAAATACTCTTTTAACCTTAGGTTTACCAATACCCACCCGGGTGACCTTTTGCGTTTTCTTTTTGCGATTACTCAGCAACTATTGGACCGATTTTAAAATGCTTTTTACTCACTGATCAATTTTTGGAGTTCTTTCAAATAATAACAAGTTTGAACTTTTCTTTCATCTGGAATATACTTTTTTTGCGATTTTGACATTTTATGTACGTAGTTTACCAATACCCACCCGAGTGACCCAGTACACTTTTCTATGAAAAGACGTGCATATGCACATATTTTTGTTGCTATAACTTTATAAATTTATTGTTTAACTATATTGTGATTGTTTCTATAAAGTTTATAGAAAATTTATAGAATAAAAATTTATTTCAAGCCAAGCGAAATGCCGAAGGATCTATACAACAATTTATGTATTTTGTTTGGCTGATACTTCGTTCATCGCAAATGGGTTTATTGCATTTTATGCATAATTGACTAGTGTTTGGTTTAATTTTCATATCAAAACACTTATAACGTTTTCCTTTCATCTTTACTCTCATCAACCTGCTGGAAGGTTGTCCTTTATATTAGAAATAAGGAAGGACATTGATCAATTCATTCTTTCGAGCAAATAGTTGCTAAGGTACATACAATTGCCGATTTTATGTAGAATCTTCAAGTAATATTATGCCCAATGGACTTTAGCATAATTTAGATATGACAGAGCTTTCTGAGAAAGCCTGTGACTGAAGAACCTTGATATTACCTGGTTGATTTCCTCCGTATATTATAAATGCAGCAAGTGTTGCTACTTCTAGAAGCAAGGTCGGCAAAATTGTGAAAGATATTGTGTTAGGGAGCACAGAGCGGTTTCCGCTACATTGGTTAAAATATGTGTGATGTTTTTTATTTACTCATATGGATCAAAGTGCCGATGCCTGATCTAGAGTATTAAAAGATAATGCCAAAGCCAGAGCAAATCTGCTTTCATGCTGCTGACGGGTTGAATTCATTTAGAATATAATATCTACATACACACAAACACATACATATTTTATTTTAGTTTATTCTTCCCACCGTAACCATCATCCCACTAATCTTTGGCTAATGATAATTTTGTAAAAAAGGTATATATGGCGATATTTCTACAGGAATCCTTTCACGGGTCAACAAAGTCCTTCACCACTCGCTCGCCTTGTTTTGATCGTGTTTTTTTTTTTTTTTGAATAATGGTATTTTGGATTTGAGTGCTTCAACGCCAAATTCAAGTAGACAATTAATGTGTCGTAACCGTATTATTCATTAAACCTTTGCCTTAGGATTCAAAATTTTGAATTTTTTACTTTATATACACCCATTTGTTGGCTTAATTTTACCAAATATAGTTAAATTAAATATTTTTAATCATTCACAGGCTTACATTATACAATAGTAATAAATATCTATGTTTGGGCAATGAAAAGTTAAAGCACACGAAACGCCCGTAATGCAAGAAAATGTATATGGGTCACCCGGGTGGGTATTGGTAAACCTCGTATATAAAAATCTCTGGTAATCGTAAGGTTAAAAGTCTCTATGCTTCATTTATACACTTTCAAAGTCTCTATCTAAAATAGGCCACTCATACGCCATGGCACACGTTGGTATCGCCTCATATAAGGGGCGTTAAAAATTCTAAAACCATTTTATTTCCACCAGAAGATTAATATATTCTATAAGAGTAAATTTTAAGCGTCTTAACCCATAAGTGTCCATGTTTTAACTCACTGATTACTATCTATTTTGAAAAAGTTTCATTTTTTTCTTTAATTGGTGCGTAATCGTCTAGACGTCAAATAAAGCGCGTCATTCACTTTTGTTTCATCATGCCTGGCTCAGATTGGAAATACACTTGGAAGCAAAGTCGCTCTCTACCTAATCTTCCCAACGTAGTGGATTGGGGGCATTTGAGTGTCAATAAATGTTTTCTATGTATTACGACTTAAATATTTCTTACATTCAGCGACGATAAGACACTATTCGCTCTAACTTTTACGTATAAATAAAGTGGCTATTTCGCAATTATTTTTTTTTTTGCAATATTCAGAAACTTGTTCATTATTCGTTGTGTTTTTTTTAACAAAACAGCAAATAAATAAAATGAGCACATGTGTGAATTCCCCAGCTCCCATGCCAATATGCCGACTTCAATCTTTACGATATGAATTTCCTTTTAGTCTCATACACATACATACATACATACATACATACATGGACATACAGTTATAATTTAGTCGTCCAATAAATCCAACTATTTGCATAAGCATATTAAGATTCCTAGTGAACAACAACAATTTTATGAAATGTACAACAACAATATGAAAAACAATTTTAATTTTATGCTTTTGACACTTTTGGGATATTGGGATGGTGCTCAATTTAAATTTAGCACGAAAACATCAAACTTCATTTACGTACATACATATGTATATATATTCATGATTATTTTGAGTTTCTTTAACAAATGGTCACGTGGGAAAATCCAAGCTAATGCAAAAGTTAAAGAGATAGGTGCTACCCAATAGACATTTTGGCGAACATTCGAAAATTATCTGCGTCATGTGTTTATCGAACTTAGAGAGCTTAAATAACACTGTGCGAAAGCTTAACAGATCAACGTAGGCGTCAATGCGTTCGCTTTTAAAATTTGTAGACTTTACTTTCAAATCGCCACTACCAGGTATCCGAGGTCCGATGATTCCGTGGGGGAAATTGTCTCGTTTTCAGCTTGAAAAAAAAAAAAAGACCACGTACATATTAAAGCCATGGCGTACGTATAAACATTAGGATACAAAATTTTATATCATATTTCTTCACAGATGGTCGATGCAAATATAGTTAAAGATACCACGCACAAATTTTGGTGCCGATCGGAGATGGTTAAGGGGTGTTGCAGAGGCGTCAAAAGTCAGATTATCATATACGACACCCCTTAACCCTCTCTGATCGGCACCAAAATTTATATTTGGTATCCTCGAGTACAAGATAATCGATTTTGGGCATTAGATATACATGATATTAATATTTTTTTTTTTAATCTCCATAGAGCTTTTTGATCATTGACCCCTGTGCGACACCCCTTAACCATCTCCAATCGGTACCAAAATTTATACATATGTGCTATATTTGACTATGATGTTACCGATGTAAGGTGTGAGACCGAAGAGAATTGCTAATTTTATTTTAAAGACCACCCTAATGTACATACACATGTTTTAAATAGAAAGCAACAGTGACATCAGAAAAGCAAAAATAGGCAGAAAAAATACGTCACTTTAGCGCTGTGTTTGTTGTATTACATAGATGCATGCAAAGTGCACACGGCGTATGAGTGACATTTTTGTAGTACTCATTAGTGCTGGAAAACCATCGATTGAACTATCGATACTATCGATGGGGCCGATGCCATAGCGATAATCGATGGTTTTTTTTAACCATCGATAGTATTTTACTTGGTATATAACTACAACCTCTGTTAAAAAATTAATCAAAAAAACTGAGATTTATAATTTTAAGGTACTTGATTGGAATATGTGGGCTGTGAGTATATAAATAGACTGCGGATCTTTATGCAATTGCATATTTTTAAGGAAAAGAGAAAGCGATATGGTTCCAAAGAGAAAAATGAAAGTTATTAACAAAATATTCTAAATTTTCATATTTATTTCTGCATATTTTGCATATTGCATATAACTTGCATATTGCATATAACTTGCATATTTGCATATAACTTGCATATTTGCATAATAATTGAGGTTTGGCAGTTTTATTCCGCAAGTTAGAGTCTCGCGGAGTTCCCCTAATGGCTTCAATGGCCTTAATAACAGAAGCTTTTGAAGGACTTGACGCTACGTCAGGATCATGTGGGCAAATAGTTTTGGTCAAGATTGAAGCTATTTCAAAAAAGAACCTGCTTTTGAAGTCATATTAGGAGTAGCCAAAATACTTTCAGGTGACAACAAAATATTAGAAACTGGAATACAGATTCCCAGTAAATTTTTGAGCGAATTTAAGTATGCTCCGGTTACATCTTGTGATGTTGAGCGTTCATTTTCAGCATATAAACGGATCTTAACCGATAATCGTCACAATGTTTCCACTGAAAATGTGGAGAAAACACTTGTAGTATATTGTGGTCTTAACTATAACTAAAATTACCTCTTTACATTAAAAATTATTATAATAAAAATTAGTTCCCATTTGCAGTTTGTTTTTGGGTGTTAATGGGTTTTATATTTGCATAGAACAAAAGATTCAGCATAGAACATATGATTTTTGCATTCAACTATACTTTACTTATTGTGTATATCACTTAAAATTCCATATCTGATGTAAAAAAAGGTGTACTTTTAATTTGCATATAACTTGCATATAACCTGCATATAAGTTGCATATTTTTTGCATATCCAAAACAGAGCAAGAAAATTCGTTTTGGAATGTGAATATATAGTTTTGAATCAATATAACTCTTAATAAATCATTTTAAATTTTTTGCATAAAGATCCGCAGTCTATATATAAATAAAAGACTAGTGAATAATTTTATGAAAAAAACTTGCAAATAAAACGGTTTTTTTTATTGAGAATTGAGCAATTAAGTTTTTGATTTCGGCTCTTCTATTATTTTGTGAACAACTGTATACGTACAATGTGTGTATGTAGTATTCTTACTTTGAATATATATATATATATATATCAAAAAGAAAAAAACAACAATAAAGCGATAAGAAAATTTCTTACATAAGCAGACTTGGGCATTATTCGAATAAATTTTTATTTATATAATTATTTGAATAAAAATTTGTTTTTCAAATTTTATTCAGATAAATTCATTCGAATAATTATTCTGAGGTTTATTCGTTATTTCAAATAATAAATAAAAACTCAGGGTACAACAAAAAAAACAACTGAGTAAAGCCGAGATCACACGATTTACGTATTTGTACAAAAAATGACAAATTTAAATTTGTCCACATTTGCCCATTTTGATATCGATGTGCAAATGATTTGCTTTGCGTTCACATGATTTGCCCGATTTATTAGCTTTTGATTTGCCACACATTTGTACATAGAAGTAAAGTGGCAAATTTGTTCACATTCGTTCACACGATTTAACCAATCATGATAAAACAGTCGTATGAAAAATATAGAAGCATACTTTTGGGCATTATTTGGAAGAAAATTTTATGAAAAATTAACAAACAAAAATTAATCAAATAGGTATTAAATCATTATAAGTACATGTATTTTCACGATTTCAAAACTGGATAATACTTCTTTTAATTCTCTGTAAGATGATATAAAGTTAATTTAATTCATTCAATAGAATACGTGTGCTAACGAGCTCCAAAAAAATGGTCATTGTGAAATGTTGACTTTGGTTGCACAAAAGTGAATGAAATGTTGCAGATACGTCGAAATCGTATATGAAGAAATTGTTTATGTACTCATTTTGAATGAAAATGATTATGTTACTTTTTTGCTCGGAATGACTATTTTCGGAGTTAGAAACAAATGAAGGATCAAAATCATATATCAATTTCGATTATTTTTAGAAATGGTTAGGGTAATAGTATGATATAGTCACGTGCAAAGTTTTGTTAAATTCGGAAATGACTGAGTTATTACCAGGGGTTCATGTTTATTTATATTCGGTTCGGATTCGGGAAATTATTAGAAAAATAATAGGTTAAGTATTCGGGTTCGGTTTCGGATCCGGTATTTGGAAAAATATTCGGTTCAGATTCGGGAAAGCATTTGGGAAAACATTCGGTTCAGATTCGGGCAAATATTCCTTCCTGATTTGGGAAAGTATTGGGGTTCCGTTTAGGATTCGGGAAGTATTTGGAAAATTATTCGGTTCAGTTTCGGGAAAATATTCGGTTCAAATTCGGGCAAATAATCTTTCCTAATTTGGGAAAGTATTCGAAAAATCACTTTTTGAAAAAGTATACATGTGTGACTAGCAAGAATAATTGAATAACGTCAAAAATGTCTTCATTATACAAAATTATCTCAATAAGGAATAAAAAATTATTCCTAATTTTTTCTAGCTAAACGTTAAAAAATGCTTCTTCGGCCTATATGACACTACGTTTTTTCTCTGGTATATTTGGTTTGAAAAACCCGCCGAAAGTCAAAATACAAAAACAATTCTTGAAAAGAGACAAAACCTGCGTTCAATTACTAAAAATTTTTAACTTATTTTTCATAAAAACTGTCATTTTCATACGGAGAGCTGTCATTTTTTACGAAAAATTCGTAACAATTTTTTGTTATTGAACAGAGCTAAATAATAATATAATAATACAATGGCGCTAATATAACTCTGACGAGTTTTATGGCCGGGCTTCTCTCCAATTCGAGGTGTGCTCCTTTTGTTTGTCCTACTAATTGGGTGGACCTACAGTTTTATGCCGGTTCCGAACGGCGAATGCATTTTTTGAGAAGCTTTTTCATGGCAGAAATACACTCGGAGGGTATGCCACTCACCACCGAGAGGTGACCGCTGTTTCTAAAACCACAACAATTGAGTTTTAATTAATTAGAAAAATTTTTTTTGCTGTTTGTTCGGACTGGGGTTTGAACCCGAGACCTCTGGTATAGCAGGCGAGCACTCTACCCACTGCACTACAGCGGCCACGAACAGAGCTAAGTACTCCATTAAAAACAATTTGATTGACATTAAACTTCAAACTAAATGAAAATAATATTTATTTCAAAAATTAATTTTTTTCGAAATTGGAATTCAAATTACTGAAATAAAAAAATTATGCATCTCAAATGGCAGGGTATCTGTGTATTCCATTTTATAAAGAGAAGCCAGTGCGCCGTATAATGTTTCTTCCGGACTTCTTCTTTCCCCTTACGGCCAAAGCAGAAGCTTATAAGAGGCCAATTTAAAACTTGTATTTCCATATATTTTTTATTTTAAACATAATTTATTTTATAGTTGTCAAAAAATATTTGTATATTTGCCACAATCATTTGTATCCAAGTAGCAAATCAAAATTTGTCCATTTTCATCATTCTTATTTACCTTCTGTATCACATTTGTGTTCACACGATTTGGCTACAAGGGCTGTTTTTGATTTGCCACAAGAGGCTAAATATTTGGCTTTTGTGATTTGTGTCAAATGAAATTTACCGTTCACACGGTTTGCCTATGAATTTGGCAAATTTTTAGCCAAATGTACAAATCGTGTGATCTTAGCTTAATAGTAAAAAAAAAAATTTGTATATTTTTTTTTGTTTGTATGTTTGTTTGTTCTTACATATGTAAATGAAAATTATCTATTATCTATATTATTAATACGCTAACATAAATTTTGTTCCATCTTCTCCGTCGAAACTACTGAACCGATTTTAAAACTAAGCACACCATTAGAAAGGTATTACTCTCAAATAGAACTGCGCCAATTTTCATGAAAATTGGTTGGAAAATGCGTCCACAATCGTCGTTGGAAAATTTTCGTGTGGTTGTTGTTGCATGCTTTTGCACACAACAGAGCTGTCTCAATGCGCAAGCATATGTAGCTGACTTTGTGCGTTTTCACCAAACTTACCATGCAATTCTGAACATGTTTAGCTGGATGTGCTGTGTAGGTTCAAAGAAGTAGAAACGTAAAAAGGTAGAAAAAGCACTACAACAAAAACATAAAGTCACGGAATAAGTAGGATAAGAAAGAATAAGTCGGAAAGAAATTGAGGAAAGAAAAGAGCAGAAATAGAAATAAAGAAGTAGGTAGGAGAATTTGGAACACCAACAACATAATAGTAGCAGTGACAGTAGCAACAAACAATTATACAAAAACTATAGTTGCACTTTAGTTATAAGAAAACATCTAGAAAAACTGTCGAGTTTCGACAGTAGGCAGCACTCTAGTTCGAATAATTTTTGTTTGAATAAACGAAATTATTTATTATTCAAATAAAAATAAAAAAAATTTATTCACCTACTATTCTTATTCGAATAAATTTTGCCCAACTGTGTACATAAGTAATAAGAAAACGATCCTCTCATGTAATAAAAAAGCAGCTCAGGTAATAAGAAAATGAATCATAGAGGCAATAAGAAAACGCCTCAATTGGGCGAGTAACCTTCGATACGATTGCGACACGGCTAAGCGAATCGTTCAGGTAATAAGAAATCGACTCATTCTGGTAATAACAAAACGAATCATTGAAGTGATCAGAAAACGAGTCGACTGTGCGAGTTACCTTCGGCGGACATTTTAGTCCGACTAGCAATAAGAAATCGGCAAGATTTCGATACTGCTTGCAATATATTTATTTTCGAAACGACTCGTTTTTTTATTGCCGGCAATAAAAAATGTTTGGTGGGTATATTGACTTATTTTTTGTATTGAACTTTTTACATAAACTTTGGTTTTCTATTAATTTTATAATATGTTTCTAATAAAAATTTATATTTTTCTTTTAAATATGGGAACGTCTGTACATACATGCATACATATGTATGTATGTATATATGCATTAAATGTTTGAGTACCACATTTCCCTTTAACGGGCCACCTACGTACATATATTAAACCATCGATACTATCGATGGCTGCCTTTAAAACTATCGATGGTCCATCGATGGGACCACTATCGATGGTTTTCCAGCACTAGTACTCATGCATTTGTCACTATACAGATCTCTGAGTGTGCGTGCTTAGTTAATACAGCTTGATAATTAAATGTAAATAACACTATTGACCCTATTTTTTGCTTGTTTTCAAGCATTTTTTTGTTGCAATTTTTATACTCAGCTGTACTAGTACACAGAGTATTATAATTTTGATTTCATAACGGTGGATTGTAACATAATGAAATAATCGAGATAGATATGGACTTATATATATCAAAATGATCAGGGTGAAAAGAGAAATCGATTGAGCCATGTCCGTCCGTCCGTCCGTCCGTCCGTCCGTCCGTCCGTCCGTCCGTCCGTCCGTCCGTCCGTCCGTCCGTCCGTACGCACGATAACTCGCGTAAAAATTGAGATATTTTGATGAAATTTGAAATGCAAGTTGGTATCGAGACTGGGACGGTTGGTATTGAAAATGGGCGAAATCGGACCATGACCACGCCCACTTTTCCTATATAGAAAAAATCGGAAATTTGGTATCTCAGCCACTAATATAGCTAGAGTGATAAAATTTTACCCACGTATTGAGCTCAGGCCGTTATGAAGAAATTTGATTAAGTTTTGGAAAATGGGCGGTGCCACGCCCACTTATTAAGGGTCAAACATTGAAAGTTTTATATGTCATAACTCAGAAACCGTTGAAGATATATCGATGAAATTTGGTATGCGTAATTTGCTTACCTAGACAAATGTTTTGGCGAAAAATTATCAAAATCGGTTGACGGCCACGCCCACTTTGATATATGGGAACTATAAAGGGGCCTAATAAAAACATTTTAAGCGATATCTCTGTCAAATATAAAGATCTATCACTGAATTTTTGTGGCAGGAGTCCAACTACGGACATAAAACAAAAAGTACAAAAATTTTGGAAAATGGGCGGTGCCACGCCCACTTATTAAGGGGCAAACATTGAAAGTTTTATATGTCATAACTCAGAAACCGTTGAAGATATATCGATGAAATTTGTTTTGCGTAATTTGCTTACTTAGACAAATGTTTTGGCGAAAAATTATCAAAATCGGTTGACGGCCACGCCCACTTTTATATATGGGAACTATAAAGGGGCCTAATAAAAACATTTTAAGCGATATCTCTGTCAAATATAAAGATCTATCACTGAAATTTTGTGGCAGGAGACCAACTAGGGACATAAAACAAAAAATATAAAAATTTTGGAAAATGGGCGGTGCCACGCCCACTTATTAAGGGGCAAATATTGAAAGTTTTATAAGCCATAACTCATAAACCGTTAAAGATATATCGATGAAATTTGGTACGCGTGATATATTTACTTAGCCAAATGTGTGGACGAAAGATTTCCAAAATCGGTTGACGACCACGCCCACTTTTATATATGGGTTTTATAAAGTGACCTAATAAAAACATTTTAAGCGATCTCTCTGTCAAATATAAAGATCTATCACTGAAATTTTGTGACATGAGTTCTACAATAGACCGGAAACAAAATATAAAAAAGTTTGGAAAATGGGCGTGGCACCGCCTCTTTTTATACAAAGGAATCTACGTGCCTATTACTCGACAAATAACTGAGATATTATGACGAAACTTGGTTTATACACTTTTATAACATGTGTTAATAGACACGCAAAAATGTATTGAAATCGGTTTATGACCACGCCTACTTTTTAACAAAGATATTTCTGGAACACCCTTTTGGAATTTGTAACGTGAAGTTTTTGTAACTAAAAGTCATAGAGGGATGCAATTTTGCACTAACAATAATATTTATATGCTTATTTGGATGATTGATACAAATTTTGAAAATGGGCGTGGCTGCGCCCTGTTTATGCAGCACTTGTGTCATATAAAATACACCCTATATCGAACAAACGCAAACAAACAATGAAAGCATACAGCTGAGTATCTAATGTTCGATTCCACTCGAACTTAGGCTTCCTTACTTGTTTTTGTTGATTTTGGCCTGTTTTCTATTTACAAAATAAACGCCCTTGCATTTAACGGATAAATATTTATGTGACAAACATTACACGAAACTCTCTGTCTCTCTTTTATTTAAGCACTTTATCCACATAAAAAGAGAAAAGTAAATTAATTTTTGCGCTCTTTCTCAGTAAATTCTACGCTCCTTTGCTTCTCTTTTATCCCCCGAAACGAGTCACAGTACGTGTACGGATAACGGTATTTTACAGCTGAGCTAAAAATCGCTATACTAGGAAAAAGGCGTGCGAGGCGCACAACTGAAATTCAGTTGAATGCAGCACAAGGCAGTGGAAACAATCAATTGGTAGCGCACCTTACACGTCTTGCCGACGACGCACGTTGTTCAATTAAAGACAAAACGACAAAATGGCAAAGGGCAAAGGCGAACCCACGTTGCACACGCACACGTACGTGCGCATATTTTGAAAGCGTTTACAACGTTTAACGTGTTTGGTTTTTGTTTTGTTTTGTTTTGTGTGTAAGCGTCATATATACAGGGCTAATAATAAGTGGCGTCAGCGTACGCGTTCGTTAGTGTTTGTGCTGCGCTGGCTAAATGCAAATGTGTTTGTGAATGCGTAAGTGTGATACACAGATGCAGATGCATGTGCTTGCAATATGAGTGCATGCAATACATAACAAATTCTGAGACGGGTGCGCTGGAATACGAAATATGTGGTTACATATGCATGTGGATATATGTGATTTTGATGGCAGAAATTGCAAGGGAAATTGAAAAATTGCAATGCAAATTGAAAAAAATTGTTTAGAAAATCATGAAAATTAGCAAAAAAAATTGCAATGGAAATTGAAAAAAATTGTTTAGAAAATCATGAAAATTAGCAAAATTAATAAATTTTAATTATTATAATAAACATATTTTGCACCACGCATGCGGCAAATTTTGACTACAGTCTTGTGATCTGTAAGATCGCCACTACCCGTGTGAGCTAATTACTTTTTTCGAGGTCGGGCAAAGTTTTGTAAAATGTTGCAAAACACTGCCTTGTGCATTAAAGAAAAGTAAAAAGCAAAGAGAATTGCAACAAATTAACAAGTGATCTGGCAAGTGATTAAAAATTGGTTGAAAACGGCAAAGCAAAAGGTGTGAACGGAGAACATACATACATACAAACGTATATATGTATATGTAAGTGGGTGTATAAGTGTCTGTAAATGTGTTGCTATAAGCAAGCTATACTCAATTTAAAGCGCATTGTGGGCGACTTTCAAAGCAAATTTACTGTTAATAAAGAAAAAAAAACAAAAAAATAAAAATAAAAATAATAATAAATATATACAAAATATACTAGTCTGACCAAAAATATATAAAAGAGCATGCGTTCAAATATTAAAAAAATCCATGCCAAACCGAAATAAAACGCCTACCATTCGCTCTACTTCCCTACGCCCCACTTATGTGCGTTAAACTAAAATACGATCCATTAAAAGCAAATGAAAAATCTGAAATTTTACAATGTGAGTGCATTTGCCGAATTGAAAACAAAATTTGAAAATGAAAATTCTCGTTAGTGCTCAATGAAAATAATATTTGCGGCAGAGCGCTAAGTAAATAAACAAAAAAAACAACAAAAAGAAAAAAATAAAAAACAACAACAATAACAACAACAACAACACATAACAACAGCAACAACAGCAACAACAACAATAACAACAACAACAACAACAACAACAACACCAACAAACAACAACAACAAGGTGCTTTCGGCGCTTGTCCATTGACGTCCAAGGACGACTGGACTGGCCCGTCGCTGACTCCCACTGTGATTGTGATTGTGACTGTGTTTGTGTGGTGTGCATTAAATAATTCAGCATTCGCGTCATTCATGCCTGTGCATGCTTGGGCATGTGCATGCAATGCGTGTTTGTGTTTGTGCTTGTTTGTGCATGTTCGCATTGTGCGCATTGTGCGCATTTATTAGCTGTGAAAGTGCACGTACATACATACATACATACATACATACTTATATGCAAATATACACGATTATGCCATGATGATAAATGCTTATAAAGCTTATATGTAGGTCAATTACTTATACGCACTGGTGAACGCTGTGGTGACTGCGTCGTTGGCTGCTGATGACTATAGAGCCTGACTGCGGCGGCAATTGTGTGGCGGTGGCACTTGCGGCATTTTCGAGTGCACTCGAGCGTGAAATACGGTAAATTTTTTTTTTTGTTGAAAATGATTTATAAATTAAAACCAAACTTTAAAATGCATAAATGTGCATGTATGTAGGCACTTTTAAGTGTGTGTATTTAAGCATTAAAATCTCATATGTACATACATAAGTACATATTCATAATTTATGCACGCGCATTTTCCAATCAGACAACATAAATAGCTGCTGCATGGCTACTAATTTGTCTACAAACGCATAGATTTTAAGCGGCTGTTATGCTGTTGTGGTGTGTAATTACAAAAGTTTAAATATACATATCGTCGTTTAAAGTGCATTTTTGCGTAAGAGGTATTTTCCTTTTCGAGTAAGGGACATTTTTGCCAAAAATGAGATTTTCCAACCCTGAGTTCCTGACGCTCAGCTCTATCGATCCATACCAAAACTTTGCAATTCTAACAACAAAAACGCATAATAACAGTAAATTTCATAATCGCTTATGAAGAGTATTGTTAAAATTTGGCAGCATTACCGCATATAATTTCAGTTCATTCATACAAGCGAAGTTATATGTTATTAGATAAATAAATTAAATGGCCAATTTATATGAAAGGGAGCAAAAGTTAAATATTTTAAACAAATAATGTCAGGTAAATATCAAGCTGGTATTAATTTAAACAAATTAAATGAAGTTTCTAATTGGTAAGCTCTGATACTACGTTTTTTTGCTACAATCTTTACAATTTTCCCAACCAAATTATGACTAAAGGTATCAAAAATTAAAAAACAAAACAAGAAAGGAAGCCTCAGTTCGAGTGGAGCCAAATATTATAAGCTTTCATAGTTTTTTTACGTTTTCTGGAAACACGGTGTAATTTATAAAAAGCCCGTGCCGCACAAAGTGGCCGCAGCCACGCCCATTTTGAAAATTCGTGTCAATAATTTGACTAAACGTATAAATATTCTTGTTATTATAAAATTTCATCCCTTTATGACTTTTAGTTACAAAGATGTCACGTTACAAATTTCTGAAGGGCATTCGAGAAATATTTTTGCTAAAAAGTAGGCGTGGTTATAAACTGATTTCGCTAAAATTTTGCACATATACTACCGCAAGTGGTAGAAATAAGTCCACTAATTTTCGTCATAATATCTCAATTATTTGTCGAGTTATGGGCTCCGAAATCTCGTAGATTCCTTTGTCTAATAAGAGGCGATGCCACGCCCATTTTCCAAAATTTTTCTATTTATGGTTTTCTATCTAGCGTGGTACTTGTGCCACAAAATTTCATTGAATTATCTTTATAATTGACGAAGATATCGCTCAAAATGTTTTTATTGGGCTCCTTTGTAATACCCATATATAAAAGTGGGCGTGGTCATGGTCCGATTTCGCCCATTTTCAACCGTCCCAGTCTGGATAGGAACCTGTATACTAAATTTCATAAAAATATTTAAATCTGTGTACTATTACAGCTGTGTATAAAAATTAATGTATTACATTGCGATAAAAACATGTTTTTTGTAGGCCATGATTCTTATGCGAAAATTTATAAGACATTCAAGTCAGGTTATAAACCAGATAGAACACGGATGTTCCTAATCCTATCCACAAAAGTCACCTCAAAGTTACAAAAAGTAAATATCAAGATTTAAAACACTTAAAACGAATGATGCCCTACAATTGTCACAGCTTTTATGACAATTTACCACATTTACCTTACGACTTCTCCAGCAATGTGTAAACAAAATTACGTTTTCTTAATTAGTAATATTAATTTTAGCTTTAAATTTAATATAAGTATAAGTTTTGTTACTTTTTTTCTTTATAAAATACTAAAAAAAAAGAATTATATTGAACATTTTGCCATTTCATAACCGCTTGTGCGTGATTTTTGTGCCAAATAAAAATTGCACAACCGCACATGAAAAAAAAGAGTCCTAATAATTCAATTTGTTTCTTTTTTTACACTAAGTTGATGTTTTAGCGAACAAACTGATCTACGTAACTATTTAAATTTAAGTTTGTACGCAGAAAGAAGTAACGGTTTTGAAATGAAACAGTTTGTTTGCTCTCCTGTAAAGTTCAACCAATGTCCGCTACGCGAAAAAGAAAATACCTCTTACGCAAAAATGCACTTTAAACGACGGTATGTATACAAGCAGCTGCATTTAAAATAGCGCGCAACCCAGGCGTAAACGCGAAAACTAACTTGCCGCCTAAACTAAAATTTGCACAGCCCACGTGCGTCTTATTTCACAGGCAAACATACAAACACACACATGCAAACATACAAACACACTCTTGTGTGCCGTTCTGTTCTGTTTTTGTTCATAAATTCACTCTAAAACAACGTAGGCAAGCAAACTTATTGCTTTAAAATTAGTTTGCGTTTACTTTGAAAAGGTGAGCTTGGTACTTTTGTTGTTGGCATTTTCGATTAAACTTCAAGTTAATAGGAATTTTGTGGGAATTCTCTTGAGTAAAACAAATCTACTTAAAATACTTAGCTACCAGCCTCTTATCTCTGAACATATGCACGTAGTTGTTGTAAATATGTATTATGCTACGTAGACTTTTACAGTATAATTTTTGTCAATTTGCTAACCCCTTACTTGCGCACGTGCTTTATTTACTTGTTTAGGGAAATGGAAGAGGAAAAAATATTGGAGAATACGTTGGAACGTTTTTCTTGTATATCTATTTTTGCTATTTCGAACTTGTGTCTTTTTGATTTATCGGTCTTTGGCTTTTTGTCTTTTTGATCCAACGATTTATGGGATTAGTTGAATGATATTTAGATTTGTGTCTTCTGAATTTACAGTCTTTGGATTTTTGTGCTTTAAATTCATCGATCTTTGAATTTCTGCTATCGGTTTTTGAATTTGTCTTTTCTGTCTCCCAAGATCGGCACTTTAAGCGACTATTAAAGCGTGATTTCTGTTCGTTACTATTAAGTTACCAACCAAAATCTGTTGGCAAGACTAATTTTTCGTTGAATTTCTAGATTGATACAATTTTCATTCTGATTAATGATACCCAAGTAGACAATGGCCTTAAAAAAAGTCGACGCCTGCGTAAAAGACCACGCTATTTCAAAAATTGTTTCAAAACCGCCCTATTTCAGAATTTTCTTCACCCCATATCGGAGAAAATTACATACATTTTTTCTGAAATAGGATGTTATTGAAACGATATATTCCTTTCAATATGTAAAGAAATCTAACTAGTAAACCCGGCCACGCGACTCTGCAGCTTTCAATTACTCTGTGCGACAATTTGAGGGTGGAAGACCACTTAATGCCACATTTCACAATTTTTTTGCATTGCCATTTTAAATTAGCCTTCCCCTTAAAAATGACAGAATATAAATTGGCTTTAAGTACATAGATCCTTATTAATAAAATATAAAATGAAGCATATACATTAAGGTGGAGTGAAACTTTTTTTTTGGAAATTCAATTTGTTCCAAAGCCAGAACGGAACCTTTCTAGCCCAGTAATAAGCCTGTAAAATTTTATTGACCTACTCGCATGTTTAGAGGTGCCCCCAGCCCCACAAAATTGAAAAAATAGCACGATCTGGTACAAATATGAAACTTTGAAAATTATAAAATAAAAAAACGAACTATGGGGATTGATAAGGATGGTTAAGCTGAGTATTAAAGTGAATTTATTTTTTTTGGAAACAACAACAACAAAAGTTATTAAAGGTCAAAGTTTATATTGTGCATTTTTAAATTGCAATTACTTAAAAACTTCTGAGCCGACTTCGAATATTTTTATACCATTCGATAGGTATGTTGATTCCCTTTAATTTGATATACATTTTATGTGGGTTCCATAGTACCCCCCTGTGGGGGTCAACCCCCCTTTTACCCCCCTTACTTTTCATATATAAAATTAAAGGGAATCAAAATACCTATCGAATGGTATAAAAATATTTGAAATCGGTTCAGTATTTTTTAAGTAATTATAATAATATAATATAATAATACAATGGCGCTATTATAACTCTGACGAGTTTTATGGCCGAGCTTCTCTCCCAATTCGAGGTGTGCTCCTTTTTGTTTTTCCTACTAATTGGGTGGACCTACAGTTTTATGCCGGCTCCGAACGGCGAATGCATTTTTTGTGAGAAGCTTTTTCATGGCAGAAATACACTCGGAGGGTATGCCGTCCACAGCCGAGAGGTGACCGCTGCTCTTAAAAAACCCAATAATTGGATTTTTACTAATTAGAAAAATTTTTTGGTGTTTTGCTCGGACCGTGGTTTGAACCCGAGACCTCCGGTATGGCAGGCGAGCACTCTACCCACTGCACCACAGCGGCCAATTTTTAAGTAATTGCAATTTAAACAAGTAAGGAAGCCTAAGTTCGAGTGGAATCGAACATTAGATACTCAGCTGTATGCTTTCATTGTTTGTTTGCGTTTGTTCGATATAGGGTGTATTTTATATGACACAAGTGCTGCATAAACAGGGCGCAGCCACGCCCATTTTCAAAATTTGTATCAATCATCCAAATAAGCATATAAATATTATTGTTAGTGCAAAATTGCATCCCTCTATGACTTTTAGTTACAAAAACTTCACGTTACAAATTCCAAAAGGGTGTTCCAGAAATATCTTTGTTAAAAAGTAGGCGTGGTCATAAACCGATTTCAATACATTTTTGCGTGTCTATTAACACATGTTATAAAAGTGTATAAACCAAGTTTCGTCATAATATCTCAGTTATTTGTCGAGTAATAGGCACGTAGATTCCTTTGTATAAAAAGAGGCGGTGCCACGCCCATTTTCCAAACTTTTTTATATTTTGTTTCCGGTCTATTGTAGAACTCATGTCACAAAATTTCAGTGATAGATCTTTATATTTGACAGAGAGATCGCTTAAAATGTTTTTATTAGGTCACTTTATAAAACCCATATATAAAAGTGGGCGTGGTCGTCAACCGATTTTGGAAATCTTTCGTCCACACATTTGGCTAAGTAAATATATCACGCGTACCAAATTTCATCGATATATCTTTAACGGTTTATGAGTTATGGCTTATAAAACTTTCAATATTTGCCCCTTAATAAGTGGGCGTGGCACCGCCCATTTTCCAAAATTTTTATATTTTTTGTTTTATGTCCCTAGTTGGTCTCCTGCCACAAAATTTCAGTGATAGATCTTTATATTTGACAGAGATATCGCTTAAAATGTTTTTATTAGGCCCCTTTATAGTTCCCATATATAAAAGTGGGCGTGGCCGTCAACCGATTTTGATAATTTTTCGCCAAAACATTTGTCTAAGTAAGCAAATTACGCAAAACAAATTTCATCGATATATCTTCAACGGTTTCTGAGTTATGACATATAAAACTTTCAATGTTTGCCCCTTAATAAGTGGGCGTGGCACCGCCCATTTTCCAAAATTTTTGTACTTTTTGTTTTATGTCCGTAGTTGGACTCCTGCCACAAAAATTCAGTGATAGATCTTTATATTTGACAGAGATATCGCTTAAAATGTTTTTATTAGGCCCCTTTATAGTTCCCATATATCAAAGTGGGCGTGGCCGTCAACCGATTTTGATAATTTTTCGCCAAAACATTTGTCTAGGTAAGCAAATTACGCATACCAAATTTCATCGATATATCTTCAACGGTTTCTGAGTTATGACATATAAAACTTTCAATGTTTGACCCTTAATAAGTGGGCGTGGCACCGCCCATTTTCCAAAACTTAATCAAATTTCTTCATAACGGCCTGAGCTCAATACGTGGGTAAAATTTTATCACTCTAGCTATATTAGTGGCTGAGATACCAAATTTCCGATTTTTTCTATATAGGAAAAGTGGGCGTGGTCATGGTCCGATTTCGCCCATTTTCAATACCAACCGTCCCAGTCTCGATACCAACTTGCATTTCAAATTTCATCAAAATATCTCAATTTTTACGCGAGTTATCGTGCGTACGGACGGACGGACGGACGGACGGACGGACGGACGGACGGACGGACGGACGGACGGACGGACGGACGGACGGACGGACGGACATGGCTCAATCGATTTCTCTTTTCACCCTGATCATTTTGATATATATAAGTCCATATCTATCTCGATTATTTCATTATGTTACAATCCACCGTTATGAAATCAAAATTATAATACTCTGTGTACTAGTACAGCTGAGTATAAAAATGCATAATATAAATTTTGACCTTTAATAACTTTTGTTGTTGTTGTTTCCAAAAAAAAAAAAATTCACTTTAATACTCAGATTAGCCATCTTTATCAATCCTCGTACTTAGTTTTTTGATTTTATAATTTTCAAAATTTCATATTTGTACCAGATCGTGCTTATTGCTTTCAACTTTGCGGGGCTGGGGGCAGTTCAAAACGTCATCCTATCGCGATAAAATTTTGTGGGGTTCATTAACTCGTATAAAGGCAACTTTTCATTGCTGGTACGTTCAAAAAAAGAACAAACAAAAAATCTCCATATGATTTCACTCCACCTTAATATACATATGTAGGTACTGGTTATTTTCATTTTCTGTGGACCTAGATTTTTTATACAAATATTTTGTCCGAGGAGCCCCATAGTGAAGTTTTATGCCGAATAATTTTCTAGAATATGTTAACCTTAAAGCGACCCCCAAAAGGCCATTTTTCGCACTCCTCTTTCTCTTTCTAGTTTCCTTTCTACTCCTCTTTATCTCTCCTTCCATATGACACCTAAAATTTAAAAATCAATCAAACTATAGCGTAAAACTGAATTTTTTAACAGGTGGGAACCCTGTTTGTAAAAATTAGAATAAATTACTTATTTTCAAGCAAAGCACTTTCATAGGACACGTAAAATTTAAAAATCAAACAAACTATAGATAGCGTAAAACTGAATTTTCGTATAGGTGGCAACCCTTTTTGTAAAAATAATACCAAATTACTCATTTTCAAGCAAAGCCCTTTCATATGGCACCCGAAATTTAAAAATCAAATAAATTATACAGCAGAATTAAATTTTTAAACAGGTGGCAACCCTTCTCAGAAATATTAAACCTTCCTGCACATCTACAGGTCAAACCCTTTCATTTGACACCCCATTTTCGAAAATCGGTATAACGGTGTAAATCATATGGTGCGTACAAAAAATCGCTTAGCGTAATATATATAAAGATGCCTTCTTTAAATAATCTGTTGCATATTTCACGGCGTGATGTTTGATTATTATCTCCTGTGGTCTTTTACGTTTTAGTGAAGTTTAATGGCGAATAATTTTCTAGAACATTTTCCCCTTCTAGCGGCTTTCAAAACATTATTTTTTCGAACTGTCTACAAAGGTGTCAAAACGACCGCTTCGCGGAGGTGTTAGAGGGTTAAATTATTGTACACGTTAAAACCGGCTCAGAAACCATTTCTAATTACTAAATAAATAAAATTTTAACATTTTACTCTAGCAGAATTAGCTTAAGAATTACGGCAACAAAAAAGTAAGCTGAATTTTAATCCGCTTTTCAACAACAAACAACCTCGCTCGTACGCAAAGCTACAGGTCTAACTATTTCAACATTGCTTACGCTTACACAGCGTTTATAATGTTCATATAAGCTGCACAGGTACATAATATGCATAAATACCCTGCAGCGAAAGTAACCAGTTGCAAACTAGAATTATACCACTTTGGAATAATTATACCAGTTTGCAGGGTACAATAAACTACTTGCCCTACTGTAAATTTCCCATGTAAACATCTGGTATTTTTCGTGTGTTAATGTCCTACGAAATGGCAATTGTCTTCCTCTGCATCAGCTCATACCAGTTAAATACCAGTCGAACACATAACAAAAAAAAGTTAGTTCACATATACAGTTGAAGTGCAGCTTTTGACATGCTCAACACAAGTGGTGCGATGGCGCGTTGGTAGGGCGTCTGGCTTCGAATCGAATCTGGTCGGAGTCAGGTGACTAAAGTTTTTTTTTTTTTTAATTTAATTTTTTTTTATAAAAATGTAAAAAATATTTAATAAGTAAAATAAATAAATAAAAATGAAAAAACCTGAGAAGAAGAAAAGACGCAAACTGTTTTGGTGAGGAAGAAAGACGCATTAAAAATATTTTTCGAAAGAAAGACTCTTTATTTTTTTGACAACGAAGAAATACGCTTTATTTTTTTTACTATAAAGAAAGACGCATTTCAATATTTTTAGGAAAGAAAGACGTATTCGATTTTTTATTTTTCTTTGTCAATATTAATGCTAATGCGTCTTTCTTCGCAGTTAATAATGCTAATGCGTGTTTCTTCGTCGAAATATTTTTTAATGCGTCTATCTTTGTCGAAATGTTTTGTAAAGCGTCTTTCTTCCCCGACATATTTTTAATGAGGCTTTTTTCGTTGACAAATTACTGACATGCGTCTTTCTTCTTCCGGAGCGACGATAAGTAGTCAACACCTTTTCCAGCAGTACTTTCGAAAGCATCAATTTGATTTTAGAAAGCATCATTTTGATTTTAGAAAGCATCAAATTTACTTTAGAATAGTCAAATGTTCTTTAGAGGTCATCATTTTAATATTAGAAAGCATCAAATGTACTTTAGAATAGTCAAGTGTACTTTGTAAAATTGTCAATTGTACTTTGGAAATCGTCAAATGTACTTTAGAAGCCATCGTTTTGATTTTAGAAAGCATCAAATTTACTTTAGAATAGTCAAATATAACAAGGTAAATTTGATACTTCGAAAGTATATTTGACGCTTTCGAAAGTACATTTGACGCTTTCTAAAGTGCATTTGACTATTCTAAAGTACATTTGATGCTTTCCAAAGTACATTTGACGCTTTCCAAAGTACATTTGACGCATTCTAAAGTACATTTGATTCTTTCTAAAATCAAAATGATGAATTCTAAAGTACATTTGATAATTCTAAAGTACATTTGCCGCTTTCTAAAGAACATTTGACTATTCTAAAGTACGTTTGATGCTTTATGAAATCAAAATGATGCTTTCTAAAATCCAAACGATGGCTTCTAAAATCAAATTGATGCTTTCGAAAGTACAATTGGAAAAGGTGTAGTATTTTCCTAGGACTTATTCAGACAAAGGGCAACATTTCATTTCATATAAGTAAAGATGAACATAATAAACTCTTTATACCAAGTGCTTCACTAATCGTTTGAGAATTGTAGAAATATGTAAAGCCGTAGTGAAATCGACGAACGGAGGAAACACATCCAATTTGTCTTTTGCATACCAGCTGAACAACTAATAGAAAGCAAACTGGTATGTTTTTTTCCGTCTCCTACCAGTTGATCAACTAGTTTACTTGCATACCAGTTCACGTTTTCGCTGCAGGGTATATACGTTTTTTTTTTTTTTTTTTTTTTTTTTTTATAGTAGGGGAAGCATCGAAAGCCGAAAAGTGCGAGACTTTAACCCGCTAAACCTAACCTACTCCCGCCCAAAGCCACTCCTACGGAACCACCGGACAGGCAATACTTCGTAGGAGGGCGGTTAGACATAAAGTCTTCATTCAACAACCAGGACAAAACAGGACACCTAACGCCTACCTTGGTCAGTGTATCTCAGTTGGGCTAATATTGACGACGATGCGTCGCTAACTGCCTCCCAAATATCAGAGGACTCACACATAAGTGTAGTCAAATTTTCCACCGTAACTCTAGTTCCCGCTATTTGATTCAACCGTGAACGCATGGCTGAGAAACGAGGTCAGTGAAAAAACACGTGTTCTGTGAAAAAACACGTGTTCTGAAGGGTATATACGTATGAATAAGTATATGTGTGCATGTTTATATAGATAACGGCACTCACATTAATAATCTGCCCAATTTTATCGTATTCTAAACGCAAAAGCGAAAAAGTTATGACCTCATTTACATACACACCGAAAGTTTGTCCTTTAATTATAAATCATACGCTTTCGCGATTATACCATGAGGAAACTGCTCGTGCTATTTATGATTCCCCTTTTCACATTTTTTGCTTTTTTTCGCGTTTTTCAGTTTGAAATATTTTTCGCTAGCGATATCCTGCAATAATTTGTTCTTTGCTTTGCTTAAAGGTTTAAAGCAAGTGGTTTGATTGTTGTTCTTGTTGTTGTTGTTTTATTTTTTTGGCTCTTTTTTGCTTGCGCGACTTCTGTTTTCCTTCGTTAACCTTTGACTAACTTTTACCAATTAAGATAATGTTTTCGAAGGTATAAATAGATGTATGGATGTTTGTTGATATGTATGTGCGGGTGTGTTTTGCCTACGCGTGACTAATACTTTTGTATACAGATATCAAGTATGTTTGTAATTATGTATGTATATATGTATGTATGTATGCATGTACGTATTTCTAAAAACCGAAATTGACGCCAAATTTGTTCACCTTAAGTTTTCGTGAGTTATGGTTTTGCGTTAAATTTCGTAATTAGTAAACCATAAAAAGTTGCACGAGTATGTTTGTATGTATGAGTATGTTGTAAGTATGTGCGTATCAACAACTTCCCTATTTCATTTGCGTGGTACTTAATTTTTTATCGGTTTCATTTTAGTGCGCCTTTTTATTATGGGCTTTTATTGAAATTATGCCTATTATGATTAGAGAAAATGTATGAAAGTGTGTTAGCTGCATAACTCAATGTCCAGGTGATGATGACGGTTTAAGCGTAATGAAAAAAGGCAATTACTTCGCTTATGTACATTAGGGTGGTTGCTTAAATTGTATTTCCTGAGCTTCAAGCGCTGCGCGTCACGGGTCGCCAATAAGGTAACAAATTGATTTGAGTTATCTTGGGCCGTGGTATTGGCAATTGAGGAGTGAGTAGGTGCGAGAGAAAAATATCGTTCATTTGATTTTTAAGAAGCACACATGTTGTAAACACAAATTGTACGCTAAATCATAAAATGACACAACTCAAAATTTGTTGAATTCTTTTCTTCTTACAAACCAGTACACAGAACAAATATATAGCGACTGCCAAAAAAATTGTTTCCAGTGGTGAATCTTTTGATAAAAGCAAAAAGGTTTTGTCTCTGCTAAATATTTTTAATTTTGAGTTATGTCACTTTAAGATTTAGGCTGAGATATACATTAGGTACATTAATAATAATATAATAATACAATGGCGCTATTATAACTCTGACGAGTTTTATGGCCGAGCTTCTCTCCCAATTCGAGGTGTGCTCCTTTTTGTTTTTCCTACTAATTGGGTGGACCTACAGTTTTATGCCGGCTCCGAACGGCGAGTGCATTTTTAGTGAGAAGCTTTTTCATGGCAGAAATACTCTCGGAGGGTATGCCGCCTACTGCCGAGAGGTGACCGCTGCTCTTAGAAAACCCAATAATTGGATTTTTACTAATTAGAAAAATTGTTTTGGTGTTTTGCTCGGACTGAGGTTTGAACCCGAGACCTCTGGCATAGCAGGCGAGCACTCTACCCACTGCACCACAGCGGTACGGTCATTAGGACGGTCATTAAAATCAAATTAGCATTTTATCTTTCAGCCTCGCCGACTAAATGGTTTGAAGTACGTTAAAAGATACTATATAGATATTTTTTTCCCAATTGGAGATGGATAAAACGTGTCGCACAGGCGTCACAGTTCCGATAAACATATAGCACCCTTGTGCGAAATGCATTAATCATCTCCGATCGCGACAAAAATTAATATTTGGTATCTTCGACTGTATTAACATCGACCTAGGGGGTGATGTTCATGAAATGCGCCATAAAATTTGTCTCTATGTATTTGCTCTGAAAAAAATACCCGTAGTTAAACCAACAACTTTCGGCTGTTGAATCTCCGTCTTTGATTCAACAGCAAAAGTATTTGTTTTTACAGCAAAGTTTTTGATCCAACAATTTATTCAAAAATGGGCGTTGTTGATTCAAAAACTTGCTTGCCTTTAAAAAAATTTTTTGTGAGAAAATATTTTTTTGTGAGAAAACCAACAAAAAAATAATGATGGAGAGAAGATGAAAGAAAAATCCAAAAAAAAAGTTTATTTTTAGCAACAATTTTCTCCCCGTTGTTGATTTAAAGGCAAAAATATTTGATCCAAAAGTTTCCGTTGTAAACAAGACTAATGAGACAAATTTTTTTAAATTTTGTTTTTACAATGATTCAAATAATTCATGGATTCCTTTTTAGGAAATGGAAGTATAAATAGGTTACTACAATTCAATATCATGTTGAATGTTCCACTATGTGATGATTGGATAGAATTTCAGGTTGATGTCATGGTTCGAATCCGGAGGAGAATATAAAATAAAGAAGAAAAATCAGAATAAGAAATAAAGATAGCAACCAGTGAATGATAAGAAGGAGAGAAGAATAGGAGAACAAGCGGAGGCTACATATTTGCAGTTGGGAACCGGGCGGAGATAATATGAAGAGTAAAATGCAAACAAAAATTTATTTTTAGGTGAAAATTTTTTCCAACAATCACCATTATTGACTTAAATCAACAACGCTCGCACCTTTGAAACAACAACGGAGCGTTGTTGAGCACATTTCAACTGCGGAAAGTAGTTGATTTAACAGCGAAATTCTTTAGATTTACAACGTTTTTTTTCATAGTGGGGACCACTCTAAGGTACATATTTATACTTTCTTTATTTGGAAATTGTGATTTTGTGTCAAAATGCCATTCTTCTTCTCCATCTCTACTAACTTTCTTTCGACTTATTTATCAAATTTGGCATTCAAATCATTACACATTTTTATACATATATACATACAAAAATGCGCCTCTCCCTTCGACTTACCGCAGGCTACACAGGTATGCATATTAAATGTGATAGTTTAGTCCTACAAATTCGCTTAGGGTGCTTTTATGTCGGAGCAATACGAGTAGAAGAAAGAAAGATAGCAGTGCGTGATATATGCTTATCGGAATAGCGCTATTGAGTGTTATGTCGGAGCAGTGATAAGAGCAATGGTAGCGAAGAGATTTATAAAATTTTCAAAATCGAAAAATTTTATGAAAATGTCACTTAAAAATTTTTAAAACCTATTTTATTTTTTATGCATGAAGTCGTATATATGTATTTAGATACGTGGCCGCTGTGGTGCAGTGGGTAGAGTGCTCGCCTGCTATGCCAGAGGTCTCGGGTTCAAACCACGGTCCGAGCCAAACAAATTTTTCTAATTAGTAAAAATCCAATTATTGGGTTTTTTAAGAGCAGCGGTCACCTCTCGGCAGTGGACGGCATACCCTCCGAGAGTATTTCTGCCATGAAAAAGCTTCTCACAAAAAATGCATTCGCCGTTCGGAGCCGGCATAAAACTGTAGGTCCACCCAATTAGTAGGAAAAACAAAAAGGAGCACACCTCGAATTGGGAGAGAAGCTCGGCCATAAAACTCGTCAGAGTTATAATAGCGCCATTGTATTATTATCACATACGTGTGGACTTCATTTCACATGCTACGGCCGTCCACAGTTTGTTCAAGACAAACCTATTGTGATGATTTTGATTTTTTTGATCCCACAAAGGTTGCTTTTTAAAAATTGCACTGATGAAACTTTCTGTGCCCATAATGAATAACGCTAATCGACTAAAGAAAATCAATTTATTAATTTTCTTCGCTCTTATACTTTGATATGCGCTTATAGCACAGCTCCGACATAAACAGAAGTACAGAACTCCCGTTTACAATTTTCTTCGCTATCTTTCTTTCTTTCATCTATTGCTCCGACAAAAACACACCCTTAGTGGCAAACACTTCTGTTTTCATTTCTCCAATTCTTATGCGCTCTTAAGGTTCCACACACAAAATATTCGCAGGCAATTTAACGATGTTTGTTTTTGCATTGCCTTGTGTTTGCGAACTGGCTAATTCGTGCGAAATTCCATGCGATGGAAATTTTGTGCGAATTCGCATTCAATGCCATTGCAGCTTAAGTGAGTTTGCTCGCTTGTATACATACATACATATTTACATAGCCTTTAACGCTTCATGTGTGTGTGTGTAGAGCTGTCGGCTGTCCACTACATTTTGCTCGTTGCCTCTAGTTGCCCCGTCGCTGTCAATATGTTGCATGCCTGTATAGGCTTTGCTTGTGTACATTTCGCGCTCAAAATCGGAATTATATGAAGTGGAAGACAACAACAGTGGACATAGGAAGCAAAATTGCCTGAACACGTGTACATACATACATACATATCTACATGTACTTATGCTAATTTACAGTGTAGGTTAGACGGTTTTGAAAGTTTCACTTTGACGGTTATGAGTTTTAAACGACGATATGTAATTTAGTTCAGAATGGTTACGGAAGTAGTTATTTTCATATACGATTTCGAAATACCGGCATCGCCTTTTTGTGCAACGGAAACTATTTTTCCTTTTTTAACCAACAATAGTTACGTATACGCCCCGGCATACAGCATACTTATTTGTTGATTAAACTAGATAATATTCTTTTTACTTTCAAGGTGTTATAATATTAATTAGCCTATTTCTTACATTTATTTACAGAACAATGTAATGTGAGCGATATTTTGATGATAATTTTAGCTGATAACTGAAGGATGTAAAAAGCTGCTGAGCGTTACACAGCGTAACTTTAAAGAAAGAAAATAAAGCAAGGGAATATTTTCCAAACTCAAAAAAAAAAAAGGCAATGATGCAAAAATGAAAAAGGAAAAAAGAAAAATTTTAGTGCATATTTCTTTGCTAATATTGCGCTTAAAAAATAATAAATAAATAATAAAAAATACCTTAAGCTAAAAAATGTAAAAAAAAATAAAGAAAAGTGAATAAAAAAACAACACATATCACAGTTTAGTCTGACTTTATATTTACTAATTTTAAAACACAAAATTTAGTATTAAAAATACACCAATTTATTATTTATAAATATAAAAATATATAGTGTATATTAACAACACCGTTGCTTGTAACAACTACCTAAATATATTTAAACAAGTCATTCGGAAATTTATATAAAAATAACAAAATTGCAATGCGTTTTATTCCGAAGAACATCTACGAAAAATATTTTAATAAATAACTAATGATCTCAAATGCAAAATGTGACTTATTTGTGTGAATTAAATTCTCAAAAAAAAAAAAAAGAAAAAAAAAAACGAAAAAATTCAAAATATCACAATGCAAGTTTAAGTGTTTGTAAGTCAGTGCAACAACAAAGAGCTTAAGTCAGTTGGTTGACTACACATATAACAGCTTACATACAAGTACATATATGTACATATATGTATTTTACATGTGCAAGATTGTCTCGAGATTGTCGACAAACAACCAAAAAGCAAAGCAAACCCAAATATATGTAAGCATAGAGTGCCTTGCTTGCGCGTGTGTTAGTGCCCTGCTCGGTACACCAGCACTAAGAAGTTAAGCTGCAGCTCTGGATTTTGTGTATACAAAAAGGCAAAATAGTGGTAATCCTTAGCTAATCTAGCCGAGATTGTTTCACTTAAAGTAATTGTGTCACTTAAACAAAATTGGTTTACTAAAAAAGAAGAAGAAAAGAGGTAAATAAATAAATAAAGCAACAAAAGTCAACAAGCGACATATGCATAGAAGTGAAAGTGAATTTATATGAGGAGTAAGTAAACACGATAAGCAGTGAAAATTGCGTTAAAAGTGAATAAAAAACAGTGAATTAAAGAGTGAGCAGACTTGGTTAGAACTATGTCAACGCGGCTTTAAGCGATGGATGCAAAGAGAAAAAGTAAGCAAGAAAATATTACTAAGTATCAATAACACTATCCAACAAATTTGAATTTTTTCTATGCAACAGCGTAAGCATGGTAACTTTCTTGAAGAGCTTTTCATCTTGAACACTTTGGCGAACAATCGTATACTCCTTTTTTTTATTTACGTTCACAGCTTATGTGTTAAAAGCCGCCTATACAATAGCTCCGTTTAAAAATTATAGCATATTTCGGTTTTTATAGTCAATGAGAAACATTCTTGATATTCATTTCTTCAAAAAAACTTACTAAAACTAAACTAAAAATGCGCCTTTACTGTAAAATCACGCAATAAAAACAACGCGCAACATGCTGCCAGCAACATTGTCGCCTTGATATCATAGCAACATTTTGATCTGCTATTAAAAATGTACATGCGACTGTACGAAAACTCCATCCTGTGTAAGTTTTATGTAAAAGTGAATATAACAAATGAGTTTCTCGAGCTCAATAATAATATCCTAATCCTCCACTTTTAACCTAATGTTTTGTATTAACCCTATCAACATTTATGTGCAAATAATACAAGTAAACAAGCCCGCCTATCAGGAAGAAACGATCATTATCTACACTGTTGCAAAGAAAATGTGCAAATTTGTAGAACTGTGTAATCTGTTATATTTTATTTAGCCTATACGTATATATATATATATATTTACTATTTAACTATAGGTAGAAGAAGGAACGAAAGGGAAGATTTAAGAAGAAACTTAATTCCTTACTTACATTATGCATTTCACAAACTTAGTATAAATACAAATTTGTAAAGTCAACTTTCTCTCTCATAACTAGGGTAGCTAAAAATATGCACGACAAATTTCAAAATATGCATGCTAGTATGCCCGAAAAATGACTGAAATATGCTCGTAAATATGCACGAAAAAATCTCATAATATGCATATATGCCTAAAAAATACCTGAAATATGCTCAAAAAATGTATGTATTTAATTTCAAGCTTACATTTTTTTAACGAATTTTGCAAAGTAATAATAATATAAGAATTGAAACGTACAATTCACATTTTTCCCATTTAAAAAATTTGTTTTAAATACTATAAAATACTTTTACTTAATTTAAGATTTGTATTTATGTAAATACATGAGATCTTTTTACAAAGCAAGCGAAACCATTCCATTAATATTGCGCAGGGTTGCATTGAATATATGTTTTACTATATTTTCCAGGGTAAATTTTTAGTGGCTTTCCGAGAAAAAACTCTTGTATGCGGAAAACGATTAATATTAACCGTGTAGCATCGAAATTTTGAAATCCGCAATCCGGATCGCAATATTGACAACACGGATTGACTGTGTAGCATGAAAATTTTGCGACCCATCAAATTGAATTGAAAGTGAAAGTGTGAAAAGGACGGAAGTAAAATATTTTAAACCTCAGAGCGAAAAAAATATCGCAATATTTATATTGAACGTGTAGCACTAGCCTGCGATTCTTCAGATCATCAATATGGATCGCGATCCAAATATCGCGATTCATATTGACAGTGTAGCGTATGCCTATGTATGTCGATACATATTGCATATTATTGTTCCCTTCATCGGAGCAAAGATTTTTTTTTACTCTGGGTTTGCTTCGAGGCTCTGATCAACAGTCAAATAGATTTGTTTGTATGCATACAAGAACTTAGTGTTTGGCGTGGTGAATTTTTATATGGGAAAATGCTCCGCTCCGGGGTCTAGATCAATAGTTAAATAGCCTTGCTTGTATGTATACGCAACTGTCTGAATTAACCACATATAAGATGTTTCCAGCTAAATATTTTTCGATATTGCTCGATTAAGTGCTAAAATATGCCAAAATAAGCACGAAATGCATTTTGACCGTAAATATGCATTTTATGTCGAAATATGCATTTGCATATGCAATATGCATTTGCATATTTTTAGCTTCCCTACTCATAACAAATCCAAAAAAATGTAAATGAATACAGAAAATTGTAAATAAATAACACATAAAACAGACACTTCAACATGCCTAAGCGTGACCAACCTCAATTTAAGTCTATCGGCGTGTGCTTAATTAAATTTGTTATGAATATGAATGCTCGTATAATGCTAATGTCAAGGTTAACTCTTCGTCAGACACTTATTTCGATTGTCACATTCGCTACACTTGGGTCTGGCTGGACCCACATACAAATTGTATGAAAATGAAAGTGTGTGTGCGTGTGATGTTGAAGAACTTCCAAAGTATCCAATCGATTTTTATGAAATTTTCACAGTGTGTTCATGTGGTCTCTCCGCATAAGATGTGGTTTGAAAAAGTGGACGCATCCCAGAATTTTTGCCCAAATGTGGACCCGAATGGCCCCGAAATGAACTTGGCCAATATTGGTATCAAATGAAAGATGCTAATCAGGGCTTGAATATAGAGTTATTTTTATTCGGATATCTAAGTTGCGTTCGCTGGCCTCGGAATATTTGTAAGCGATAGTAATAGAGATAGAAATAGTCACATATGTAGATAGAGGGAGGCATGTTTGTCGTGGTAAAACGGCCGGAAATATTGTGTGAATTTACGCGTAAATATAGGAATTTTGTACAGCATTTCTCAATGGTAGCTTTTTTATATTATTATATTCAAATATTTATTAAGTTTTTTCAACTTCCTCAGCAGCCCCTCACGTGCCAAATCATTAGCCAATGCAGCTCCTAGCCGTTCATAAAATTCACTATCAAAGTTCCTTCTACATAATAATATGTGGTCTAGAATTGCACATCAAATCAATTTCATCACTCAAAATTTTCTTGGTAAAAATAGTAAAAATAAAAAAATAACGCTTATTTTATGAATTATGTATATTTGCACTTAAATTTATCAAATAACCATAAAATCAGAACTGTAAAAATGTAAATGTAACTAAAAGGCAAATATCTATTGCCCCGATAATTCATAAATTTAAAAGAAAAATATCCGATTGCACTCCTTCATATTAGGTAAAAATATATAGATATACTAGGGTATACCCGTCCCACCTCGCTGCGCTAAACCTGCCTCCCTCTGTCTACATAGAGGTACACATATATATTAGGGCTCTAGATACCCGGGTATCGAGCAATCTGATCGTTTTTATTGAAGCCCGTTTGTTGTTCAAATGCCCGTACAAACATTCGAGCATTCGAGCTTACAAACAAAAAAATGTGTATCGGAAAAACATAAATAAAAAAACTACATGTAAAGTAAAAAAATTATAATAAACAAAAGAAAAAAACAAACTTCAAAATACCCGAATTGTTCAAATTCCTGTACAAACATACGGGTAATAAACAAACAAACGACTGTTCGAGCATTTGAACAACAATTGTTCGGGCTACTCGAAAATGTTTAAAAAAAATCGAGAGCTCTAATATATATTACAAAACCCAATAAAAATAACTCTATTTTCAAGCCCTGATTAGCATCTTTCATTTGATGCCAATATTGTCCAAGTACATTCCGGGGCCATTCTGGTCCATATTTGGGCTGAAATTCCGGGAAGCGTCCACTTTCTCAAACCAAATCTTATGCGGAGAGACCACATGAACCCACTGTGAAAATTTCATAAAAATCGATTGGATACTTTGGAAGTTCTTCAACATCACACGCACACACACTTTCATTTTCTTACAATTTGTATGTGGGTCCAGCCAGACCCAAGTGTACCGAATGTGATGTGTTAGTCAACATATCGGTTAGTATATGAGATACAAACATACTTTTTTACAGATATGTAGAAAATTAAATTTTAGTAAGCTACCTGAAATTTCAAGCATCTAGCTTAATTTAGAGCACTCTTTTTAGTAGTTTGAAAATGAAAAAGGTCTGGCTGGAACCAAGTGTCAGACGGAGGGTTAATTAATAATATTCTATGGTTTGAGCAATGGAAATAAGTACTACTTTGTGAATATTTACGAGGGTCACTGCAAAAGTTCGCGGAATAAAGCACCATGTTTTACATAATAATAATAATAATACAACTGCGCTATTATAACTCTGACAACTTTTATGGCCGAGCTTCTCTCCCAATTAGAGATGTGCTCCTTTTGTTTTTCCTACTAATTGGGTGGACCTACAGTTTTATGCCGGCTCCGAACGGCGAATGCATTTTTTGTGAGAAGCTTTTTCATGGCAGAAATACTCTCGAGGGAATGCGGCCCACTGCCGAGAGGTGACCGCTGCTCTTAAAAACCCAATAATTGGATTTTTACTAATTAGAAATATTGTTTTGTTGTTTTGCTCGGACTGAGGTTTGAACCTGAGACCTCTGGCATAGCAGGTGAGCACTTTGCCCAATGCACCGCAGCGGCCACAACCATGTTTTACATGGTTTACAGAATTCAAGCGTGGAAGACCAACGTTTAAAGACGATCTTGGCGAACAATATTGATGATGTGCGTGAAATGGCACTGTAAGATCGGCATGTAACATAGTGTGATAGAGGCATTGCGGCGAAACATATATATACGATTTAGCACGATCATTTGCATGTCACGAAGCTTTGCAGTCGTTGGATCCCACACAATTTGAACGAAGAACAAAAAAGGGCACGTGCCAAATGGTGGAAGGAAATGTTAGAGAAATTCGAATGGGGTGGTTCAAATGCAGTACCAAACATCGCAAGAGGTGACGAATCTTGGATATATTTATATGAGCCTGAAACAGAATACTAATTTACTGTGTGGGTGTATCAAAATGAACCTAAACCCACAAAAATTGTGCGTTCACAAAACCCTCCGAAAAGATTGATTGCTTGTTTCAGTGGAAATGGGTCATGTTGCCACTGTTGTATTAGAGAATCGAAGGACAGTTAATGTTGATTGGTATACTTAAATTTGTTTGCCGGAAGTTGACGCTGAAGTCAGAAGCAGCAACAAAAAATCGGCGAATTATTGTTCACAATGACAATACAAGCGCTCACACAGCACGAGGAACTGCAGAGTCTTTTTTATCAGTAACAACATCAAATTAATGACTCATTCCCCATATTTGTCTGATTTATCACCCAGTAACTTCTTCTTATTGTCATATATCAAAAATGGAATGCGTGGCGGGCGTTTTTCATCGCCTAAAGCGGCCGCTTAAACACTTAAATCACTCGTTTTGGAGAAGGTATCTCGCTCAGAGTGTCAAATTTGTTTCGAAGACTGGTTTCATCGAATACAAAGTTGTAGATTTTAAAATAGAAGCAATAAAGCGATTTACATAACGTAGTTTGCGTTTTCTTTACATTTTCCGCGAACTTTTGCAGTGACCCTCGTATTTTCATTACTTCTTAGAACTCAGAATTGAATTACTATATATGCCGCGCTTAAAGTTGATATAAATTTCATAGATTTCGATGAAAAATATATGCTTTTATATCGTTCATTACAGCAGAGAAATTTCAATAAGAGATATTGTTTGTCTTAAAAAGCGTAACTTTTTCTTTAGTTGTTATGGAAAAATATTTGCTAATTTTGTATAACAAAGCAATTTTGTTTGCACAAGCTGCCATAACAGAAGCCAAATATATACATACAGAGCTCATTTATCATCAGCAAGTTTTTCTCTTTCACATATACCTATTAATTTACAAATATGCAACTATGAAATGCAGGCCCGCAGAGAGCCGAGCCGGGCCCCTGGGACAGTTCGCGTTTACGGGCCCCCTAAAAAATAAATTTAATCTAGTAAAAAAAATAACATACAAAAATTTTTCAATTCACATTGTCAGTTTTATTTCATATAAAATAAGATTTACTAGAGCACTTACATATAGGGTCTATGCACGATGCGTCTGATTCAAGAGTCAGTTTAGGTGTATTAGTGAAAAAGCGCATGTAGTAGTTACACCCAGACTTGGGCATTATTCGAATAAATTTTTATTTAGATAATTATTTGAATAAAAATTTATTTTTCAAATTTTATTCAGATAAATTCATTCGAATATTTATTCTGAGGTTTATTCGTTATTTCAAATAATAAATAAAAACTCAGGGTACAACAAAAAAAAAAAAACAACTGAGTAATAGTAAAAAAAAAATTTTGTATATTTTTTTCGTTTGTATGTTTGTTTGTTCTTACATATGTAAATGAAAATTATCTATTATTCGAATAATTTTTTGTTTGAATAAACGAAATTATTTATTATTCAAATAAAAATAAAAAAAATTTATTCATCTATTATTCTTATTCGAATAAATTTTGCGCAACTGTGGTTACACCGACATGACTCTGCCATGACTCAAGAAAATCAAAATTAGTTTGATATTTTGCTGTGACTCGCCTGTCAAATTTTGTCAGTTAATTTCCAAACCGTTTAAAAAATAAATAACGAAAAGAAAAAATATATTTTATTTTCAAAAATGTTTGCCAATAAGTTCGATATTGAGGAAGATACAATTTTTTTTACTTGAATTCATCGAAGTATACAGGTCGTCTGAGATATTCATTTCGAACCTTCTCCAATGAAAACTATTCACAAATGAATGACGCAAGTGAGCCCAGAATGACAGCGAGTCAACACGTACACAGATGACTCGCGAGTCAGACGCACTGTGTATAGACCCCAATACATACATATCGTCGTTTAAAGTGCATTTTTGCGTAAGAGGTATTTTCATTTTCGCGTAGCGGACATTGGTTGAATTTTACAGGAGAGCAAAAAAACTGTTTCATTTCAAAACCGTTACTTCTTTCTGCATACAAACTTAAATTTAAATAGTTACGTAAATCAGTTTGTTAGCTAAAACATCAACTTAGTGTAAAAAAAGAAACAAATTGAATTATTAGGACTCTTTTTTTTCACGTGCGGTTGTGCAATTTTTATTTGGCACAAAAATCACGCACAAACGGTTATGAAATGGCAAAATGTTCAATATAATTCTTTTTTTTTAGTATTTTATAAAGAAAAAAAGTAACAAAACTTAAACTTATATTAAATTCAAAGCTAATATTAAAATTTTTAATTAAGAAAACGTAATTTTGTTTACACATTGCTGGAGAAGTCGTAAGGTAAATGTGGTAAATTGTCATAAAAGCTATGACAATCGTAGGGCATCACTCGTTTTAAGTGTTTTAAATGTTGTAATTTTGAGGTGATTTTTGTGTATTGGATTAGGAACATCCGGGTTCTATCTGGTTTATACCCTGACTTGAATGTCTTATAAATTTTCGCATAAGAATCATGGCCTACATGTTTTTATCGTAATGTAATACATTAATTTTTATACACAGCTGTAATAGTACACAGATTTAAATATTTTTATGAAATGTCGTATACAGGTTCCTATCCAGACTGGGACGGTTGAAAATGGGCGAAATCGGACCATGACCACGCCCACTTTTATATATGGGTATTACAAAGGAGCCCAATAAAAACATTTTGAGCGATATCTTCGTCAATTATAAAGATAATTCAATGAAATTTTGTGGCACAAGTACCACGATGGATAGAAAACCACAAACAGAAAAATTTTGGAAAATGGGCGTGGCACCGCCTCTTATTAGACAAAGGAATCTACGAGATTTCGGAGCCCATAACTCGACAAATAATTGAGATATTATGACGAAAAATGGTGGACTTATTTCTACCACTTGCGGTAGTATATGTGCAAAATTTTAGCGAAATCATTTTATAACCACGCCTACTTTTTAGTAAAAATATTTCTCGAATGCCCTTCAGAAATTTGTAACGTGACATCTCTGTAACTAAAAGTCATAAAGGGATGAAATTTTATAATACATAACAAGAATATTTATACGTTTCGTCGGATTATCGATACGAATTTTCAAAATGGGCGTGGCTGCGCCCCCTTTATGCGGCACGGGCTTTATATAAATTGCACCGTGTTTCCAGCAAACGTAAAAAAACTATGAAAGCTTATAATATTTGGCTTCACTCGAACTGGGGCTTCCTTTCTTGTTTTGTTTTTTAATTTTTGATACCTTTAGTCATAATTTGGTGGGAAAATTGCAAAGATTGTAGCAAAAAAACGTAGTATCATAGCTTACCAATTAGCAACTTCATTTAATTTGTTTAAAATAATACCTGCTTGATATTTACCTGACATTATTTGTTTAAAATATTTAACTTTTGCTCCTTTCATATAAATTCGCCATTTAATTTATTTATCTAATAACATATAACTTCGCTTGTATGAATGAACTGAAATCATACGCGGTAATGCTGCCAAATTTTAACAATACCCTTCATAAGCGATTATGCAATTTACTGTTATTATGCGTTTTTGTTGTTAGAATTGCAAAGTTTTGGTATGGATCAATAGAGCTGAGCGTCAGGAACTCAGGGTTGGAAAATCTCATTTTTGGCAAAAATGTCCCTTACTCGAAAATGAAAATACCTCTTACGCAAAAATGCACTTTAAACGACGATATGTACATACATAAATGAAATGATAGATCTCATTGTTTGATTTGCTTACATTAACTTTTTTAAATACATTTTAAGAGCTTGAATCATCCAAGGAAAACCTTCCGTGCTTTTTGGTCTGCGAATATTTAAATTACTGAGTCAAAACTAATGCTGCGAGCAAGGCTGGACGCCAATGCCAATCTTCCAAGGCTTGTCAAGCTATTTTGGCTCATAGTAGAACGCAAAAAATTTTTCACGCGAGACAATAGACTGAAAGAACGCTCCCCTTCAGCCACACTGACTGGAAGTGTGCAAAATATTCTTAATGCTATGCAGATGTTAGGAAATAATACTTCCATCTTCAAGTTATGAAGTTTGTTCAGAAGTTTGTAATGGTGGCAGCGAATCACATCCCAAATTTGTTAAGTGGATGGCTTTGGGATAAATGATTTCATCTATTAGATCCGTAGAAATATCTATGCCATAAATCGTGCAGAATGCCGTTGCCTTTTCTCTGAGCTCTTCTTCCGACAGATCCTGATACTTCCACAAAAAACTAAATTTAATCGCAATGTCAGTTTATTTATTTAATCCTTCTTGCACTTGTTCCTGGTAATAGCTCTAGTATCTAACTATAAAATCATGGAAATAATAGTAAATAGATAATGTTATTGTTTTTAATAATTTTTTAAATTTTGTATACCTTAACTCTTTGAAATCAATTTAAACAGGGTTACCAACATTTTTCATTTAAAAAGTAAATATTTCTGAGAAGCTTGGTTCACCACCTTACCAATTGCGGTACTTTGGAAACTCTAAATCAAAGTCGATTTTCCTCAATTTAAACTCACTTTTCTAGGATTTGCCCATGTATAAACAAGGTAAATATTTGATTGGATGCTTATAATTTTAGTTTGGTTAAGTTAAACACTTCAATTTTAAACAATTTTTTGTAGCAACAAAATATCTATGTATGTATCTATGAAATCCTAGTTCGAGTACTGTCAATACTGCTTTGCCTTTCCGGGCCCCCAAAAACCTTCCGGACCCCAGGGCGATTGCCCTGGCTGCCCCCCCCCCTCTTCGCGGCCCTGATGAAATGCAATATAATCAAACACACATATAGTTTGTACATGTGTGTTAATTAAAAATATATGCCACGAATCTCAAGTTTCATCGAAAAAATATAAGTGAATCGTTTCTGTCGGTGCTCTCTTATCAATTGAGGTGGCGGTGGTTGTGGTGGTGCTTGAGATAGCAACTCATGATTGCGAAATGTGCATCCAACACGTGGCCGACAACATACACATCTACATACAAACACACAGACATACAAACATACATACAAACATAAATACATACAAACATAGTTAGATACCTACATACGAGTACATAAAAATAATTATCTTGACGCAAAAGTTTTCTCTCATTTTAGCAAATTTATCTTGTTGAGTTTTTCGCGTTCGTGCTCGTGTTCGTGTGCGTTAATTCAATACACTTTGATGTTTTGAAGCATTTCACAGCATTCAGGCAAGGCAGACAAGGCAGCATGCTTCACGTTCTACGCCTCAGTTAAACTGTATCCTTTGGGGGCAATAAGTAGGTCAGAATGCATTAAATAATTGTGGTGGAGAGCAAAAAAAAAAAAACGCAAAGGGAATTTATAAAATGTTGAGCATTGGCATTTTTCGTTTTTTTTTTGCTAATGAGCTAAATTGTAATGAATAAGAGCTTTCAGCAAGTTATAATTGATGATCGGTTTAATGTTTGTATTGCTGTGAGTTGTTGTTGCTGCTGTTGTTGCATGATGGATATGGTTTTTATTAAATTAATTAATGACAGGAATAAAGCAAATGTGAGGGTGAAAAGCGAAACTCTATTTTTGCAACCACACAAAAATCGATAAGAACTTGATGATAATTAAAATTTGTATGAAAAAAGGTACTTAGTTTAAAAGAAAAGGTTTGAAAAAAAGTTTCCTTTATAACCTGTTAGAAAAAGTAATCATACTATGAGCGGCTATGAAGCGTTGGAATGCTTTGGCACGTCGAGCTATAACATCGAGCATTAAATGTAGGGCGATCGCTCTGTTTATGATTTAAGAAAGATGGAACTCGGGTGCTCTTCAAATTTTCGAAAAAATAGTAGTTCGCCAGTGATGAGAGCGGCTTTATAGTTTATCCTGCTTTCTTGAGAAGAAATCTCTATTCCTGTTCATCAAGTAATGGCTTTATATATATTCTCCTGGGAAATAATCACATTCCTGCATACATATGGGTATACATATGCGCAAAAAGTTCAAGTACTCAAAGGACTAGTTGCGACCAGTCAAGTAATCCAAAATTAACCGCATTTCATAAACAAAATATGGTCCACTTAACATTGTGATGTCATAGCATTGCACCATATACTCCATATTTTATTGCCATATTGTTTGTCATACTTTTCGTATTTTTCTAATCAATTATAGGTTAAAAAAATATATATATGTATTTTCGTATGTATTTTTATGACATTTTTGTTGTACCCTTGCGCTTTGCGTGACAGCAACACATAAATGCCATTTATCGTACGAATTTACGTCACATCATCAAGCGCGGAGGAAGAGGCCCATAAAAAGGAGGTTGCGTAGCGTGAAATATTTCTAGTGACTCATGCGGCATGTGGTAATAATCGAGCTGAAATTTACAGCATATTAGCTAGCTATTAAAAAAACGGGGAAAAAAAAAACGAATTATAAATGGAAATTTCACTTTCATGTTTATATTTCGTTTGTAGTCAATGACGAGGGAATTCAAATAGAAATATGATTAGGTGCATGCCACAAAAGCACGGTTGTAGGGACTTTATAATCTCACGCTCTGTGTGTGTAATTTATTTATTTATTTATTTATTCTTACAGCTAAAAATTAAGCCTAGTTTTCACAAATTATGTAAAATATTTCGAAATATAAAATTTCTTATAATCTAAGTCCTATCCCAAACATAGTAAAGCATGTAAGGATAGGTAAACTGTAATGAAGAACAGTAAGCTCCATTCGGAATACATTTTTCACTCAGTAGGGAGTGTTTAATTGATATAGTTTAAGTTTAATGAAATTTACCCAGTAAGGGGCCAGCGTGTCATTAAGGACACTTGAGCCAGAAAGGACTCTGTCGTTTACATTATTTTTTTTTTTATATATATTTTTTATATATATTAGATAGGAAGGGACTTGCAATAGTTATACAATTTTCTTTTGAATTCATTTATATTACTAGCTTTGACATCATTTGGCAGTTCATTATAACATTTCAATCCCTTGTAGTACAAGTTACATTTATCTGCTTCTGTTTTGTAAGCAGGCAAATTGAAATCATTTCTATTTCTAGTATTTACGGAATGTATATTATTCACATATTTAATGTTACTTTTAAGATAATCAGGTAAATTACCGTTTATAATATTTTTGATAAATTTCATTGTATGATAAAACAATTGTTGTTTAATACTCAACCAGTTCAGACTTGATAGCATAGCTCTTATTGGCGTGTCATACCGTTTTTTAAGAATGAATCTCATTGCACGGTTTTGTTGCTTTTGCAATTTATGGATTTGACTATCTCTCATAATAAAGAACATAGTTGGACAGTAAATGAAATGCGGTTCAATTATAGACCTATAAACCAAAATTTTGTACCTTCTACTTAAGTATTTGCAGGTGCGTTGCATAAAGTATATTTTTTTAGCTATCTTGCTTACAGTGTAATCAATATGCTCGTTGAAGGTCAGTTTATGATCAATTTTAATACCGAGATATTTCATTATGCTAACCCTTTGAATTGGATCATTATTTATACACAGATTCTGAAGCTGCGTATTCTCGAAATTGCGTCTTGATATAACCATAAATTTGGTTTTATCGACGTTCAATTTCAAACGGTTCAAACATAACCAGTTGTAGACCTCATTTAAATCATGCTGTAAATTATTGGATATTTCGGAGATATTGTCTCCACTTAGCATAAGCAGCGTATCATCGGCAAATAACTTTATGTTAGAATATTTGATACAATCTTGTATATCATTGATGTAGATGTTAAACAAGATGGGAGCAAGTACGGAACCTTGCGGCAGACCGACTGATACCTGTCTACTATGGGATAGAGAGGATCCGATCGCTGTTCGTTGGTTCCTATTCATAATAAAACTTTCAAACCATTTGAGCTCCATACCATTAATACCAATGTTAAACAATTTTTTTAGTAACAAGTTCTGATCAATGGTTTCGAAAGCGCGTTTTAGATCTAAGAAAACCGCTATAATATGTTTATTTCTACTCAAATCTTCCTTCCAGTTAGCAATAACCAAATTTAGTGCACTTTCACAAGAATGCTTTCTACGAAACCCTGATTGCTGTGGAATAATGACCTTATTATCTTCTAAGAATTGTGTAAGCTGATTTTTTACCACTGTTTCTAGTATTTTTTCATCGCTTGGTAACGTATTAATAGGTCTTATCTCATCGGCTCTGATAGTATTTTTCACTTTTTCTATAGGTACGATAGTAGAAGTTTTCCAGAAATTAGGAAAAGTCCCATTATGTAAACTTTCATTTACTATTAGCGCATAGAAATATCCCGTATAAGTAATCGAGTCCTTGAAGACTCCTTCGGATAAGAGTTTCTTACCACCAATTTTATTTTTAAATTTGCTTACTATGTTTAATATTTCAGCTGTTGAAATTTGCTGAAATTGAAACATAGGCAAGCCACTATTTCTGAATATAATATCGCCTCTTCCAGCGCTGATGTTACTAGTAATTTCCATCACACTGTCTACAAAATAATCATTTAATGAATCAGCTATTTCTTCCTCACATGTAAGTAGCTGATCTTTGATTAGTATCTTATTAAAAACGTTGCTTTCATTTGACATGGATATGCAATTCTTGCATATCACATTGCTTCCACATTGCTTTACTATCTCCAAGGTTGACAGTAATCTTTTGTTCCATATATTTAGTCTTTTTGATTTTAATTAACCTTTTATATTTACGCTTGGTAATATTATAGTCACTCCAATCACCCGTTTGCAGAGATATATTGTAAAGCTGTAGTTTAAGTTTATTCAGATTTGCGAGATCAAAATTTTATTTATGTGAATATTATTTTGAAAGTAGCGTACATAAAAATAAGGCTAATAAAAATTATTTCTGGTAGCCAATAATCTTTAGAGCTTTTACACTTGACTACGATATATGAAGCAAGTTTCAGCAGCTCTTGCTATAACCTATGCAGAACGATAAAAACATATTAACTTGAAGCACTTCGACATTATAAAATTTAATGAATAATATCCAATCGAATCCATTTCTGGCTCTTGCTTTCAATTCCTTTGGCAAAATAATTACTTAAACAACTTTAAAAAGTACCAAACTACGTACAAGTTTAACTTGAATTGGCTTAAAATACATGCGGACATATTTGTTTGTATATATGTATATCGAACAAGAATAGTGAAAAGTTACAACTTCGTCTACACTGCAATAGCAAACTAAACTACGATGTCATTATTTACGAATCAATTTCAATTGCGTGCAAGAAATTTGGTGGAGGGAGGGAGAGAGTATGACTTGTGGAAATTAGTATATTGCCTAAATCAAATGCTCATGAATTACGATTACGAAGTATAACTTTTGTCAGAAAATAATAATAATAACTAGTATCGCCGGTGGTCGAAGTTCGACCATGCAATTTATTTTTTCAACTTTGTATTGGTACAAAAATTATTCCTTTTCGCGGAGATAAGCAACACTTTCCAAATTCCAGTTGTACCGCAACACTGATTTGCCCTTTTGATCACGGTCCGACGCGAAATCATGGTCAAAATCAAGGCAGATCTAGGAAGGTAGGCCCGGTGGTGAGCGCTTTTAAATTAAAGCGACTCTTCAACTGTGTTTACGATATTTGTAAACACGTTTACGATATCAATTTATCTTAACCAAAAATTTTATTTATTAATTATAAAGAAATTAAATAATTTATAGAAAAAATTATATGCCTATGCACTGCTCCTGACTCATACGAACACATCCATATCAATTTTATGTGGATATGAGTATGTTAAATGTGCAAAACAGCCTGGCAATTGTTTGTATGGGAAAAATGTTAGCCTATTAATATATAGATAATAAAAGAAAGTTTGTAGAATGAAACGCATGATAAATCAATAATTACTTTTTACATTTCGATGTTATCGGCGAGTTCATCGTCTTCGGTTTAGCTCTCAGCACATTTGGCTATTTAAAACCATGTACATGACAACAGGTTAAATTTTTCAATTGTGTTTGAACAGTTAGCTAAGTTTGGCTAACTAGTTAACTGAGCTCCTAAACATACGTATTATGTATCGTAAATAAGTATATTTTACAGGTATATGTATGTATATTTGATAGGTACATATATTTGCCCATTGTGATTAAGTCCTTTAAAAAGGATCAAGATCTAGGGAAAAGGTGGGATAGCGGAATCAGGATTCCTCTGCACACTTTCCAGATTCTTAAATAAATCTGAGAAGTTTGTCGAGTGATAGAAAATGTGCATCCGCCATTCTCAATAAATCCGATCCGACAATGCTCAATCTCATGCCGTTTTCTTTTCTCGAGTTAATGTTGGCCTGTTTGATTTCCTTAGCCATTTTGTAAGATTGTCTGGTCATTTAACCCAATATTGATCTCTAACTAAGCAAGAGGGCACCATTATATAGAAATTTTTCCATTTTATAGAAAGTCAGCTTACGTAATTCGATAGTCAGGATATAGAAGCGCAAAATGTTTTCGCAGAACAGAAAACGCCATTTCATTTCATTTCATTCCATTTCATTTCATTTCATTTCATTTTTTGCCCAAAATCACATTAATATACAATTGGTATCTATATATATAAAAATCTCATGTAACATTCTTTGTGCGGGATAAACTTTTAAACTACTGAACCAATTTTGATAATATTTGGCAGTAATATGTAATTGTGCCCCGATTGAGTAGTCAAATAGTTTTTATTTAAATTTTTGGTCAAACAGCGTAAATTTATGTAAAAATGTGTAAAAAACCAACCAAAATTAGCTGTACACGGCCATAAATCAAAACCGGATCAACCGATTGAAATATTTCTTCTTGGAAATGAAACTATGAACCTTTTACTAAAGTTCTGCATTCAAAAAATTAATAAATTATCTTTTTAAATAACAAAAATTTTACAAAGAATAGTATCAATTTTTGAAAAAAAAAAAAAAAAAAAGAGTCATGCGCATGGTTGGACGCCACAAGCAATCGGTAAAGCAGAAGACAAAGCAACGAGAACAATACATACCTACGTACATACATATGTACATAAGCAAAGAAATGACACGAAGATAGATACATATGTATATACGACCAAAAGTAAAGCAATTCGTTTAAATGATACAAACGGATTCGATTCGTTTTGCGTGCAAATTGTAGGTTCGATTAACATTAAAATGTTTTGGTTTTTTGAATTTCACTTTATTTTTCAATTTATTTACAATATCTGGAAAGGTAAGTATTTTCCTAATATATTATTTTAATAATATATTATTTATTATTCTTTATTAGGCAAAATATATAAATATAAAACTTAAAAAAATATTTACAAGAGTACAAGCAACAAAGGCCATCGACTCGAATATAATAATATAATACACTGGCGCTATTATAACTCTGACGAGTTTTATGGCCGAGCTTCTCTCCCAATTCGAAGTGTGCTCTTTTTGTTTTTCCTACTAATTGGGGAGACCTACAGTTTTATGCCGGCTCCGAACGGCGAATGCATTTTTTGTGAGAAGCTTTTTCATGGCAGAAATACTCTCGGAGGGTATGCCGCCCACTTCCTAATATTATGAACAATCATCTTTCTTTTACAACAGAAATGAAAATTGGAAAATTATTTTTAAAGTTTGACCTCAGATATGTATATACCTATTTTTATCTATTTACGTATATCTGTAACCGAATTTTTCATACCCAAAACCTCAGGAGTGCTCTGGCCTTAGATTCATACATATCTCTATCTACGTACATATATATATATAAATCTCTTGTAACATTCTTTGTGCGGAATAAACTTTTTAACTACTCAAACAATTTTAATTATAATAATTTTTCTTTTACAACAGAAATTAAAATTGAAAAATTATTTTTAAGATTTGACTTTAGATATATACCTATCCTTATATATTTTCGTCTAAAACTACTGAAACATTTTAATGAAATTTGGTAGATATATCTCATTGGGTTCCATTAAGGTTATTAGTATGGAGATAGAGAATACCAAAACATGTGTACATACATATGAAGAAAAATCCGGCAGGTATCGCTGTTGTATTTTATTTCTATTTACCCCAAAGTATCGGTCCAAATTTGAATTTCTCGATTAAATTTTAGGTTCCTTCCATAACCGAAAACTTAGGAATTGCTACAAAATGTTTGTTAATAATATCTTTGACTAGAATATAATAGTATGTATAATACAATGCCGCTGAAATAGCTCTAACGAGTTGTAAGGACGAGCTTATCTAATGGTAACGCTATCAAAGCGATTCCATACGAATGGAATGGAATCGGACTCAAAATGGTAACAAATTGTTATCACTTATTGAGGTGGAATAGAATACGAGAAAGGTGTTCAAAGGTCAAGTCTTCACTTTAGCGGTAAATTAAATTATGTTACCCCGCGGAATAAGGCCGTTATAGGATTTCAAATATGTTCTGATATTTTGCCGTACATAGAAATAGAACACAACAGCAACACCACAGTAAATTCATGAATTTTATCGTTGCGTGAATCAAATCCTTTTTGATTTCATATAATGAATCAATTTTATTTCTGATTTCGTTCTTCATCCAAATCCGGACAACTTTTTATTTGTGATTTCATTTTCAGTCAAATCAAAGAATATCGTGTATTTCATTTTTTTAAAATAGAAACCTTTCCAGTAATAAAAAATATGTTTTATCAGGATGGCGAATAAGATCACAAAATAAAAGTATCTTTTATTTTGAATACCAAATCACTAATAAGATGATGATGACTGTTGATAACTGAAAGCCAATGCGAAGCTTGGCCGGGTATGCTAGTAGTTATATAAAATTAGGTTATCTAGTGTTATCCTAACATACATGTGTATTTATCTAGGAATTTAAAACTTTTGTTTTTATGCATGTACTTTACGAGTGTATGTATTTTACGAGTGTATGCCTTTAGCAAAAATTTAAAACTTTTATATATTCCCCCAAAGAGGGCTAAAAAGGAGATATATTAATTTATTATACATACATATGTACATATCTAAAACAAATATAAACTTATACTAAGCTTTTGCCAAATATTAGGTTATAAACTGGTTGGTATTGTATAGTAAATTTTCACCATTAAGGTCGTATGAATTGTATCGCCTATGATAATAAATTGCTTTATTATTTCTGTGTGTCATATTATTATTTTTTAATATTTTTAAATATATTGGAGATAAGTATCTTTCTGATAATGGTACAGTTATTTGTGTTTGCTTTGATAAGTAGCTATTTATAATTTCATTTTCAAGGTTTGCCATTCTTTCTACAAATCTATCGGAGGATTTAATAAGGAAAAAGTCGATTCTTGATAGTTTACATTTTTTATATAACACTTTATTAGATATTCTTTTTCGAAAAGTGCCACTTCTGTATGGACAAATTCTAAAAATGTGTCGTTCAAATCGTCTTAATCTCCCCATTTGACTCGATGAAATATTAAACCATATTGGATGTGCGTAAGAAATTATTGGCCTAATTATTTGCTTATATATATTTAGTTTGATGCTAATTGAAAGGCCACCCTTTCTTCTAACTAAATTAGAGTAACTGAAAAACATTTTCTTTGCCTTTGCTAATATAGAATCCACGTGTCTTATAAAATTAAATTTGCTGTCTAAGATTACACCCAGAAAACGCCATTAGTCTAGTGAAGGAGCAGAGAAAATGCTCTGTTTCGTCGTCGTCTTCCTTCAGACAAGTTAGGCATAATACGATTTCAATGATCGCACGCTGGCCATGTGCTGTCCCCATGAATGTTGTACTGTAATTAACCCCATAAAGGTTCGAAGTTCCCTCCTTGTCTGCTTGAGGAGGAAGTTTGCAACCTTCCTGTTAGGCTTTTTCTTAAAATCAGTATAGATAAAATCCCTAGCACTTACATATATACCCAACTTTTCTAAAAGCAATATCACACCAAAGCCTAAATACTTCAACCACTTAAAGTGAACTGTCTCTGTGCCCGCTGAGAGCTTTCTTAACTCACTCATACTTTAATGGCGAGCGCGCACTAACATTCGTTTGACGAAAAGCAATGCAAGCGAAAGCAAAAGCAGCAAAAAGAAATAAATAAAAAAGAAAAACAGAAAGAACAAATAGTTCCTTTTGCCACATGTGCGAATTCACGCGCCACAGAATTTACCGCATTGCGACGCTTCCAGGCATTAACCTCATTGGGAATTGAGGAAAAGTGTGAATTGGTGCGCTACTTTTTTACTTAGTACGAGTAGGTACAACCAGCAGCTGGAGGCTCGAGCGCTCGCTTTGGCGCTTTTAAGCTAATGCAATTGTTGGGAAGAAGTGTGTGTGTGTGCCTGTGTGTAGAAAGAAAGGTGCCTGTGGGAAAATGCAGTACATGCAAACATACAGACATGGTGAAAATTGAAGAGCATGTAGATGGTATAAGCATGAAGTGCATGGTCTCCGTTTCGCCATTTGCTTAACTCTTTTTGTGCATTGGCATGTTCGTTTGTATGCATGTATGTATGTCCACTTAGCGTTGTGTTATGAATTTATGAGCGCAATAAAAGTGAATAACGGATATATTTATTACTTACGTTTGTACAACAAAAAAAAAAAAAAAAAAAAAATAATGATTGAGTTAAACGTTGGAACTTTTACGATGGGATGAAGTTACATACATACATACATACATATATACATACATACATACATACATACAGGTGAAGCTAATAAAAGCGTGTTAAAAAATACAAAATGCTTGGCAACATGTTTGCACATTTTTTTCGTTGCGCATATCAGTATTTACCAACTTTAGATTTATGCTCATTTATTCTGTTCAATTACTCAGCAGAACGGGTGTGTCACAACGAATATATTTGCGCTTGTATATATGTATGTATTTTGCGTATATTTTGCGCTTGTGTTAATTTATTGTTTTTATCTTGCAAGCATGACTGTTGTAAATATAATAATTTTCATTTATTAATTACACTGTCCAACAGCATTTTTTTTTAATAGAGTAACCATGTTTCTGTGCTAAAAAATAACGTCGTCTTGATTAATATTTGATGAAAACCCTTATGTACCAGCCGGCAACTTTTTTATCTTCTGCTCAAAATTTGCATGCCGTTGTACGAAATTCCCAACTAGTGTAAGTTTTATGTAAAAGTGTTTATCAACAATGATCTCCTGTACATCAATAACCATCTATAATATATTCTAAGTCTCCACTTTTTAACAAACTCTTTGTACTAAGCTTATTCAACTTTAAGTGCAAATTAAAAGAGAGTCAGACATGCTGGAAAATAGCTTTATTAAACAAAAGTGATCAGTGCGAGCTGTTCTTTTTCAAAAAATAACATGTTCACTCTGTTTAACCCTAGTCCTCTAAAGTGAGCCTCTCAGTCCCACTTTAAAGTTTAAAAGCGAATTATTCCTAACCAAAAAAGGTTTTTGCCTGAAAAATAAACATTAAATTGTAACGAAAAACCGAAAGTGAGCCTCAAAGACTCACCTTAAGTATCTTTATCGTAATAAGCTTACATTTCTAGAATTCAACTAAATTTTGAATCCGCTGTTCACCATACTTCCTCCGGATTTTGGTGAATTCGTCGTATTTGACCATGGATATTTAGATCATATGATGCCATAAAATTATGGAGAAAGGTAAAGTCAGCAATTTCAAAAGCATTAAAATCTTATCAATTTTCTTTTCACTGATATTCTAAATTACGGAAAAGATGCGTTCATATAGAGAAACGAGCGATGAGCTGCTTTATGCGTAAGTAATTTCACCACGAACGTCGCGTTTTAAAACTTTTAAATTTGATCGCGGAAAATATATATTAGGGGTGATCATATGAAAAATTTATTCATATTCATTTGATTCCAAGTTTTTCTCTTTTTTTTTTTTTATTTTTTAGAAACTAGAAAAAAACTTTTTTAAGCATGGATGTAACTACAGCTGTTTCACCTTAGATCCCTCTAAGACTCATCGGGTTACTTTTGCTTCTGTCAAGACTCGAACTTGCGCACCTTGCAGTACAATAACTACAGTTCTAACCGCTGAGCTATTGTGTGCACAAAAACAAATTTATAACAGTTGTAATAAAATCATTTGTAATGAACATTCAACAACTACAAAAATTTGAGAAAATCGCAGTTCATTAATATACCCTATTTTATGAAATTACCTTTTTTATCTTTATATACTAAAAAAATTGTCATAAACCGTTATAAGAATGTATAAAAATGCTTCTGCATTCATTACTGCATAAATAAAAGTAAACAACAAATACCAAAATAATGTGTTTCAAATTTCCCCATAGGTGAGCCTCAGAATCTCACTTTCGGTTTTACGTAACTTTTCAAAATTTGGTAATTAGGGTTAAAAGCAAAAAGGTTAAATTTGTTGGAGAGTGTTATTAGTCATAAGCTATATGTACATATTTTTCTGGTGTCATTACCACACTCGGTTTGATATTTATTAGCTGCAATGTTAAATATTTAAATTTCTTTTTTTCCAGTTAGATTGGTTATAAATTTTAAAATAAAAAGCACGTAGTGAACAAAAAAAAAAAATTGTCTCATCTATGTAGTTATATCCTAATATATTCTTGGTATGCCCGTATGCAGCTTCTTTTTGAACTACTTAGAGGTCTTTGAATCTTCCATAAGCTTCGTAGATTATGTACTAAAAAAAAGAAAGCGTGAGTAACGAGCACTCATGAACATTGATGTGTAAACAGTTTCGAAATCGGATTTTTATTCCCTCCGTGTAGACGTCCTGCTCAAAACCTTTAATTTCATACCAACATCGCTCAGAAACATTCAAGGATCGTCCGGGTCCTCATTTTGAGCCATATCTCGGGACCCGACCTAGGAATGATAAAGAATAGAGCTCCCTGTAGAAGGCCTGCTCAAAACCTTTCATTAGATACCAATATTGCTCAGAAACATGCAAGATCATCCGGGTCCTCGTTTTGCCCCATATCTCTGGACCCGACCTAGGAACCATAAAGAATACAGCACCCTGTAGAAGGCCTGCTCAAAACCTTCCATTTGATACCAATATTGCTCAGAAAATTAGATAGGTAGATGTAGGTATGCATATCCATACATTTGCATACATGTTCAAACAGGTTGGTCCTTTTTATTTTGCCTATTTGTCGCATTGTTACAGAAAACAACAACAACAGCAAAGATCTTCGCATTTGCACGGTTATGCATGCAAGCATTTGGATGTACATGTCTATCTACCTACCTACCACTGACAATGCCAAGGGATTCACACGGACACAGCAGCGCACTAACACAAAAGCCATTTACGGTCTACGCGTAAACTTTACCTGTTTTTCGCAATTACTCGTAGCTACAGCAAAGATGTTTACACATCAAAAAGTAGCTTCTCCATATTTTACCCATTTAAATGGAGTCTTGAAATATAGACTTTCGCATACATATGTCTCCTGTTTGTAGGGTTTAATATTGGAAAATATGGCGTCAAGAATCTGGGGTGGCTTTCCGTAATTTGATATCGAGCAAAATTCGATATCGAAGCATCGTTTTTGCTTTCCGTAAACACAAATGTCGTCAGAAACAATTCGACACCACCTTAGCTATCGTTTTGCCTTATCGAATATGTCAACCGCAGAAAAATATAACTTCAAAATTTTAATATTTTTGTGGGTTTAAATCATTTCTTATTTGTTTATGCCTATATGACACTAAATTATTTCCCTGGTTTTTTTGGTTTTGAAAACCCACCGAAAGTCAAAATACAAAAACAATTCTTCTATAGGTTGAAAAGAGACAAATACTCCCTCAAAAATAATTTGACTGACATTAAACTTCAAACTAAATGAAAATAATATTTATTTTAAAAATTATTTTTTTTTGGAAATTTGATTTAAATTACTGAAATAAAAAAGTTATGAAACCCAAAGGGCAGGATAGCTTTGTATTCCGTGTTATAAAGGGAAGCCAGTACGCAATATAATTTTTCTTCCGGACTTCATCTTTTCCCTTACGGCCAAAGCAAAGCTTACAAGAGGCAAATTTAAAATTTGTATTTCCATATATTTTTTTATTTTAAATATAATTTATTTTATGCAACGCAAAACTGTATTTGACCATCTCCTTCACACAAAAATCTGGTAGAATACCAGAAAAAAAAACGTAGTGTGTATGGGCTTTACAGGTGAGAACACAACTTTTGAAAGATAATAATGGCCTTTCATGTACTTTTTTAAAATATTATAAGAAAAGTTTTCCTATCGAAACACAGAAAGCAAAACGGTATCGTCGCTCGTTCGATATCGAATTGAAATATCGAGCCGACGAGAGTCGAGTGTCGAATTATGGAAAGCCACCCCAGTTTTTTTTTTTGTGACTAATTTTCATTTCTCTCTTTCTCATTTACAATTGAAAATATTGTAGTAATAACATAATCTTCGATTAAAATTCCTGTTGAATTTTCAATGGAGTCAGTCCAACAAACACTGAGGTTAAATATCGATTTGAGAATGACTCGAGTGCAAGCCTAATTCTCAAACCTCTTACGTTACAGGGCGACTCGAAAAACTGTCGAGAATTATAGCGTTCTCAAACAAAACGGGACGTATTTAATTCTCAAATTGAGAAAGTTATAGTTCTTCGAATTAATTCCAATGTAGTTCTCTAATGAGATTCTAATGAGAATTTACAAATACTTTCGCTGGTGGAAGCATGTTTAGATTCCTCCGACTCAGCATTTTGTATTGTGGTTGAGACATTGAATCGATAATAGGCTTGATATTTGGCTAATTCTCTAATCATGCTCTAATCGAATTCTAGTGTAGTTTTCAACCATAGTTACCGATTTGAGAATAGTAAGATAATTACACTATAATCGCCATCTACCAGCGAGATTTAAACATAACATATCACCTTAAAAATGTTTTAATTAATGCTAGAGTTTTTTTTTATAACGAGGGCGTTTGTACACAAAATTTTAGTTAATACTTGACCCGAGATGGTCGCGCAAATCAAATGTACGAGGTAATTTAGCAGAATTATGGATAAGCATACATGTTTGTATGTAAGTATGTACGAGTATAGATGTGTGCAGATTTTATAATATCTTCATGCGCTCCAGAGCGACTCAATGGAATGGAAGCACGTATTTTGCGCGTTATAGAAATTGGCGAAGCAGAGAATATTTTAATAACTAGTACACTTAATAACTAGTACTGGTGACAGATTAATTTACGTACTGGCTTTAGATCAAAGATGCTGGTGCAGTGACTCTTTTGACTGCCAAAAACATCACTGTGATGGAAAGATATAAAAATTATGATGTTGGTTTTGATTCGATTTGGACCTGCACCCTTGCTTTAAATTATAATGACTATAAACTCAAGCCAGACTTGATGTAGATTTAATTCATTTAGTTAGCAGTTCACTTTGTCGTTCTTATTAGGTTTTTGTTTCAGTTGCAAGGTTTTCAAAATTAGTCTTGTATTAACAACAAAAGAATATACCGTACATAACGAGTTCAAGTTAAAGCGTTCCTCTAGAATCTTAGAAACACGCATTTTCATACTAGAACTAGAGAGTTCATAATTGACTCAGAACTGGTTCTAAAGAGATATAGAGCGGACTAGTTGCTACAAATATTTATGTACCAAAAAGCGTGCAATCTCAGCTCTAACTTTGTAAATGTAGTATAATTTCAGCCAGTCGTACCGTAGTTCTGTTTGCAGCACGTACCCACGGCATTCGGGTTTAGGGTTTATATATCTTTGAACTATTAATTTTAAACTGGCCCAGCGTTTTTCCACAACATAGACACAGTTCAGAGTACATTCTAATGCTATGCAGAGTGGAGGAATTGCTACTTTCTATGGCATCAGCGTGTTAAAAAAGGCACTTGAAAGCATTGCGCTGGGACAAATCGAGAACCAACTCTGACTTTTTAGGAGCTAGTTCTGCGCTGGCTTTAAACTGGCGCGAGTTGCTGAGAGAGGTACTCGTTCTAACAAAAAAGTATGTATGTAGGAAATTCATGAGCAAATCTTAGCAAATGGCAGAGCAAACTTGATGTGAATGTATTAAATTGTGCCGGCATACATTTGAATTTTTTTTGTTGTATTTTTTGCATTTTGTCCTTTTTTGTTTTTCTTCTTTTTTGTTATCCTGCCGATCCGATTCAGACTATGCGTATTTACATTCAATGCACACGCTGCTGTCCATTTACATTTCCGTACAAAATGTTAAATTGTAACATGCATACATTAACGCATATATATGTATTTATGTATGGATGTATGCATGTATGTATGTTTGTTTGTAGTACATATTAAACATTCTTGCATAAATTTTCAAGTCAAACGAGTAAGTGCAAATCGTGCGCAGACAAATGGCTCAAGCTCGCACTTATTTATACTTAGATATGTACATATGCCAGAGGCGGGCGCTTCAAGCCGAGAAGCCCGGCTTGCGTACATATTTTCGTTCATTTCATTTTACGAATTTCTTTAAAATCTGGTTATTTTACGTTTTAAATGTGTTTATTCTCAATAATATAGCCCTACTGTACCATACGGCGCCTAAAAGTATTCTAAGAAAATAGCGCAAATACACCACCAATCCACCTCACCAAAGAACGTAAATAGATAATACATACGTTTACGTTTTACGATTTACGTTCTTTGACCTCACAATGTGTATTTTGTTTGCACAGCCAATCACAGCACAGTTAGCATGCTTTAACGTTTCAACACATTGGCTTTTACCTGGCTTTCAAAACAGGATAACATAGCTTGTTTTCTCGCTTTCTCTAAGGAGAAATCAATTGCTTATTTTCAGACATAAATTGAAAAAAAAAAAACTAGCAAAGCACTTTTTTCACTTTTCACATTAAATTTGTATGCGATTGTGAAGCTGGCTTCGGCATCCAGTATTCACAGCCATATGAATATTTGATTTGATTTTCGTTTGCATGTACATACATACTTATGCACGTTATTTCTTACATGTGCATGTACATGCAAATATAAATATCAAATACCAGATTATAAAAGCGTTGATTGTGATATTTGGCGACTATTGGCACAATAACAAGATAATTTTAAAAAGCGACGGAAATCAAAATCAAATAAAATTTCACGACTTTTGGTAATTGGACCTCAGTTTTTCTAACACTAAAGCACCCATTTTTTAGATATTAGATAATAAGCAAATACGCTTGCTATTACTAAAATTTCCGTCGGTATAAGGAAACTAAAAATACCTCTGCGCTTTCGTGTGAGATTTCCCTATAAGTTTGGCGTCATCAATCAATTCAATTGAGTTCGAGCTTATACTCAGAGAAAAGGAATCAAAACTAAAATTTTTATTTTTATAATGCACGTTTTAAACTGTCATTTTTATTTAAAAAAAAAAATTTTAAATTAAATGTGTTTAGGATTTAAAAAGAAACATTTTTAAATTAAAAATTAAAATTAATGGAATAAAAGCGAAATTTTTTGGTTCAAAATCTCATAGTGCTTAAAATAAAAATAAAGATTTTTAAATTTAAAAATGTATTGTATTTACATTATTTTTAAACATGTTTTTATATCTATCAAGAAAAAATATCTTAAGTTTAAAAATATTTATTTTTATTTTAAGCACTATGAGATTTTGAATCAAAAACTTTCGTTTTTATTCCATTAATTTTCATTTTTAATTTAAACATGTTTCTTTTTAAATCCTAAATACATTTTAATTTCAAAAATTCAATTTGTAATTTAAAAATTTTAATTTTAAAATAAAAATGACTTGGTTTAAATCGGGCATTATAAAAATAAAAATTTTATTTTTAATTCCTTTTCTCTGAGTGTACAAACAAAAAAATGTGTATCAGGAAAACAAAGATAAAAAAATACATATGAAGACAACAAAAAAAAAATAAACGAGAAAAGGCAAACTTCAAATACCCGAATTGTTCGAATGCCCGTAAAAATATACGGGTAATAAGCAAACAAAGGAGTGTTCGAGAATTTGAAAAGCATTTATTCGGGCTACTCGAAAATGTTAAAAAAAAAAGCGAGAGCTCTAAATCAAATTCAATGACGGAACGCAATCAGACTTCTAGATAACACAGCAAAGAAAATTACATATATGTAAATGACTAATGGTTATGCTTCACACATAGGCTTGCCCAGACAATTTATGCTAGGTCCGCCACTGACATATGCATGCATATGTTTGTGTTTGCACATATGTTTGTATGCATTCAAATACACAATTTCTTTGTATGCATTCAGACAATCAAACAGTGTGACAGACAGTCGGAGGCATTTACTCACACCTCACACCTTTCTTTGTAAGCGCCATTTTCACTCATTCATTCAATTTGTGTTGGGTAGACATGCAACAAAGCAATACAAATAAACATGTAGGAACACTCAACAACAGCAATAAAACAAAAAACACACACACACCTGAACTGATGTGTGACTCAACGTGACATGACGTCTTTTCAAATAACCGATTGAACGGAACGTTAGCGACGGCATGGAGGGGGGAGTTCATTTGGTGTTGGGCGGTTGGTTGATTTTGTTTGGCATTTCAAATGCTTTACAAAAGATTTCGAACACTTTTTGTTTGTGCAACAGCAACAATAGCAACATCAATGAATGGGGCAAACAACAAAGTAGTTAAAAAGCAAAGGAAATGATATGAGGTAAAATATACAAACATACATACATTTACATAAGTGAAAGAATATTGTAGTAAATCGCATGAAGAAAAGTTTACAAAACAAAATGGTATGTGTATGTTTGTATATGTATGTATAAATGCTACAACAAAAACTATTCAGTTGTAAACCAAAAAAGAAGGAAATAAATAAAAAAGTAAAAATAAAATAATTTGCAATATAATAGACGTGGAAATTGAGTGGAGGAGGAAAATCAACGGAAATACAATGAGCCTTAACACGGAAGTGTATTTTACATTTTTTTTTGTATGTTAGCCACATTGTGTAAAATACACACATATGTACATATGTTAGTAGATATAACCAAATATAGCTAAGAATATAAATGGAGCTAGCAAGTAAGGGCGCGGTTGTGTTCGAACCTATCTTTCATGAATGGGTTAATGAAATTTTGCAAGATACGTTCTCGTTGTTTTTCAGCGAGAAGTTAGATGCAAAAATGTATGATTTACTTACATATATATACCATTTTTAAAATTTCCCTTTTGTGATTTTTTTGTCACTCGAATTTATTTTCAAGGAAATTGGAAAAAAAATTTCACAATAGTAAGAGCTAATTTATTATTAATTTTAAAAAATTCCCAAAAAGGTTTATTAATTTAAAAAAATTTCCCTTTTGGGATTTTTTTGTGAATTGATAAAAAACCATTTTTAAAATTGACAATTTGGTAAAAAAATCATTTTCAGAATAGTGAGAGATAATTCATTATTGATGTTAAAAGTTTCCCTAAAACGGTTATTAATTTTAAAAACTTCCCTTTTTGGTAATTTTAGTAAAACGCATTGTTTTCAAACAAATTGGTAATCAAATAATTTTTAGATTTTTAATAAGAGCTTAATTTTTAGATAAGAGCTTAATTCATTATTTATTTTGAAAATTTCCCTTTTTTTGGTATATTTTTGTGATACGCATTGTTTTGAAACAAATTGGTAAAAAAATTCATTTTTAGAATGGTAAGAGCTAATTCGTTATTAATTTTAAAAATTTCCCTAAAATATATATATATATATTTATTTTAAAAATATCCCTTTCTTGGTATTTTTTGTAATACGCAATATTTCCAAGTAAATTGTTAAAAAATCATTTTTAGAATGGTTAGAGCATCATTCGTTACTAATTTAAAAATTTCCCTAAAGGGGATATTCATTTTAAAAATTTTCCTTTTTGGTAATTGTTTTAATACGCAATATTTTTAAGTAAATTTGTAAAACATCATATTCGGAATAATAAGAGCTTAATTCACTATTAATTTCAAAAATTTCCCTTTATGATATTTTTTGTAACACACATTATTTTTAAATAGAAAGATAAAAAGTCGTTATTAAATTGATCTCAGCTTCTATTTTATTTACTTTAAAAATTTTCCTTAAAAATATTTTTTTCTAAGTTGAGGGTTTGTGGGAAATGTTTCAAAAATGAGTTCTAAATAGTTTTCGTTGTAAAAAAATATGAGAAACAAAATTGTCTACCAAGCTAACGTATGTATGTGACCTAAGTAAATACGTTCACACAGGCAGATGGAAAAACAGACAGACAGACGGACATGACTTAATCAACTCAGCACTTGATTCTGATCATTTGGTGGATCCATCACTTCTCCCTTTGGTGCATACAAGAATCATGTTTTGGCACAAAGTTGTAACACAATTTCATGTTCATGAAAGGTAAAGAAATTAGGGAACGCGCATCTGGGCCTAAGATCTGTAAAATTGCCATTTCAAAGGAAAAGTGATATTGTCGTAACAACACGTTGTAACAATTAAAAGGAATTATACCATATACAGTTTTAGTAGCAACCAATGTGTCGTTATTGACGATTCGTCAATAAAAAGCAACAAGTTAGAGCGTTACGCTAAAAAAATTCGGTAGACGTTTAAAGAGCGTACAAGCTAGATAAAAAGCACAAAACATAAAAGACGCAGTAAATATGAGATTTTAGGAAATATAAAATTTCTACGCTTCCCATGAGATTTTCTTACAGTTTAGCGGCAAAAGACTAGATGTGTGAAAAAAGAGCTAAAGTCTAAAAATGCGCCAAAGAATTGGTTAATGGCCCTAATGGACATCATTTTTAAAACGAGTAATTTATAAAGAGCCCAAGAGCTTCAAGCCAGAAATAAATCCTTAATACCACATACAATTTCACATACAATTTTCCATCTGTCATATAGATACATTTCTTCATTTCATTTAATTTGAAAATAGTTGCTCATACGATTGCTATTATAGGTTTATATGTTTATTTTGCATATGTGTTTGTAAATAAGAGAGCATGGCAGAGCTTTACTCTAGGTTGCCAGATATGGAGACTCCACCCATTTTAAAGGATTTTTGCAAACATTTAGGGATAGATTTTTTTTTCGTGTGGATATTTGTTTAAAATTTGTTAAAGCGTGTATATAAAAATTTAAATTAATTTTACTTTCATTGCTGGAAATACAAAAAACATCGACATGCAATAAAAACACGAATTACTAAAATACAAAAGTTTTGCACTTTAAAATGTTAACGACACCGAAATTCATCTGTCTGATGTATGTATGCATAAATATATGTATATAAATAGTTAGATCTTAGAAGATATATTCCAAAAATGTTTAAATTTCTGCCTCGATTTATTTGGCAAAATATTCTACGTAAATTTTTTGACACATACGCCAGCTTAAGCCAAATGGCTGTTGTACATACGTAAATGTGTATAAAATTATAAGAGTAGATAGACATACAAATAAATATAAATACAAACTGCGCTTTTATAGCACTACAGTGCAAAAAACAGCTACAACATATCCACATGCACTATTTAATTTAAACAAATACTTAGTTTCATATATGTACACACACACACACATAAATGGTTTCTCCGCCTTTTCAGAAATTACCCATCTCGTCGTCCTCGTTTGCTTTTATAATTGGATTTAACATTAAATTGTTGTGCGCTTGTGTGTATGGTTGAGTCATTTTCAGCAGCGCTGAGCGTTGAGCGTTGACTTGTAACAAGCACAAGTTGCAAGCTGAGTGGTGTGCTCTCGTTTTGTGCTAAAAACTCAAGCAAGCATAGCCTAAATGCAACTAAAATACATACATATACTCAAAATAGGCATGTAGGCATTTATATATGCAACGTGTATGTATATACCTAAGTATTTACACATACATATATACCCAAAATAGCAAACGACAATAGCCTAGCTAGCAAATAAGTTCGCTTGGCTTGGCTTGGTTTGGCTTAGCCACGTGGGAGCAAACAAAATTTGTTAGACTTTATGTTTTGCAGTTAAGCGGTAAGCAAAGCTGGCAGAGCGTAGCGTAGCCACTTCATCTTCATCGTGGCACAAAAGCGATGTCTTTTGTTATTATTTAGGACTCAGTCCGTTGCACATACAGACATACTTACCTACATACATACATACACACTTACATATCTATTTAGTTCCTCGTTTTTTATGCCGTTTAAATTTTTTGTTTGTTATTTTTAATTTTTGTTTAAATTCCCCAAAACCATGGACAAGATTAATTTCTTTTTTGCTAGAAAATTAGCCAAAGATTTGCGTGGCGAGTTCCACCGTTTAGATACCACGACTCGTGGCTAAACCAGTGAAAAATAAAAGCAAGAGATAATAAGCAGTTTGAAAACCAGGGCAGGTCCCGCGCCCCACGCATCGATCATGTTGATTTTAAATATTTAAGCAGCCCCTCAGCCGTGACGTCCTTGAGTTCCGAGAACCTGCCGAATACAACGTTTGCCAAAGAACTATATTTTATTTTTGGGCGTGCGAAGGACATTCGCATAACAGGTGCTCCACCGTCTGCTCCATCACAGAAAGATTGCAGTTGCGACACAAGGTGTTATGGCCCAGTTCCAATCATGCTGCGTGGGTACCAATGGTCCAATGTCCTGTGAATACCGCAGTTAAGCGGGAAATGTCCCTTATGCCCACCTTTAGAATGGCTGAGAAAATCGCATTTCATTGTATGAGGGCCATATACTTTTGCAGATCTGTAATTGGCCCTTGATGCAGCCCAGGCACGTAAGAACCTCCTCCGCCTCTGCGATATCAAGGGCCGCGCCTAGCTTGTTCAGCTCATGAACAATTTCCTTACTCTGAATATCGCGGCGCTCCGGCTGCCAGGAGAGGGATACGCTATGTCCCCTCTCCCTACACTGCCTGACAAGGCTTGATGACAACTTTTCAGACCCCGAGAAAATTACTACTCTAGTTCCGGCACCGGCACTTTCCGTTGTAAGTTGAGCCTTACAGGCCTCCTGTATGACCACAGGCTTTACTAGTGAACTTATTATACTAATTTGAAATTAATTTTTCAGGCGTCTCGGCATATAAGCAGCTCCCTATCGTGCTACCGAAAGCGCCGGCTTTAATATTGATAAGAGAGATGATGTGTACCGATTATTTTTTCGAATTTTCTCTAAGATGTGGCGCCTTACGAATAACTATCTAGTTGCTGGGACTGATCTGAACTTCCATATTGACATTATGCTCGTACGTTTTTATTAATCGTCAGTTTCCGTTTGTAGTTGCCAGTTACTTCTTCATAAAAAAAAAGAACAAGGCTAATTCCTATTCAGATTTTTTGCTCAGTTTAGTTAGCACGAGCATTATCTCGCTTTTATTTTTTCCCACTCATGACAGTTTGCACGGTTGGTTTTCGTTTTATCTTCACTTTCAATACGTGCTAATTGTGGTAAAGCTGCATGGATTGCTATCATTTGCAGTCACGTCAGTTGTGGTGTGGGAAACTTTATTTTATCAGCTATTTTGTTTTTTTATATTGCATTTGGAATATCGTCGTTTAAAGTGCATTTTCGCGTAAGGGACATTTTTGTTTCTTTTTTTACACCAAGTTGACAAACTGATCTACGTTAGTATAGTATAGTATTTAAGTTTGTACGCAGAAAGAAGTAACGGTTTTGAAATGAAACAGTTTGTTTGCTCTCCTGTAAAGTTAAACCAATGTCCGCTACGCGAAAATGCACTTTAAACGACGATATGCATATATGTATATAATTTGTGTGTGAGAACATTCCATCTGAATTTTAAAAATATTAAATTGCTTAAATATTTAGCTGGGAATGTTTGCACGTAATTTTATTACTCGATGGTATGTACATTAAGGTGGAGTGAAACATTTTTTTTTGGAAATTCAATTTGTTCCAAAGCCAGAACGGCACCTTTCTAGCCCAGTAATAAGCCTGCAAAATTTTATTGACCTACTCGCATGTTTAGAGGTGCCCCCAGCCCCACAAAGTTGAAAAAAATAGTACGATCTGGTACAATTGTGAAATTTCTAAAATTATAAAATCAAAAAACGAAGTATGAGGATTTATAAAGATGGCTAAGCTGAGTATTAAAGTGAATTTTTTTTTATCTGGAAACAACAACAACAAAAGTTTTTAAAGGTCAAAGTTTATATTGTGCATTTTTTAAATTGCAATTACTTAAACACTACTGAACCGATTTCGGATATTTTTATACCATTCGATAGGTATTTTGATTCCGTTTAATTTGATATACATTTTATGTGGGTTCCATAATACCCCCAATTGCGGGGGTCAACACCCTTTTACCCCCCTTACTTTTAATATATAAAATGTATACCAAATTAAAGGGAATCAAAATACCTATCGAATGGTATAAAAATGTTCGAAATCGGTTTAGTAGTTTTTAAGTAATTGCAATTTAAAAAATGCATATTATAAACTTTGACCTTTAATAACTTTTGTTGTTGTTGTTTTAAAAAAAAAATAATTCACTTTAATACTCAACTTAGCCATGTTTATCAATCCTCATACTTCGTTTTTTAATTTTATAATTTTCAAAATTTCATATTTGCACCAGTTACTGCTTATTGCTTTCAACTTTGCGGGGCTGGGGGCAGTTCAAAACGTCATCCTATCGCCATAAAATTTTGTGGGGTTCATTAACTCGTATAAAGGCAACTTTTCATTGCTGGTACGTTCAAAAAAAGAACAAAAAAAAAATCTCCATATGATTTCACTCCACCTTAATGTACTTACTCACTTACTTATATTTATAAATCGCAAATAAATTTATACATTTTTAACATACTGTTAGTCGAATTTTATTATTGATTGTCAAGATAAATCTCAAAATAAGCTGCATCATGGAATGTACAAAAAATAAATTCTAGAAACATTACCCGGTAGGCCCAAAAGTTCTACGAATCATCAATACTTTCCACCTTACATTTTCTTTAGGGAAGATAACAACTTCCATGACCATGCCTCATGACAATCGCACGGCGATGGCCGCCTTCGCATGAATGACTTTGTAGAAGGCAATGAAGTGAAAATTGTTCGTAAGCATCGGACATCCATTCCAAACCGCATACTTTTTTCATATGGTCGTTATTATACTCTTGTTAGGTATTCAGCATGAATTGTAGCATTACTGTAGTGCTGAATATACAACTGCCTATCATCTAATTTTGTTAGGTACTTCATTCGTGAAAAATGTTCTGTTTTGGCTTAGTCTACTTAACTCGCAAGTATCCTGGCATGAATAAAACTCGCATCGTCTTACAAATGGGCCTAGTGGGTATGCCTACAAAAGTATGTAAGTAACAAGTAAGGAAGCCTAAGTTCGAGTGCAATCGAACATTAGATACTCAGCTGTATGCTTTCATTGTTTGTTTGCGTTTGTTCGATATAGGGTGTATTTTATATGAAACGAGTGCTGCATAAACAGGGCGCAGCCACGCCCATTTTCAAAATTTATATCAATCATCCAAATAAGCATACAAATATTATTGTTAGTGCAAAATTTCATCCCTCTATGACTTTTAGTTACAAAGACTTCACGTTACAAATTCCAAAAGGGTGTTCCAGAAATATCTTTGTTAAAAAGTAGGCGTGGTCATAAACCGATTTCAATACATTTTTGCGTGTCTATTAACACATGTTATAAAAGTGTATAAACCAAGTTTCGTCATAATATCTCAATTATTTGTCGAGTTAAAGGCTAAGAAATCTCATATATCCCTTTGTCTAAAAAGAGGCGGTGCCACGCCCATTTTCCAAACTTTTTTATTTTTTGTTTCCGGTCTATTGTAAAACTCATGTCACAAAATTTCAATGAATTATCTTTATATTTCACATAGATATCGCTTAAAATGGTTTTATTAGGTCACTTTATAATACACATATATAAAAGTGGGCGCGGTCGTCAACCGATTTTGGTAATTTTTCGTCCACACATTTGGCTAAGTAAATATATCACGCGTACCAGATTTCATCGATATATCTTTAACGGTTTCTGAGTTATGGCTTATTAAACTTTCAATATTCGCTCCTTAATAAGTGGGCGTGGCACCGCCCATTTTCCAAAATTTTTGTAGTTTTTGTTTTATGTCCATAGTTGGACTCCTGCCACAAAATCTCAGTGATTGATCTTTATATTTGACAGAGATATCGCTTAAAATGTTTTTATTAGGCCCCCTTATATTTCCTATATATAAAAGTGGGCGTGGCCGTCAACCGATTTTGATAATTTTTCGCCAAAACATTTGACTAAGTAATTATATTACGCGTACCGAATTTCATCGATATATCTTCAACGGTTTCTGAGTTATGACTCATAAAACTTTCAATGTCTGCCCCTTAATAAGTGGGCGTGGCACCGCCCATATTCCAAAATTTTTGTGGTTTTTGTTTTATGTCCATAGTTGGACTCATGCGACAAAATTTCAATGATAGATCTTTATATTTGACAGAGATATCGCTTAAAATGGTTTTATTAGGTCACTTTATAATACACATATATAAAAGTGGGCGTGGCCGTAAACCGATTTTGATAATTTTTCGTCAAAACATTTGTCTATGTAAGCAAATTACGCGTACCAAATTTCATCGATATATCTTCAACGGTTTCTGAGTTATGACATATAAAACTTTCAATGTTTGACCCTTAATAAGTGGGCGTGGCACCGCCCATTTTCCAAAACTTCATCAAATTTCTTCATAAGGGCCCGAGCTCAATACGTGGGTAAAATTTTAAAACTCTAGCTATATTAGTGGCTGAGATACCAAATTTCCGATTTTTTCTATATAGGAAAAGTGGGCGTGGTCATGGTCCGATTTCGCCCATTTTCAATACCAACCGTCCCAGTCTCGATACCAACTTGCGTTCCAAATTTCATCAAAATATCTCAATTTTTGCGCGAGTTAGAGTGTTTACAGACGGACGGACGGACGGACAGACGGACGGACGGACGGACGGACGGACGGACGGACGGACGGACGGACATGGCTCAATCGATTTCTCTTTTCACCCTGATCATTTTGATATATATAAGTCTATATCTATCTCGATTATTTCATTCTGTTACAATCCACCGTTATGTGATTAAAACTATAATACTCTGTGTACTAGTACAGCTGAGTATAAAAAGACATAATAAAAAATAAAATAAAATATATATGTACATATGTATGTATGTACATATATACGTGCCCAAAAATAGCTATTCAAATGCATTGTATATGCATCCCTTTGTTCGTTGCGAGAATTAAATGACACGTGTAGTATTTATCGCTTCACTCAACAATAAATCAATTTGTGCAAAACGTCAATTTGGCTAACGCATAAATTTAGCTTTTTTTGACTAGTCAACTTGAATAATCACCAAATCAAAACACAGAGCAAAGGCAAAAAATCGGTAACATGCGTACTTACATACCATGTACTAATATATGTACCTATCTATGTAAGTATGTACATATCATTGTACCATACGAAAACTAGCACTTTAAAAATTTTTTACAAAGAAATTTTATGGAAGAAATTTTTAGCGCTAATTTTCGTATAGTACGACGATATGTAGATATTAATGGACTTATGCATGTAAATTTGTAGGCAAAACAATTGTAAATCCGCTTTAAGCCATACGAGTCAGCAAACACTTACAAGTGCGCCTTAAAATATGCAATTGCTTTACAAATGAAGCCTGCGAAGTTTTGCTTTACTGTCAACAAAGTCACAAACAATTCCAACTAAAACATATCACATTTCATACATACATACATACATAAATATATTAAAACAAACGTACGAACGATGAGTGTAAGCTTGTCATGATGGCTTAACGTAAAACAACTTGGGCATCATAAATATCTGGATAGATATGTATGTGATGATATTTGTATGTACAGATATGCCATATGCATGTTTATAAACATTTGTATATACATATGTATGCCTGTATCTATGCACATAAGGCATGGGGCATATTTTCAATATATTATTTGTGCCAAAAGCATTCTTGTAACAACAGCATTCACACACACATAAACACACAAACGTAGATGCATGTATGAATGAATGTACATACAAATGTATGTATGTTATGTGCGTGTATATACCAAAGTGATAGTAATAAATTCAAGCTTTGCAAAAATTGTCAATCATTACGATTGATTGCCTATATGTCGCAGCTATAAAAAATCACTAAATTGATTGTGAATGTGGCAGCGCATGGCTGAGGTTGAAATGGATGGAAGAAGGTTTTTTTTTTTTTGTATTAATCAAATTATGCTATTTTTAGAAAAATGTTTATGGACATACGTCGCCGCTCTGGGTTACTAGTGGTTAAAGTGTTGGTCTATTATGCAAGATGTTCCAGGTTTTAATCCAAACCAAAATATAAAAAATAGGCGGTAATATACCTATCGAAGTTTCTAAATTAATTACAATCGCCGTTCAACAAAGGTAGATTTTCAAGTTTTATGCGGCCAAAATTTAATTTTGTGAAGTTGTTACAATTACAGAAAAAAACATACCTACATATTGTAAATAGACTGGGGAACAATAATTCATTGCTTTTTTCCCGACCCCATACTCTGCACTTGCTCCCAGATGGTCGAAATCTAGCATATCTAAAGTTAATATTTTTTTTATCATATTTTGAAGTGCTAGTTTCAACGTGAATATCTATTACTTAAAGCATTTCATTTAAGTTATCGCGATGGCTCCTAAATCTTTAAGTAATGATTAACACTTTTCAATAATATCTTTGATTTCCAATAATTTTAAGTTTACAGTTTTAAGCTTTTGAAGTTGGGATATTTAAAAAAAAAATTTCACTCTTTTTTGTGTTCAAAATTGATTTTGTTATGTTGCTCTGTCAGACTCAGTCAAATTAACGCTCGCACATGATATCTAGTACAATTAGTATTTTTCCGGCAAAAAATTACTTCGCACAAAGCCGCACTTCACTACTAGATACAGGGTTTTTCATATGTACCTACAATAATTTTCTTTTTTGTGTTTTATATTTGATTTTAATGTTTATGTTTCTAACGCATATCTTGGTTAATGTAGGTGATGCTCGAAAATAACCGACATATTTATCACCGATTATTGTTAACTTTTTAGGCAGTATTTTTAGTATTTCCAATTTTTCAAAGACAAGGAAATACTTATCATAAAAAGGGAACAAAGCTACATTTTTCTAGAAGATTTTTGAGTATGCAATTTTGCAGCGCATTCAATTTTAATATAATAATATGCAACATTCAACTTTTTGAAAATTTTCATTGGCTTTTCGGAAATTTTAACTGGAACGGTCTCACGTACATATAAGGCAAACACACTACAGAAAAAAAATTCTAAAATCGACAGAATTTTTCACAGCATTGAGAATTTCACTTTTTACACTAAAATTGGTTGGCTACATAACAGTACACTTAGAAATCTCCTCAAAATCTTCTATAAATTCTGGCCTAAATTTGAAATTTTTAATCCACTTTTAGAAATTTCTAGGATTTTTCGGATTTTTTCCATAAGCTTAGAAATCCTGCTTAAAAGATTTTTATTGAAAAATTGTCTGTATTTTTAAACGAAAATAAGAAAGTAAAATTTTCGACAGAACTCTTTGAAATAAATTTAAAAACTATGGCGTACGATTATTTTTGAGTCACTGTATATATCTTTCAATAAAATCGATTTTTAACATAAATTATTAAAATTTTACATTAAACAAGCAATTTGGAATAGATGTAGACAATAAAATATTTTTGGCCGCATAAAACTAGAAAATCTACCTATGTGCGTTCGGTGTCGGCACAAAATTGTAGGTCCATCTAGTACTCGTAAGTGGGGGAAAAAAGCAAATACTAAAGAGCAAACCTTTAATTTTGAGCGAAGCTCGGCCTAAAATTAGTTAGAGTTATACACATATGCGCCAGTTTATTCTTTTAGTTTTTTTTTTTTTTTTTTTTTGAGGAGCTTTTATGTATAATTTTTGTTTTCTAAAAAAAAAAAACTGGATTTATCAAGATGAATCCATTTCAATAAACTCTTGGACTTAGAGTGCTTTAAAACTCATTCAAATTAAACGAAATCAGCTTAATATGTAATAAATCAATTTTAACTGTCAATGTATCGAGGAACGAAAATATATATTTCGTGTCAGCAGCACTTTGGGGTGACTAAAAAATTGAACAGCATTTTTTTATTGAATTCGGGCCATATTTAGTTCACATATGAAATATGTCTCATATTTCTATACCCTCCGTGTACATGAATTATTTCAATATTCATAGAAGTTCAGACTTCAAAAGGCAATTCGTTTTTGAATTGCTAACCAAGACAAGTATTCATTTCCAGCAAACATTAATTATCACTATGTATGAGTCATATGTATATGACACTTCTGAGAGTCCGACAAAAGTCGTTTCGGAAACCAATAAGAGTCATATAAAAGCGTAAATAAGAGCAAAATATAAGTCCAGTAGGAGTCTTGTATGACTGTCATTCAGGTTTATATGATGCATAAAGTTAGTCCTAAATATATCCGGCTGTCATCTTAAGCACAGAAATACATACATTTTGGACGTCAAAATGAGCTCATAATCAGTATGAACGCTCCGGTTTACAGTTCCTCTCTGGCTCTTTTATGACTCAGAATGTTTGCAGGGTTTATATATTACATTTTAGGTGTATGCACACTGACTTATCATCCTCTCAAAATACACTCTAACCAACAAATAATTTCAACGAGCAAATTAAACTATTCCACTAACCAGGCCCTCTTCCACTAAGTAAGTACATACATATTTCACCAGACCAGAGGGTGATGCTGTGTAAATGAGTAGAACCAACAAATGGGGATAACATAAAGAAGATCTATGCCTGTATGTAATCATGATGACCAAATCTAAAGCTCGTGAAACATTCAACATTCGCATTCACATACATAACTTAAACATGGCTGGCCTTTGGCCGTCATTGTGTGCGCTTATTGTGGCAGCGTTTTGCACCAAAAACGAACGTTCAAGTGGCCTGTCTATTGAAGCTGTGGCCGATATGTACACACTCCTATGAATGTATGTACAATTGTATGTGGCAAGCATGTAACAATGGCACAGTGCCATCCACTTACAACTACTTAGTCTTTTAGCTGGTATTTAGTAGCTGCGCCACAATAAGAGCATGTAGTCAACGTTTGCTCGCACGAATAGTTTGGGGTAATAATATTTGCTTGTATGTATGTATATTTGTATTTGTTTGTAACAGGGAACTGCATTTGATACATAGAATTTGAGTAAACTTGTGCGGCGCAAACACATTTTTTAGAGAATCTTAACTCTTTACACTTTAAGTGGGTTTTATTTGGGATCGCCGAAAACGGGTTTATTCTTGAGCGACTTTCATAAAATCTACTACTTGCATTTATTTTCAAACTACTGTGAATTTTTCAATGAAGCATTCAGAAAATGCTCTATGCATGCTAATACTACTAAATTTACTACTCCAGAATAAGCAAAACTACTGTGTATCGGTCCTTAGATTTTAATCCAGAAATAAATTTCAAAGGGTTGGGAGTTTTTTGTAAAACGTGACCGAGGGCAGCCAACGCAAAATAGTACTCTACGCATCTGGTCAATTTTAACTTCAGTTTTGTTATTTGAATGACCCACCTAAAACAGTAAATTTTTTCAGCTTTAAAATTTTCTAAGACTCAAAAACAGTTTTGAAGTTTGATAAGTCTTTCATTATATAATCCCCAAGAATGTTGTTTCACTGTGCTAAATATGTGCAACTTAAATCGCTCAATGCAGTACTCTGTTATATGTATGTATACTCGCCAAATATTGTAAATAGAGCTATGAATATAAGTGCACGCACGCACGCACGTTTCGGGTATGGCGTAAACTCGCCATTGTCCTTCAGGACATGCCGCCACTTACAGCTGCTTGGCCTTATACATATGTACATATACTCGTTGTATATCTTTTTTCGCTGTTTGCTTTTGATCAGATTTTTATTGGCGTTGTTGTTGCTCTTGTTTTTGATGTTGCTGCTCTTGTTATTGTTGTTGTTGTTGTTGTTGTTGTTGCTGCTGCTGCTATTGTTGTTGTTGTTATTGCTGTTATTTTTCTCTGCTGTCCCCACTACCCCATCTACATTTTCAGTTGCTATTTGCACACAAACAGATCAACGTGGGTCTCATCGTCACATTAACACATACAAAGCTGCTCGGCTCAGCTCTCAAATTGGCCAAAATAATTGGACGCATATATGTATCTCGCATCAGGCGTTTGTTTTTGTTGCCTTTTGTGAGTTTACTTTTGGCAATACTTACTTACGCCTTTGTATCGGTCGCTTTCATTGTTTCAGCTTTAAGAGTTGACTTGCGTTGGGCTCTGTCTCTTTAATAAAATTATAGCATTAATTTATAATTAAACTAGTGAATATCCGGCATAAATTCCGATAACAAAAATCCAATAAACCGAAAACCAAGAGACGAATGAATTCCTAAGATATAATCTTATAAATGCGTAAGATAAAAATCCACGAACAGATAAATCCGAATGCTGACAATTCGGCGACCATGAGTTAATCGTATTTTAAAAATTCCAAATTATTCGATAAGCTTTAAAGCTTTATTCAAATTTTACTAACGCAATAATTTTTCCAATTAAATTTCCTAGTGAAATCAATAACACTATTTGTTTTACTTATGCTTGTTTGAAAATTTTTAATTCACTTTTAACAAAATGGAATTTTACACTTTTGCTCTAAAAAGCATACACTAAAATATTTATATTGAATTAAATATTTACTAATATTTTATAGTAATTGCATCTACAAACATACATTCATATACATACGTACATATATAAAAAGTCACGCACACATGTGTAGAACAAAAGGAATGTGCATGACACTTACACGCATGTCCTTGAAAACTAACAAAACAATACGTGAATAAGCAAAGAGGATAAACACCAGTTTTCCATTGGATGAAATTGAGCAATTTAATTAATTTTAAAGTATACAATAATAACAATAATATGATATGATATGATTTCAATAGCATTCTAATGAGTTTTAGGCCAAAATTCTCGAACGAATTGCATGGACTTGCGATTTTATGTCGATCGCTAGCAAATTCTACACTTGTAACTATGTATGTAGATCAGTGTTTGATTTCCCTATGCACGCGTGCGGGAGCTTTTTATAGCTTTCACACCGACAGCCTCACACCGACGAGTCAAAGCACTTCGTTCTCGCACAGAAATTTTGCAAATTTCTATTCAATCAGCATTGAGCTGTTGAGCTAGCAGTTTGTGTTGCTCGAGCAGTCTCTGAATGCTTGTAAATGATTGTGTGTTGGGGTTGGTTTTTTTATTTGGATTTTTTTACGTAATATTTTTATTAGGAATAATGATTTTGCATTTCGTCTCATATTTTTATACTCAGCTGTACTAGTACACAGAGTATTATAGTTTTAATCACATAACGGTGGATTGTAACAGAATGAAATAACCGAGATAGATATAGACTTATATATATCAAAATGATCAGGGTGAAAAGAGAAATCGATTGAGCCATGTCCGTCCGTCCGTCCGTCCGTCCGTCTGTCCGTCCGTCCGTCTGTAAACACTCTAACTCGCGCAAAAATTGAGATATTTTGATGAAATTTGGAATGCAAGTTGGTATCGAGACTGGGACGGTTGGTATTGAAAATGGGCGAAATCGGACCATGACCACGCCCACTTTTCCTATATAGAAAAAATCGGAAATTTGGTATCTCAGTCCCTAATATAGCTGGAGCGATAAAATTTTACCCGCATGTTGAGCTCAGGCCCCTATGAAGAAATTTTATGAAATTTTGGAAAATGGGCGGTGCCACGCCCACTTATTAAGGGTCAAACATTGAAAGTTTTATGAGTCATAACTCAGAAACCGTTGAAGATATGTCGATGAAATTTGGTACGCGTGATTTACTTACTTAGGCAAATGTTTTGACGGAAAATTGTCAAAATCGGTTGACGGCCACGCCCACTTTTATATATGTGTATTATAAAGTGACCTAATAAAAACATTTTAAGCGATATCTCTGTCAAATATAAAGATCTATCACTGAAATTTTGTGGCATGATTCCAACTATGAACATAAAACGAAAACCACAAAAATTTTGGAAAATGGGCGGAGCCACGCCCACTTATTAAGGGGCAAACATTGAAAGTTTTATGAGTCATAACTCAGAAACCGTTGAAGATATATCGATGAAATTTGGTACGCATGATATATTTACTTAGGCAAATGTGTGGACGAAAAATTACAAAAATCGGTTGACGACCACGCCCACTTTTATATATGTGTATTATAAAGTGGCCTAATAAAAACATTGTAAGCGATATCTTTGTCAAATATAAAGATAATTCATTGAAATTTTGTGACATGAGTTCCACAATAGACCGGAAACATAAAATAGACAAATTTTGGAAAATGGGCGTGGCACCGCCTCCTTTTGGACAAAGGGATATACGAGATTTATTAGCCTTTAACTCGACAAATAATTGAGATATTATGACGAAACTTGGTTTATACACTTTTATAACTTGTGTTAATAAACACGCAAAAATTAATTGAAATCGGTTTATGACCACACCTACTTTTTAACAGATATTTCTGGAATACCCTTTGGGAGTTTGTAACGTGACATCTTTGTAACTAGAAGTCATAAAGGAATTAATTTTTGCACAAAGAATAATATTGATATGCTTAGTTGGATGACTGATAAAAATTTAGAAAATGGGCGTGGCTACGCCCACTTTATGCAGCACTCGCTTTATATAAAGTACACCGTGTTTCCATCAAACGCAAACAAACAATGAAAGCATACAGCTGAGTATCTAATGTTCGATTCCACTCGAACTTAGGCTTCCTTACTTGTTTTATTTTATGTTTTTTGTTTGTGGTTGTTTGTGAAGTTAATAATAAAAATACTATCCATTTGTAATATAAAAATTTTAGTTTCCAAAAATGATTGAGTTTCTTTTGGGTGTAGCCAAGAGCTTTTGTGCTTTTAACAGATGCACAATGTTTGAAAGTATTAGTGTGGTAATCCCTGATGTAGATACATACATGAGGCCGCCAAAAGAAAAGTCCACCGTATGCCGCCATATACATAATATCTTTTTGGAAAATATTTCCAGGCACAATTTTTTATTTTTTTTTTTAGGCCACACGATGTCGTTAAAATTTATTTATTTCTTATCTTCAGTATATACGGTCCGATCCCTAAGTTTGATATACCAATGTATAATCGTATTAATCCCATGTGCACCATTGGGGTCATTTACATGCAATACTTAAGTTATATCAACTTAATGTAACTTAACATAACTTTTTGTTAACTTTTTTTTGCGTGAATGTAAAACTTCGTCAAAATCACTAATCTTTTGCAACAGAAAAATTTCGATCGATTCAGTAGAACCCGAAAAAAATCACAAAAAACCCGAAATAAAACATAAAAACTGAGGAATATAAGTTTTTCGCGTCCTGTGATCTTTTAGGTTCATTTTACAAAGATTTTTCTGAGGAGACTCCTTCTGAAATTTTATCGCGAATAATTTTCTAGAACATTTTAACCCTCTAACATCCCCATGAAAGGGTTATATTGACCCCTTTTTTATAAACTTAGGAAAATAGTATTTTGAAGGTCTCTTAAGGCCTCTAACATTTTGTATAAAAACTGCTCTCTTAGCAGAAATTCCCAAAGAAACAAACCTTTAATAAAGTAAATTAAATTAGCCATCATTTGGCTAAAACCAAATATTAAACAAAGCAAATGTGGAAAAGTAGCTCTTCCTATAACGAATACACTCGGCTGGCTTGCCAAGTTCTACATTTGAAGGGCAAGCGCTATTGAAAAAAAAAATTTAGTAAATTTTTAGTTTTTATCTTGCCGAGCACAGAGACTGTACTCAATAACACTGTCATGCAAACCCTGCTTCGCTATTCTGCAGACCAAATATATTGAACTTACCCATGCATATATATACAGTGAAACCTCCACTTACACTCACCGTTGAGTAGATTTTGTCCATCCGAGGCAAGTATCCGCCTAATAGAGATGTCCTTTAGTACAGGTTTCTCTGTAGTATGTACATACATATATATTTCCTTTAGCGTGTTCAAAATTCGTCAAATGAAAGCTTTACGCATGTTCATTCGATTTGTTAATAAATATTTAATTGAAAATAAATTTTATTGTTAAACTAAGGTCTAGTGCATTGGTTTAGCATATTTTTTCTATTTCAATTAATTTTGACTGTTTATGTGAACATTAATACATGTATGTACATATTTAATACGGAAAATAGTATACTGAAAATTTAATTAAAACTATAAAAAATACACACCCAGAAAAAAAATAGTGTGAAATCAACCAAAAATCAACAAATTTTGTGGTTAATTTTTTTCAACACGATGCTTAATGTATGCCATCGTGTAATCGTGTAAATTTAACACTACTGTCAAGTGTTAGTTTAACAGGATGACAACTGTAGAATTAACACTAAAAAGTATTGAGTCTTCCTGTTGATTCTACAATTTTAACTAGTTAATGTAACAATAAAAGCTGGTTAAATTAACACGAAATGGTCCTGTTGAATTAACAATAACATCTTTTTGATTTTACATTAAATTTATTGTTAAATTAACTAGAAAGTCTTGTTGATTGTACAATTTATTTTTTTTTTAAATAAAAAAACATATAAAACATAAAATATATAATCATCACTTCAATAATTGAAGTTCAGTTAAGCACATTCGTACATCACCCGCACAACTGACCAAATTGATGGCGTCCTTCTCATACGAACACAAATGTACCGGCGATAGTTTATACATGGGCGATAGTACTATCACTTGCACCGAGTAATGTTTGGCCGCTAATGCAACAACCGCATGCTGCACGCAAACTCCCATTCGCTAAAAAACCTCCTCGTGATATTGCAACCTTTGAAGAGGAAAAATAAAATATTGAACATTAAATACTTTTAGAAACAAAAATGTAATCCTCTTTTAACTCACATTCAAACTGAAAATATAAATCGAAAACCCACTATCGCGAACTGACAATGATGCTAAACTCGCATCACTTCCACGGCACAAAATTTTCCTTTTTTTTTTTAAAAAATAATTTGCGTTTTGCACGAAAATCAGACTTCAAATGATCAAAAAAATTATGTATGTTTCAAAATAGTTTTGACGTTCCTTTTTAACACTTTTTTTTAGATTACATTGACATTATGATCGTGTTGAATAAACCAAAATTACAAATGACGTTTATGTTTGAACATTGTTTCGTGTTATATCAACCAAATTTTATTGTTAATTGTGGTTCTTGTTGTTTTCACATTTGTTTTCATGTTGTATTAACACTAAAATTGGGACGTCATTTTTCTAACATTTTTTTTTAGTTTATATTGACACTATCATCATGTTAAATAAACCAAATTCCAAATGACATTTAGGAATAAAATTTTATATTTGAATCATCTTGTAAATTTTAAAATTTCTTCATGTTGTATCAACAATAAAATTTGGTTGAATTTACCAAATTTTCAGATGACAGTTACAAAGCCAAAATCATGTTTCAAACATCTTGTAAATTGAAAAAAAATTGTTGCTGTTCTATGTGTAAAGATCGATCGTGTTAATTTTACATGAATCGTGTTGATGATTTTTTTTTCTGAGTATACTTACGTAAAATTAATTAAGGCAGAAAAGTGGTAGCAATGCTCACATGATTACACGTGCCAGTGGGCATAGTTTTATGTTTATGACTGCTTTAAATTGGTAAAAAGACCCTAACAAGACAAAGAATAGAAAAATAGCATTTTCTTTAGTAAACAAAACTTCGCTTTCTGCTGGCCCATACAAAATTTATGTTCTTTTGTTAAATGTAACCCAAATTTATATTAAAATGCTTTTTATAATTATTTTAAATATTTTTTCTAATTTCAGCTGAAATGAAACATTAACTAGCAAATCAGATGACAACATGTTCAGTCAAATCGTTATATTACTAGCGTTTTTTATTTTAGGTAAGTACCTAAATACTATAAGTACATACATACATACATAGATAATATAATATTTATTAAAAATTTTAAGAAACAGGTATTTGCATACTGCTCTATAACCTTTTTATATGCATACATACTCGTACTTATTCGCCTTATATTTTTTGAGAAATATAAATTTTTAGTGAACCTATACAATTAACCATCCTGTGCCTAACAGGCGAAAGTTTTGCTAATCACACACACCTCCTTTCGAAGGATATGCTGTCAACTACCGGTTAGTAGCAAAATTATTTTGTACGGCGAAAAGCTCAAAATCCTGCCAAAAACAAAGCAAAAGGACTTTAAGCTTTTGAAGCATGTTAAAATGGTTGCGTTATCGGCTAAGCTAAAACGGTTAGCGAAAGCTTTGCAGTTTTTAAGCTTTCAGGCCTGCGCATTGGTTGTGAAATATGAATAACGAGAAGCTGTTATACTGTAAAATGTTAAGCGTTGCAACATGGAGAGGTCATGGAAAGCTTATTGGACATTTTTCGTTGGTGTACTTGGTGAATTACCTAAAGACTTGCGATAACAGCAAAGCGAAAATGGTGAAGTTATTTTGCTTTTTAATCTTCATTGGCACAGTTTCTGTCTAATATTTTAATGTTTAGTAGGAAAGCTTATTTAAATATACATACATAAGTATATATATTTATGTATCTATATTATTAATACGCTAACATAAATTTTGTTCCTTCTTCTCCGTCCAAACTACTGAACCGATTTTAAAACTAAGCACACCATTAGAAAGGTATTGCTCTCAAATAGAACTGCGCCAATTTTCATTAAAATTGGTTGGAAAATGCGCCCACAATCGTCGTTGGAAAATTCCCGTGTGGTTGTTGTTGCATGCATTTGAACACAACAGAGCTGTCTCAATGCGCAAGCATATATACCTGACTTTGTGCGTTTTCACCAAACTTAACACGCAATTCTGAACATGTTTGGCTGGATGTGGTGTGTAGTTTCAATGAAGTAGAAACGTAAAAAGGTAGCAAAATTACTACAACAAAAACATAATGGCAAGGAATAAGTAGGATAAGAAATAATAAATAAAGAAAGTAGAAATAAAATGAGACAATTATGTACATATATTGTACAATGTACATATGTATCTATGTACGTACGTAGTTAGAAGAATTAGTAGGACGAGTAACAACAACAACACCACACCAAATATAACAGCAACAACAACATCTGCAAACAAAAAAAATATCTACAAACAACAACAACAACAACATATTAGCAGTGACAATGAGAAGAGCACTATAACAAAAAGAAATAGACGGAATAAGTAGAATAAAAAAGAAAAAGTAAGAAAGAAAGGGGGAAAAGCAACGTCGAGAAATAAAGAGAAGCAATTAGGAAGACTAGAAACAACGATAACAACAACAGTAAGGTTTTTTACCGTTATTTTAAGAAAATTCATTTACGTAGAGGAATTAAGAAGAAAAGTAGCAACGACTACAACTATTGTTATATATTTTTACAGTTATTTTAAGAAAGTTCATTGCGGTATCTATCTTTATTATTAATACGCTAACATAAATTTTGTTCCATCTTTTCCGTCGAAACTACTGGACCGATTTTAAAATTAAGAACACCATTAGAAAGGTATTGCTCTCAAATAGAACTGCGCCAATTTTCATGAAAATTTGTTGGAAAATACGTCCACAATCGTCGTTGGAAAATTGACGTGTGGTTGTTGTTACATGCTTTTGAGCACAAACCAAAGTCAAGTAATAAGAAGGATAAGAAAGAATAAGTAGGAAAGAAATTTAGGAAAGAAAAGAGCAGAAATAGATAGATAGAAGTTCATATGTAGGAGAATTGTGAAGACAAGTAACGACAACAACACCAACAACAACAACAAAATAGTAGCGGTGACATTAGCAACAAAAGGAGCAGCATCAACAGGAACAATAATAAAATAGAAACAGTGACAATAACAACAAACAATTATACAAAAATTATAGTTGCACCTTAGTCATAAGAAAACATCTAGAAAACTGTCGAATTTCGACAGTAGGCAGCACTCTAGTGAAATTAAATAGTTTTGATTAAAATATAATAATTTTCTATAATGATCCATTTTCTCATGTACGACCAAAACAAAATTACCGCCATCATAAAATGGATGACTCATATTATCTTTATAAAAGTTTAGCTTAACTTTCAATTTGAGAATTTTTGATCCATCCACTTTTTTTAAATTCGATAGTCGGTTCGCTAGATATGTACATGTAGATCAAAAGGTCAAAACGGGAAACCGGATGACCCCGGAATATTTCTGAAAGGTGTTTAAATGGGCCTTTACGTAGAGCCGTACTGTTTATGATTCCTAGGTCAGTGAATCCGGATGCCCCGAAATGTTTCTAAGAAACATTGGTATCAAATGAAAAGTCGAAATCAGAGCTTTAATATAGAGCTCTTCCATATTATGCTGAATCTGGTTCCCTAGGGAAAGGGAAAGGGAAAGGGGAATGGTAATGAGAACAGGAAAGGAAAAGGAAACGAAAATACGTTGGAGAAAATAGGGAGAGATGGAGAGAGAGAGTAGTACAGGGAATGGAAGAATGAATAGAAGTGGGAACAAAAGCGAGAAGGGGAATGGAGAGCTGTAGAGAAGGGGAAGGAGGAAAGAGAAAAAAAAACGGAAATGAAAGGAAACAAGAAAGTCAAATAAAACGGGAACGGAAATGAAAGGGAAAGGGCAAGTGAAAAGGAATAGTGGAGGCAAAGGGAGTGGGATTGGGAGGCTAATACGAAGAAGAAAGCATTAAGAACTTTAAGAGTGACGAACTTTTGAAAAGATAAATTTTTGCCTCACTTTTGTTTTGAACTGATTTAACTTTTGCTGAGGCGTGCAGCCGGAGGATAGCTCTTAAGTTTGTTGTTGTTTGTTGCTGTTATTTTCTGGTTGTTGTTTGGTTTTCAAATTAGAATTTATATCGCAATTAAAGGTTGCGACCAACCTTTTCAATGGAGTGATGACAGACCGCGACGACAGGATAGCTCGGCCCTCCAGGTACTTCCATTTATTTTAAAATGCGTCGTTCTTCGTTTCTAATTCATATAATTGGCCGCTGTGGTGCAGTGGGTAGAGTGCTCGCCCGCTATGCCAGAGGTCTCGGGTTCAAACCCCAGTCCGACCAAACACTAACAAAATTTTTCTACTTAGTAAAAATCCAATTATTGGATTTTTTAAGAGAAGCGGTCACCTCTCGGCAGTGGGCGGCATACCCTCCGAGAATATTTCTGCCATGAAAAAGCTTCTCACAAAAAATGCATTCGCCGTTCGGAGCCGGCATAAAACTGTAGGTCCACCCAATTGGTAGGAAAAACAAAAAGGAGCACACCTCGAATTGGCAAAGAAGCTCGGTCATAAAACTCGTCAGAGTTATATTAGCACCATTGCACACTGGTCTCATTTGTATGGAGAGTGGGACAAAACTCAATTTCTTGGAAACGGATGGACCTACCGAAACCAAATTTGGCACATTGGTGTCCCACTATACGACTCATCTTTCAGAAAAATTAAAAGCATATATTTTGTAATCCACGCCCACCACTAACGCTAGTTTACAGCCAAAAAAAAAACAAGAAAACCAGGAATGGGGGAGGATAGGAATTGACCTGGTGAGCTTGGAACTATTTTTTTTAATTTTTTGTATAGTTAGGTTTTTGAGATAACGGTAATTTTGTGTTTTTTTGTTATCACTTCATTCAAAAATTATTTTCTCTGGAGTTACAACTGCGATAAACGCAAGCAGTATCTCGTTCGAAAGGCAATTAAAATACGCTTCAAACGACATACAACTTGTAGTGGTCTAATAAAAACTCGCTGAGCGAAAGCTGGTCAATGTCAACATTTTGTGGATTTTTTGCGATTTTTGAAAAAAATTTTATTTTCAAATTAAGTTTTTATATAAAGTTGTAAAAATCAGGAAAGTTTTATTACTTTAAAAATTTGCCCGTTTAATTGCAAAGACTTTAAGCGTAATATCAGAGAGATCCGATAAATATTTTGTTTTTGGCGATTTTTTTCTTGTGAAACAAAAAGGATATTTTGGACGAAAAACTTGGTTAGGTGACTTAACTATGTGAAAACGACTTCATAGGTCAAAAGGACATTAGAAGAAAATATAGAGCTTCCAAAGACTAAACTAATGGCATTTCGATTTTAAAAATCCGATGTCAAATAACAAACTTACAATAAAAAAAAAATTATTCGGCTATATTTCGCGGGATCAAAAAAAAAATTTTTATGGAGAGTCGGACAAAACTCAATTACTCAGATTTTATCGAAAATAAAGTTTTATCGAAAACAGTCGATGTAAATATGTACAAAAATCGTAAAAGGGTAACAATATTTTATATAGACTAGTTACATTTAATATGATATTTTAAGAAAAAGGGAAAAAAAGGGAAAAATGTATAAACAGGCTTCTTAAGAGAAGACTTGAAAGAACGCAAATCTGCTTATAAGACCTGGTCCAGAGTGGTCCTTAATTGTTAAAAGTTTAAATGAAAATGCTAATGCTTGAAAGTTACGCTCATAGAAAAACAAAGATTTCCTCATCTTGTGTTTTGCTAAAAATAAATTGTTTTCACTGTTTTCTTTCGCTAAATCGTGAAACATACGTTTTTCTTGCGTTTCCATAGTTATCCGCATTTTTTTTAGCACTCAAACTTGAAATATCGCAAAAATCATAATACACTTATTTACACAAACTTTTTCCAGAAAATTTTTTTTTCAAATGTGTTGACTTTAAATGAGCCAAATGCCTGGTTTTCACTAGGTCATATATGACGTCAAATATTGTCAAACAAATGAAAACGGGTTGGCATATTGTGTCAAATGCGTTTGCAGTCAGTTTTGACCACTCGCTGTCATATAAAATATATAGTTTGCCAGCGCATTGGGCAACATTTGACACACAAAATTCATTTGCCAGCGTGTTGGCAAACTTGTTTCGTTTGTCAAGCTCACAGCTGATTCGCAGGGCCACGGGGCGTGTCAAGGAGCGAAGAGCTAAGGAGCTATGGCTTTTTCACGGAGCGGAGCTGGAGCTCAAATTACAGGTAGAAGCTGGAAGTGGAGTTAAAAATCACTAGCTCTTTATATATATATATCTGTGGCCACAAGCAATAACCGCTTAAGTCGACTTAAGAAGATTTTGAGTTACATATACCACATTATTCTCCTTTTAAAACTCTATATTTCTGTAAAAACCCCATTCTTATAACTTAATTCAATAAAAAGATATAAATAAAAACATGTAGGTATATTAGGTATATTAAACTTGCTATAACAGCCAAGGTAGATTTATATACTTAATGAAATTTCTGCATGATATTTTGTTTTATTTACAAAATTTGATCGTAACATTGTAAATGGCTCACTGATTTTGCGTCCATGGTTTTTAATCGATTTTTTCTGATTTGTTAAGAAAAGCCTTCGAATAAAAATATAAAAATAAGATTTTCTTTGCACTGCCATAAGCACTCAGATATAAAAAAATTTTATATGTACATATGTGCCTATGATTCATATTTTATGTGCAGAGCAAAGGCACTTTTTATTACAGCTCCCGAGAACTGCCGTAAGAAATCGAAATATACAATAACAAAAGTGTAATGAAAAAAAAAATTCAAAATATGAAAGCACTGTAAAAAATTTGTTTTCAAATAATTTTCATATAAAAAATAAAAAAAAAATTTGTATGTATGTGATACTACCATTTGAAAATAAATTATAAAATAATAGTGGTCTTCATCTAAAGTGATAAAGTAATAAATTTTTAAAGTTTATCAGTTTATCCGCATTTTTACATGAAACCACCTTGGTAAATAATTGTTTAAACTCTTGTCAGTGTCAACTTGATTAATAAATAAAAAAACCCAATAAAATAAACAAAAAAAATGCCGAAGGAAACCACAATTTCTTCTTTTAAATTGAAAAAGTAAAACTGACAATGTGTCAGACTTGAGTTTTACCGAAATTTATAAATTTACGCAACAAAATCGTTCGGTAAAGTGATAAACTTTGCTTAAATATATTTTCATACAAATTTTGACAGATAATTTATTACAATTAACATTTTATCACTTTACCGCATTTACCAGCAGTTTACCACTTTATATGAAGACCCCTAATTATATTTTATTGGAATTCATAAAAAAATCTAAATGAGCAAAAAATGTTTCAATGCATATAAAAATTTTGTAGATGTATTGAGCTTTGTACTTTCAATACGAGAGCGTTTAGCAGGCCTGCTATAGAGAATAAAGGTAGGTTTAAAACCGAAGATGGTTTTAAAGCGACCCTAGATTAGCCAAATAGTTCGAGTTTACCTTTATCTCAGGTAAGCGTTGAGCGTCTCTTTTCATCATTAAAAATTGTCGTATCTGATTTAAAACAGTCTTGTCGATTTGAAGCGGAGCCAATATATAAAAAATCGGAGCGAGAACGGAGCCCTATGCAAAAAAAGGATGGGAGCTATTGCCTATATGACACTACGTTTTTTTCTTGTTTTTTTTTGGCGTGGAAAATCCACCGAAAGTCAAAATACAAAAACAATTCTTCTGTAGGTTGAAAAGAGACAAAAACTCCCTCAAAAACAATTTGATTGCCATTCAAACTAAATGAAAATAATATTTATTTCAAGAATTAATTTTTTTGGAAATTTGAATTTAAATTACTGCAATAAAAGTTATGAAACTCAGATGGCAGAGTAGCTGTGTATTCCATGTTATAAAGAGAAGCCAGTGCGCAGTATAGTTTTTCTTCCGGACATCTTCTTTCCCCTTACGGCCAAAGCAGAAGCTTACAAGAGGCAAATTTAAAATTTGTATTTCCATATATTTTTTATTTTATATATAATTTATTTTATAGTTGTCAACTTAAAACAATTGTCAGAAAAACCTGCCTAGATGGTATTTTGTTGGTATTTCGTTTGGTTTTTTCAATATAGCTTGCTCGCTTGCACCAACGCAAAACTGTATTTGACCATCTCCTTCACTCCAAAAAACCTTGTAGAATACCGGAAAAAAACGTAGTGTCATATGGGCATAAGAGCAGCAAAAAATTTTGGAAGCGGAGCAAACGAAAAAATCCTTTGCACCGGGGCCCTGGTTTGTCGAGCGCACAGCTGATTGTGATTGTGCGAGTATTATAAATTTATTTACTTATTTTGTTAATAGTATTTTAATATCAGAAAATGGAAGAGTTATTAGTAAACGATTTCCAAGTTTTTGTGCAACCTAGAAATAGCACCACCACAAGAAAACCACGGGTGAGAAAACTGACCTTGCTGTCCGGCTGTCAAAAGCTTTTACTTCACGTTTGACAGCGGAGATGAAAACGGACTGTCAATCAACTGACACCAAAATTTGACGGCAATCTTTGACCCACACTGCTCTATCGACTTCATGTCAGTTTTTGAAACCTAATGAAAACACATTTGACTCAAAATGACATATTGTCATCTAGGACAGTGATTTGACGTCAGTGAATTTGACCTAATGAAAACCAGGCTAAAGTAACATTTAATGGTGGCTATTGCGTATAGAAGGAGGTTTTCCATAAAATTCAATATATTTCCCACGGAAATTCATGACAGAAGTTTCTTTTTCAAGCACCAACGTTTTTGACTTTTGTGTATGGGGGCTGACCAGTGTGCATTGTATCATTATAATATTATTATTATATAATTCATATAATAGAGAGTGGCCTGTAGAAAAGCGTGGCATGGTACAGTAACTCTTAAAAAAATGTTATTGCCGCCTTGCACCATTTCAAAAACAACCCCAACACAATTCCTGTTCTCAAATCTGCCCACTAATCGCCTAATTAACTAAGATTTTTCACGGTTATAAATCACAACAAACAGCTACACACTAATCTAGATAATTATCATGCTCTGATTGCCACTTAAAGTTCAGCGCTCAAACAAATCACTTAAAAAACAAATACTGGAAAATATTTGTAACAACAACTGAAGTGAAGATACAACACAAAACAAAAAAAAAGCAAATAAAACAAGTAAGGAAGCCTAAGTTCGAGTGCAATCGAACATTAGATACTCAGCTGTATGCTTTCATTGTTTGTTTGCGTTTGTTCGATATAGGGTGTATTTTATATGAAACGAGTGCTGCATAAACAGGGCGCAGCCACGCCCATTTTCAAAATTTATATCAATCATCCAAATAAGCATACAAATATTATTGTTAGTGCAAAATTTCATCCCTCTATGACTTTTAGTTACAAAGACTTCACGTTACAAATTCCAAAAGGGTGTTCCAGAAATATCTTTGTTAAAAAGTAGGCGTGGTCATAAACCGATTTCAATACATTTTTGCGTGTCTATTAACACATGTTATAAAAGTGTATAAACCAAGTTTCGTCATAATATCTCAATTATTTGTCGAGTTAAAGGCTAAGAAATCTCATATATCCCTTTGTCTAAAAAGAGGCGGTGCCACGCCCATTTTCCAAACTTTTTTATTTTTTGTTTCCGGTCTATTGTAAAACTCATGTCACAAAATTTCAATGAATTATCTTTATATTTCACATAGATATCGCTTAAAATGGTTTTATTAGGTCACTTTATAATACACATATATAAAAGTGGGCGCGGTCGTCAACCGATTTTGGTAATTTTTCGTCCACACATTTGGCTAAGTAAATATATCACGCGTACCAGATTTCATCGATATATCTTTAACGGTTTCTGAGTTATGGCTTATTAAACTTTCAATATTCGCTCCTTAATAAGTGGGCGTGGCACCGCCCATTTTCCAAAATTTTTGTAGTTTTTGTTTTATGTCCATAGTTGGACTCCTGCCACAAAATCTCAGTGATTGATCTTTATATTTGACAGAGATATCGCTTAAAATGTTTTTATTAGGCCCCCTTATATTTCCTATATATAAAAGTGGGCGTGGCCGTCAACCGATTTTGATAATTTTTCGCCAAAACATTTGACTAAGTAATTATATTACGCGTACCGAATTTCATCGATATATCTTCAACGGTTTCTGAGTTATGACTCATAAAACTTTCAATGTCTGCCCCTTAATAAGTGGGCGTGGCACCGCCCATATTCCAAAATTTTTGTGGTTTTTGTTTTATGTCCATAGTTGGACTCATGCGACAAAATTTCAATGATAGATCTTTATATTTGACAGAGATATCGCTTAAAATGGTTTTATTAGGTCACTTTATAATACACATATATAAAAGTGGGCGTGGCCGTAAACCGATTTTGATAATTTTTCGTCAAAACATTTGTCTATGTAAGCAAATTACGCGTACCAAATTTCATCGATATATCTTCAACGGTTTCTGAGTTATGACATATAAAACTTTCAATGTTTGACCCTTAATAAGTGGGCGTGGCACCGCCCATTTTCCAAAACTTCATCAAATTTCTTCATAAGGGCCCGAGCTCAATACGTGGGTAAAATTTTAAAACTCTAGCTATATTAGTGGCTGAGATACCAAATTTCCGATTTTTTCTATATAGGAAAAGTGGGCGTGGTCATGGTCCGATTTCGCCCATTTTCAATACCAACCGTCCCAGTCTCGATACCAACTTGCGTTCCAAATTTCATCAAAATATCTCAATTTTTGCGCGAGTTAGAGTGTTTACAGACGGACGGACGGACGGACGGACGGACAGACGGACGGACGGACGGACGGACGGACGGACGGACGGACGGACGGACATGGCTCAATCGATTTCTCTTTTCACCCTGATCATTTTGATATATATAAGTCTATATCTATCTCGATTATTTCATTCTGTTACAATCCACCGTTATGTGATTAAAACTATAATACTCTGTGTACTAGTACAGCTGAGTATAAAAACAGAAATTTCAGCAACAGCAGTAGCACAGACAGAAACAAAAACAAAAAAAAAAAACAAAAGGAAAACAAAAAAAAACAAAAACAAAAGAAAAACAAAGGAAAAACAAAAACAAAAACAAAAAAAACGAAGGCAACCCATAAATGCGCCGCCCGCATTACATACAGTTTTTTGGCTAAATTTGTTTTCATTAAATTAACTAATCTGCTTAACAAAATTTATACAACAACAAAAACATTAATACGGCCTAGCATGTCTAACAAATACAGAGAGAGCATTCTTGGCCATTGTACTTTGACTTAACTTGCCAAAAAGTGGGCGAGGAAAACAACTTTCGCATGGCAAGTATTGCATTAATACCATTTAATGGGCTCAGTGAGCGCGAGTCCTTTTATCCCGCCGAAGAGGTAGTGGGAGTCAAATTACGTAAAAGAAAAAAGGAAGTAAAAATAAAATAAAATGAAAAGCGAAAGTTAAAAACAAAAATCAAATACCAAGAGAACCAGCAAAAGATGTCTTAAAAAAACAATACAAGCAATTTAAATAACGCCGCAGCCGTTGCCGAAAGAAATTTAATGGTCGCGCGACTTTTGAACCCCAAAACATAAATACGCACTGTGTATTTATATATGTAAGTAGTAACGCTCTCTTGGCTGTGAAAGGCTTGCTTGCTTAGCAAATGTAACGAAATTGATTGGCTTTTTGGTTGGCTGGGTCATTATGGAGGATATCTACATACATATACATATGTAAGTATGTACACATGTAACCCTTTCAAATATCTAGTACTTGCGGCAGCTGATAACCACGACGCTTAAGCCGTTGCTGTTTACTCTTGCAGCGAGTGTAATGACTTTTCATTTTACTTGTATGTTTATGTAGTGATGCTGTGACTTTTACTTAAGCTACTTTAAATACGCTAAGTAACAGTTGTGTGTATAATTTGAGTGAAAAATTATAAAATTTGGCTTTTGTATATGACAGCGCATCAATAATTCTAATAGAACGAATTAAAGAAGATACTGAAGAGGGCACATAGCCGAAACCGGCTTATAACCAAATGAAGCGTGACAAGTGATGACGGAAATTCGTCCTAAAATCCCTGCTAATCTCTGTTTATTTACTTAAGTGCATTTTTGATTGATTAGATTGATGAAAAAATTTCTAAAATATATACATATACATATATGTACATACCCAATAAACACAGACGCGAGGATGATATCGCGGCGAATTCGAGGCGAGTTCGAGAAAGCATATTTTCGCGAACGTAATTTCTCGGACTCGCCTCGAGTTCGCGACAAGTTCGAGAAAATGGATTTTCGCGATATCATTTTTTATACTCAGCTGTACTAGTACACAGAGTATTATAGTTTTAATCACATAACGGTGGATTGTAACAGAATGAAATAATCGAGATAGATATAGACTTATATATATCAAAATGATCAGGGTGAAAAGAGAAATCGATTGAGCCATGTCCGTCCGTCCGTCCGTCCGTCCGTCCGTCCGTCCGTCCGTCCGTCTGTCCGTCCGTCCGTCCGTCCGTCCGTCTGTAAACACTCTAACTCGCGCAAAAATTGAGATATTTTGATGAAATTTGGAACGCAAGTTGGTATCGAGACTGGGACGGTTGGTATTGAAAATGGGCGAAATCGGACCATGACCACGCCCACTTTTCCTATATAGAAAAAATCGGAAATTTGGTATCTCAGCCACTAATATAGCTAGAGTTTTAAAATTTTACCCACGTATTGAGCTCGGGCCCTTATGAAGAAATTTGATGAAGTTTTGGAAAATGGGCGGTGCCACGCCCACTTATTAAGGGTCAAACATTGAAAGTTTTATATGTCATAACTCAGAAACCGTTGAAGATATATCGATGAAATTTGGTACGCGTAATTTGCTTACATAGACAAATGTTTTGACGAAAAATTATCAAAATCGGTTTACGGCCACGCCCACTTTTATATATGTGTATTATAAAGTGACCTAATAAAACCATTTTAAGCGATATCTCTGTCAAATATAAAGATCTATCATTGAAATTTTGTCGCATGAGTCCAACTATGGACATAAAACAAAAACCACAAAAATTTTGGAATATGGGCGGTGCCACGCCCACTTATTAAGGGGCAGACATTGAAAGTTTTATGAGTCATAACTCAGAAACCGTTGAAGATATATCGATGAAATTCGGTACGCGTAATATAATTACTTAGTCAAATGTTTTGGCGAAAAATTATCAAAATCGGTTGACGGCCACGCCCACTTTTATATATAGGAAATATAAGGGGGCCTAATAAAAACATTTTAAGCGATATCTCTGTCAAATATAAAGATCAATCACTGAGATTTTGTGGCAGGAGTCCAACTATGGACATAAAACAAAAACTACAAAAATTTTGGAAAATGGGCGGTGCCACGCCCACTTATTAAGGAGCGAATATTGAAAGTTTAATAAGCCATAACTCAGAAACCGTTAAAGATATATCGATGAAATCTGGTACGCGTGATATATTTACTTAGCCAAATGTGTGGACGAAAAATTACCAAAATCGGTTGACGACCGCGCCCACTTTTATATATGTGTATTATAAAGTGACCTAATAAAACCATTTTAAGCGATATCTATGTGAAATATAAAGATAATTCATTGAAATTTTGTGGCATGGGTTCCACAATAGACCGGAAACAAAAAATAGAAAAATTTTGGAAAATGGGCGCGGCACCGCCTCTTTTTAGACAAAGGAATATACGAGATTACTTAGCCTATAACTGGACAAATAATTGAGATATTATGACGAAACTTGGTTTATTCACTTTTATAACTTGTGTTAATAGACACGCAAAAATGTATTGAAATCGGTTTATGACCACGCCTACTTTTTAACAAAGATATTTCTGGAACACCCTTTTGGAATTTGTAACGTGAAGTCTTTGTAACTAAAAGTCATAGAGGGATGAAATTTTGCACTAACAATAATATTTGTATGCTTATTTGGATGATTGATATAAATTTTGAAAATGGGCGTGGCTGCGCCCTGTTTATGCAGCACTCGTTTCATATAAAATACACCCTATATCGAACAAACGCAAACAAACAATGAAAGCATACAGCTGAGTATCTAATGTTCGATTGCACTCGAACTTAGGCTTCCTTACTTGTTTCTATTTTTTTTTAAGTTGTTTTGCACTAAAAAATCATTATAGTTCTGAAATTTGACATTTATACCTGAACTCGGATTTAACCCATTGCCAGTAAACCAAACTGAACTTTTAATTTTTTGAAACATCATTTATAAAAGAACTCGAATCGCCAACGATCAGAGAAATTAAAAATTCTCGAATCGCTAATGATAAAAAATTCGAATCGCCAGCGATCCGAGAATGAACAAATTCTCGAATCGCTAGTGATAGGTGACATGCCTACGAATTCGGATTCGCCGATCTATCGCCGCGAACTATTGCCGCGATAATATAATCAGAGTAAGCGAATCCGACGCGAATTCGAGGCGAATACGTTGTGTTTATTGGGTATCTATTATATAAAAATAAATGTGTGTGTGTGTTATTTATGGACTCCCAAAGTAATCAACCGATCTTTATGAAATTTTCACAGTAGATTCATATGGTATATGCGCTGGTGATAGGGTATACAGACTTTCCGAAAAGTGGGAACTTCCCGGAATATAGGCCCAAATGTGGACCCAGAGTGACCCAGCAAGTCTTTGAGCACTATTGGTATCAAATGAAAGGTGCTGAGCGGGCCTTCAACATAGAGTTATTTTCATTGCGATGGCTAGGCCGGGTCCCGAGATATGGGTCAAAACGTGGACCCGGATGACCCCTGAATATTTCCGAGCGATATTGGTAGCAAATGAAAGGTGTCGAGCAGGGCTTCAACATACAGATATTTTCATTGTTATTTTTTAAGTCGGTTTCTCAGGGATGGTTCAAGTAGTGGGCCCGGATGGTGATAGATCGTAAAGGTAAAGGTAAAGGTAAAGGTAAAGGTAAAGGTAAAGGTAAAGGTAAAGGTAAAGGTAAAGGTAAAGGTAAAGATAAAGATAAAGGTAAAGGTAAAGATAAAGGTAAAGGTAAAGGTAAAGGTAAAGGTAAAGGTAAAGATAAAGATAAAGATAAAGGTAAAGGTAAAGATAAAGATAAAGGTAAAGGTAAAGTTAAAGGTAAAGGTAAAGGTAAAGGTAAAGGTAAAGGTAAAGGTAAAGGTAAAGGTAAAAGTAAAGGTAAAGGTAAAGGTAAAGGTAAAGGTAAAGGTAAAGGTAAAGGTAAAGGTAAAGGTAAAGGTAAAGGTAAAGGTAAAGGTAAAGGTAAAGGTAAAGGTAAAGGTAAAGGTAAAGGTAAAGGTAAAGGTAAAGGTAAAGGTAAAGGTAAAGGTAAAGGTAAAGGTAAAGGTAAAGGTAAAGGTAAAGGTAAAGGTAAAGGTAAAGGTAAAGGTAAAGGTAAAGGTAAAGGTAAAGGTAAAGGTAAAGGTAAAGGTAAAGGTAAAGGTAAAGGTAAAGGTAAAGGTAAAGGTAAAGGTAAAGGTAAAGGTAAAGGTAAAGGTAAAGGTAAAGGTAAAGGTAAAGGTAAAGGTAAAGGTAAAGGTAAAGGTAAAGGTAAAGGTAAAGGTAAAGGTAAAGGTAAAGGTAAAGGTAAAGGTAAAGGTAAAGGTAAAGGTAAAGGTAAAGGTAAAGGTAAAGGTAAAGGTAAAGGTAAAGGTAAAGGTAAAGGTAAAGGTAAAGGTAAAGGTAAAGGTAAAGGTAAAGGTAAAGGTAAAGGTAAAGGTAAAGGTAAAGGTAAAGGTAAAGGTAAAGGTAAAGGTAAAGGTAAAGGTAAAGGTAAAGGTAAAGGTAAAGGTAAAGGTAAAGGTAAAGGTAAAGGTAAAGGTAAAGGTAAAGGTAAAGGTAAAGGTAAAGGTAAAGGTAAAGGTAAAGGTAAAGGTAAAGGTAAAGGTAAAGGTAAAGGTAAAGGTAAAGGTAAAGGTAAAGGTAAAGGTAAAGGTAAAGGTAAAGGTAAAGGTAAAGGTAAAGGTAAAGGTAAAGGTAAAGGTAAAGGTAAAGGTAAAGGTAAAGGTAAAGGTAAAGGTAAAGGTAAAGGTAAAGGTAAAGGTAAAGGTAAAGGTAAAGGTAAAGGTAAAGGTAAAGGTAAAGGTAAAGGTAAAGGTAAAGGTAAAGGTAAAGGTAAAGGTAAAGGTAAAGGTAAAGGTAAAGGTAAAGGTAAAGGTAAAGGTAAAGGTGAAGGTAAAGGTAAAGGTAAAGGTAAAGGTAAAGGTAAAGGTAAAGGTAAAGGTAAAGGTAAAGGTAAAGGTAAAGGTAAAGGTAAAGGTAAAGGTAAAGGTAAAGGTAAAGGTAAAGGTAAAAGTAAAGCTAAAGGTAAAGGTAAAGGTAAAGATAAAGGTAAATGTAAAGATAAAGGTAAAGGTAAAGGCAAAAAAAAGGGAGGGAAATGTAGATGGAAACCCTCATTACAACATAAAAATATTTTTCGTCGCTGCGAAGGGGGTGGGTATTTGCTAGTATAATTATAAAAACTAGTATCGCCGGTGGTCGAAATTCGACCATGCAATTTATTTTTTCAACTTTGTATTGGTACAAAAATTATTCCTTTTCGCCGAGATAAGCAACACTTTCCAAATTCCAGTTGTACCGCAACACTGATTTGCCCTTTTGATCACGGTCCGACGCGAAATGATGGTCAAAATCAAGGCAGATCTAGGAAGGTAGGCCCGGTGGTGAGCGCTTTTAAATTAAAGCGACTCTTCAACTGTGTTTACGATATTTGTAAACACGTTTACGATATCTATTTATCTTAACCAAAAATTTTATTTATTAATTATAAAGAAATTAAGTAATTTATAGAAAAAATTATATGCCTATGCACTGCTCCTGACTCATACGAACACATCCATATCAATTTTATGTGGATATGAGTATGTTAAATGTGCAAAACAGCCTGGCAATTGTTTGTATGGAAAAAATGTTAGCCTATTAATATATAGATTTTCTATTAGTAAGATATTTCTCACTGCTTGGCTCTTAAAGCATTGCTCATTAATTCTTTTGATGAAACAAGTTGAATGGATTTAATAGTAGTTTTGTTTTGACTCGGAAAGGCATTTGTCAAGGATGTTGGCATTGTTGAGAATAAAAGCTATCTTTGTATGAGTTAGTTTAAATTTAGACCCTATTTGCATATCATTATCATACCAAACATTATTCATAATACACGAAAGTTTTTGAGTTTCAAGGAAAATCATACGCCGTTGCAACCAAGGCTTCATAAATTTCATGAATAAAGGAAGGAAGAAATGAAATGAAATATCACATGTTCTGACTTTCGTGCATAGATAATACGAGGTTGCTCGATATATTTTTAGCCTAATAACACAGGCCGACAAAATGAGACCGATTTTTTTGACCACAAACCAGACCATACTTTCCTAAAGGTTTTCGATGCGCTGAATTCAAATCTGGACACAGAATTGCTCTATCACGTCAGGATTTTGAGATATCCTAACCTAAATGTGAAAAAACACCGTTCTTGCCCATTTTTGAGGTTATATATAAACGATAAATTATTTTTTTTCAAAACAAGTAAGGAAGCCTAAGTTCGAGTGGAATCGAACATTAGATACTCATCTGTATGCTTTCATTGTTTGTTTGCGTTTGTTCGATATAGGGTGTATTTTATATAAAGCGAGTGCCGCATAAAGTGGGCGTAGCCACGCCCATTTTCAACATTTTTATCAGTCATCCAACTAAGCATATGAATATTATTCTTTGTGCAAAATTTCATTCCTTTATGACTTCTAGTTACAAAGAAGTCTTGTTACAAATTCCCAAAGGGTGTTCCAGAAATATCTTTGTTAAAAAGTAGGCGTGGTCATAAACCGATTTCAATAAATTTTTGCGTGTCTATTAACACAAGTTATAAAAGTGTATTAACCAAGTTTCGTCATAATATCTCAATTATTTGTCGAGTTATGGGCTCCGAAATCTCGTTGATTCCTTTGTCTGAAAAGAGGCGGTGCCACGCCCATTTTCGAAATTTTTCTATTTTATGTTTTCGATCTATTGTAGAACTCATGCCACAAAATTTCAATGAATTATCTTTATATTTGACAAAGATATCGCTTAAAATGTTTTTATTAGGCCACTTTATGATACCCATATATAAAAGTGGGCGTGGTCGTCAACCGATTTCGCTAAAATTTCGAACATGTATTACTACAAGTAGTGAAAGTGTATAGACCAAGTTTCGTCATAATATATCGATTATTTGTCGAGTTATGGGCTCAGAAATCTCGTATATTCCTGCTTCTAAAAGGAGGCGGTGCCACGCCCATTTTCCAAAATTTTTGTATTTTTTGTTTTACGTCCATAGTTGGACACCTTCCATAAAATTCCAATGATATATCTTTATATTTGACAGAGATATCGCTTAAAATGCTTTTATTAGGTCACATTATAATACCCATATATAAAAGTGGGCGTGGTCGTCAACCGATTTTGGAAATTTTTCGTCCAAACATTTGCCTAAGTAAGTATATCACGCCTACCAAATTTCATCGATATATCTTCAACGGTTTCTGAGTTATGACTCATAAAACTTTCAATGTTTGCCCCTTAATAAGTGGGCGTGGCACCGCCCATTTTCCAAAATTTCACCATATTTCTTCATAAGGGCCTGAGCTCAATACGTGTGTGAAATTTTATCACTCTAGCTCTATTAGTGACCGAGATACAAAATTTCCGATTTTTACTATATAGGGGAGGTGGGCGTGGTCATGGTCCGATTTCGCCCATTTTCAATACCATCCGTTCCTGTCTTGATACCAACTTACATTTCAAATTTCATCAAAATATCTCAATTTTTGCGCGAGTTATCGTGCTCACAGACGGACAGACGGACAGACGGACAGACGGACGGACATGGCTCAATCGATTTCTCTTTTCACCCTGATCATTTTGATATATATAAGTCTATATCTATCTCGATTATTTCATTCTGTTACAATCCACCGTTAGGAAATCAAAACTATAATACTCTGTGTACTAGTACAGCTGAGTATAAAAAGCACACATAGCATCTTAAAGAAGAAGTCTTTCTCTTACGAATTGCGTTGAGTTTGCTCAAATATATTTTTTTTTCGCTAAGATGGAGCAATTGAAATTTGCAGACTTATCGTAAGAGGTATGTGTTCTACTGCATCATACCTACGTTAATTCATATAAACTTTAAATTGCTCTATCTTAGCAAAAAAAAAAAGATATTTGAGCAAACTCAACGCCATTCGTAAGAGAAAGACTTCTTCTTTAAGATGCTATGTGTGCTTTTTTTGAAAAAAATAATTTGTCGTTTATATATAACCTCAAAAATGGGCAAAAACGGTGATTTTTCACATTTAGGTTAGGATATCTCAATATGCTGACGTGATAGAGCAATTCTGCGTCCAGATTTGAATTCAACGCATCGAAAACCTTTAGGAAAGTATGGTCTGGTTTATGGTCAAATTTCTTGACGGCCTGTGTAATGAAAATGCGAATATTAATCATCAAAAATGGTTTTATTGTTTTTCAAAGTATTCTCAATCCAATTGTCGAAGCACTTTTTCCACTCCGATTGAGACACCTCCAAAACATGGGTTTTGAACGCTGAACAGCATCTTCTTGCGACGAAAATCGTTGACCACGCATTTTTTTCTTGATGAGCGGGAATAATAAGAAGTCATTGGGTGCCAAGTCAGGGCTGTATGGCGGATGACCCATCAATTCGACGTTTTTGCCGGCCAAAAAGGCGTTGGTTTGAGCCGATGTGTGAGAGCTCGCAATGTCATGGTGAACAATGATTCGTCTTCTCTTGTTTGTTTTTCGAATTACTCCGAAGAATTCAGGCAAACAAATTGTGGTTTACCAGTCAGAATTGACCGTCTTCCGTTGCTCAAGCGGAACAGAAACCAAGGAGTACAAGGAAATGAGATGGTCTTTCCAAAGAGGCAGCGGCGGCAAAAACAATCCGACCAGAGCCATTTCTAGAGGTATAGAACCACCTACGATAAGTGAAGACCTCAGGATACAGCAAAACATAGCTAGTCAGCAGCAATGGCAGCAGAACTGTTGGAAGCGCCAGGCGATGTTATTGCTGGGGGGTATGATAAAATCCACTTCAAAGCGATAATGAAGCTCACCAAAAGTAAATTTAGGATCGTGATGGAACTTTTTATATATCACTGCAGACTCAAAAGCCATTAGCTCAAACTTGAAATTTACTCAAGCAGTTTCTGTCGTTTCCGTGATATGGAAGTTGAGACCGCTGAGCACATAATCCTCGAATGCCTTACCATTTCTAAAAGAAAACAGAGAACACTCTGGCAGTATCAACTAGAGAGTAGACACATACTAAACCTAAGACCAAACGAAATACTCAATCTTGTGTATGAGATTCTTCTGGGGAGGTATTACAATGAGCTGGAGGGCACAATAGACGTATATATATGGTCGCAGTGCGTACACTGAAAAAACAACTTACTCAGATTATGGAAAAGTGGGAATGATTCGGCGCTAAAGACATATTTCCATATTTTGATGTACGATTTTCTTCAAATCAAGGAATAAAAACCACGTTTTAAAGAAAATTGTACATCAAAATATGGAAATATGTCTTTAGCGCCGAATCATTCCCATTTTTCCATAATCTGAGTAATTTTTTTTTTGAGTGTAACAACCGTGTTTGTATCTATCTATCTACTTATTGTAAAAAAACAATTCCATATCCTTAGCTGCTTAAATGGAAAAATTTAAACCCAAAATATGAATATCTGAAGAATCGTTTGCTTGGTGCTATATGCTATAGGGGTATGAACTGGTCGATTCTAATACAAATGTACTTAAGATATACTAGACTAACGAATTTTAGTTAAATATCGCAAAAACTTGCAAACCAGTTTGTGTTCAAATAGATGAGCAGACGAACGGACAGAGGACGGACGGGCTTGTTTTAATGGATCCAGTTCATTATGCTGATCTTATAGGAAAATATTTTAGTGGTTCTTTGTAAAAGTGTTTAGGATGAAAGTTATGATACCACTACATTTTCATGAGGGGTATAAAAGTTATTCGTAAGTGCGGGAAGAACTCCACATTAATATTTATATCACTCTTTTTACATGTAAATAAGTCCATGGGCTGGAAGGCAAGATAACTTATAGTCAATACTTTTACTTGAATCAGAAAACTTTTTTAGACCCCTTTCGACTGCAATTGAACAAAAAGAAATAATAAACTTACTTACATACAAATATTGCAAGTTAATGTCGAATTTTAATGTGCCTTCACAATCAAATAAGCGAAAGCACAATGAAGGAAAAGAAAAAAGAAAAAACAAAACAATTAAACCCAAATATATCCATCAGCCGCTAATCAGCACTTATCGGTGCATTATTAATTTTCATTAAAGGAAGTTTTTCGTTTATATATTCATATACATACACACATATTGCTATGGATTATACCACCAACGCACTATCGCCCTCAATCCCTACGACTTATGTATGTATGTAGCACTTACAGTAAATAGCAAACCCAAAGAACTTGAAACTTTTTCCATTAACCAACCACACGCTGACAGATATTATTTATTCCCACAATAGCTGGCCAAAAATTATTTATTGCCTTTTTGAACGAAATACTATTCATATAAACAATTCGATATTGAAATTGATTTCTCAAATTAACCATAATTGACCGGGAATCCACTTGCGGTCGAGTTGAGTTGCGTTGAGCGAATTGGAAATGCAATAAAGCCGTAAGCGTTAGAGTTGGATTTTTTCTAAGCCCGTAAGTCAGTATATATATATGTATATATATATATATGTTTATATGTGTATGTGCATATATGTAAGTAATGTTGCTGGTTAGCAAGTGAGTAAGTTTGGCAAAAGTAATTTTGTTAATTTAAAAACTTTTTGATTTCCTAAAGTGTTTTGGCAACACAGGAAATTGCAGAAAGTTAAAATTTTTAATATTTTTTTCTTTTTTTTTTTTGTGGTTAAACTAATGGTTAAATGGGTACCTACACAGATGTAAGTTGGATGTTGGTTTATTATTAAGATAATAAATCTCTTAAAAAGTCCTATTCTTCCGTAGCAAAAATCTGACCATGGAATAGTGTGGTTTTTTTGGCAGAGGTATTTTCTCTCATTGTAATATTATCTCTACCGTAATATTTTCTGGGAAGCGGTTTGCTTTTTTACTAACCTACTGATAGCTCATTCTGTTAGGATTTTTTTTGACAGCTAATGCAGTAACACTTCATCACAGGTGGCAATAAACTTCACCATTAGCCCACTACCGTCCTGTAATGACCCACTGCCTTACGGCCATCCACCAGTGGCGGGCGCTTCATACAAGCCGAAAAGCCCGGTTTGCCTAACTATTTTCGTTCATTTTATTTTACGAATTCCTTTAAAATCTGCTTATTCTACGCTTGAAATGTGTTTACTAGATAAGTTCTCATGACGCGTTAGCCCATCAACAACATTCACGTAAATTTTGTTTTTACGGCCAATCACAGCCTGGGTTTGTGGGTTTTTATGAGGCTTTTAAAAGCCTTATTGTCTCGCTTTCTCTATGGAGAATTCAATTGCTTATTTGCAGAGTTAAACTGAAAAAAGTAGCAATAATAACTTCTCCTTTGCTTTTGTAAATTAATCACGTTCTGATGGTGAAGAACTTGAATTTAGTTGAACAAAACCAGGTACATCTGAAACAACAAAAGTCATTTACATACATATCTTCATATATCAAAACTTAATTATTCTTGACCATCTCCATTTTATCGATTTTTACCAATGCATTCAGTTTCATACTGTATGAATATAAACAACAAACCAAATATGCAAAATGAATTTAATCAAAGTCCATGACGGAACCACAATCAGGCTTTCAAATAATAGAGCAAAGAAAATTACCTAAATGGCTAATGTCTATGCTTCATACATAGGCTTGCCCAACAAATTTATACTAGGACCGCCACTGGCACGCACGGAACACGTACATATATTGCTGTGATGTGGTGGTAGCAAAAAGAGCGCAACTCGAAATATAGTTTCACTTAATTTTGATCTTAATCATAAATTTATTTAGTTTTGAAACGCCTCTATGCTGCTTTTCAATTTCACCGGTTTTGCTTTTGTCATAGAGTAATATATGAACGTGGCAACATTTTTATTGTTTTCCAACGATATTAATGACCACAAGTTAAGTAGATCAGTGGCTTAGGACCTCATAACACATAACCAAAACAAAATTTCCATAAAATATGCATAGATATTATTTATCTTGGTTTCAATCTCTGCTTAGTGTGTTGTCATGCGAAGTTGTTCAAACTTCATGCCATCAATTTCACATAAAAGTTAAGCTATCTATATTATTAATACGCTAACATAAATTTTGTTCCATCTTCTCCGTCGAAACTACTGAACCAATTTTAAAACTAAGCACACCATTAGAAAGGTATTGCTCTCAAATAGAACTGCGCCAATTTTCATGAAAATTGGTTGGAAAATACGTCCACAATCGTGGTTGGAAAATTGCCGTGTGGTTGTTGTTGCATGCTTTTGAGCACAACAGATGCACATGAATAGGTGATTTTATGGGTATTCACCAAACCTACCATGCAATTGTGAACATGTTTGGCTGGAAGTGGTGTGTAGTTTCAAAGAAGTAGAAACATAAAAAAGTAGCAAAAGCACTACAACAAAAACACAAAGTCAAGTAATAAGAAGGATAAGAAAGAATACGTAGGAAAGAAATTGAGGAAAGAAAAGAGCAGAAATAGAAAGATAGAAGTACATATGTAGGAGAATTGTGAAGACGAGTAACGACAACAACAAAAACAACAACAACAAAATAGTAGCAGTGACATTAGCAACAAAAGGAGCAGCACCAACAGGAACAACAATAAAATAGTAACAGTGACAATAACAACAAACAATTAAACAAAAACTATAGTTGCACCTTAAGCTCCTGCCAGACGATGCAATGAAAGTGCTTTCAGAAAGTGAAAGAGTAAAATTTTCTCGTGTAGCCACCAAAAAAGTACTTTCTGAAAGTGCTTTCCGAAATTTCAGCATTTACTTTCTTACGAAAAACTTTCATCGTCTAGCTGCGAGAAAAATACTTTTCAGAAATACTTTTCACTTTCAATTGTTACATCTGAAAGTGTTTTAGTTTCTGAAAGTTGCTAGCTGATAGAGTTTTGTCTAAAATTTAGACTCTAAATGATCGAACCGGCATGTAAATGTTTTCTTTATAGAAATACATATGTATAAACAAAATACAATTATTAAAATAATTAATTATCACGTTATATTTTTCATATGAACACAAAAAACACAAAAGTCTCCACCATCACCATTCCACGCACAGCTGTTTGCTCTTACCGTAGCCATACACGGTGCGACCGTTCACCCAACTCGGTTGCAATCGAGTTGGACTGTTTGCTTACATGCGGTGCAATTTATTGTACAACCATGTTGTACAATCTCATTTTGTAAAAAATTACTTTTAGTGGACATGGAATAGGATAATGTTGCGCTTGTAGGAAGAAGAAGAACGTACAGCAAAAGTACGATAATTAAAAGAAAAAAAATATTACAAAAAAGTGGTTTCTGAAAGCTTTCCATTTTGCGTTATTTATTCTACAAATATTTATGTTTTTTGTGTTGAATTCGCTTATTTTTACTTATTTTAATTTGATGTGTTCTCTTCAAGAATTCTCGTAAAATGAAATGTTGAACAACATGCCCACAAACGATGCAACCAAGTTGTACAACTTGCCAAAAAAATCAAAACTTTTTGATTTTTCGTACAACCGATACACAACTTCATACAACAGCCCCAAAAATGTTGCGATTTCCAGCGCAACTTGCTCAAGTTGTATGAAAAATTGCAAGGTGTGTGGCTAGCATCACACTGTGTGAGTCACACAACAAGCTGTTTGCTCTCCTACATCTGTCTTGCTCTCACAGCTGTTTGAATTTAATTTGACAGCTGCCAGAAAGTACTTTCAAAAACTCATTTCCCTTTCACCGCACAGTGGGGGCACCTCCATACAAACGCGGCCAAAAATAGTAATAATTAAGCTAGAATCTTGAAACTCGGAACTTAAGCTTTTTTTGCAATTAGTAAACTGTGAAAATTTGAACAAAATCCACCCACAAATACGCCCACCTCCCATATAACGGTATTTTTGAAATTTCAGAATTTTCCTAACTATTATAGCTAAAATGCTCGATTTTGATTAGTGTATACATTTTTGAAATATAAATCAAATGCAGTAATCATTTTGGAAAAGGGGTAAAGCACTTCACCGTTTTTAAATTAGAAATATATGCACTTTTAAGTATTATATAAGCATTTATCATAAAATTTTCATAAAAAAAAATTGCATTTCAAAAAAATTTTATGCCATAAATGAAATTATACTTTTATAAAGGATTTCAGTGTGCTAAACCTGAATCTGGAGTCAGATTTTCCAAATTGGTTCTAGTTTTTGCGATATTCATGTCCAAATTGGCAAAAAACACGTTTTTTGGCTCTATTCACTGCTTAATATCTTTTATGTAATTACCTTCCACTCAAATTCGATTAAACCAGTTGAAAGCATAATCATTAACCTTGAAAACAGCGTTTAGTTTCTTCGAATATCTTAATTAGAATTGAAAATATCGATATTTAAGTTTCACCATTTTGACGAATATTACCCATACAAAAAAATTTAAACTTTTTGAAGCATACTTCTGGGCATTTTGTATGGGAAAAATGTACGAAAACTTAAAAAACACCTTCGATAAGAAAGTTCATAAAACAAAATGGAGCAAAGGAATTTTTACGATTTTTTCACCTGTTTATAAAAGACATTTAGGACTATGAAATATTAAAAAATTGAGGAGGTCATATTTTTTGTTTTTTTTTTTTTAATTTCATTTTAAAGTTTTACAATTTTTACCAATTTTTTTTTTATATTCCAAAAGAAAAAAGCTGTCAAAGATATGAATTAACGCTGATAAAAAAAATTAGCTCATAATTTGAAAGTATGCACTACTTATTTATTGCAGGACGATAAAGAAATATGCGATTATTCGCCTAAATATAAACGTTTTTCATAATCTCAAAATTAACATAATTAATGCGTTTACAAAAACGCAGTTTTAGGCAAATGGGAAAAAAATTATAAAAGCAAATGTAGCAAGTGGATTTTTAAAATGAAAATGCAGTTTAATTAAGAATATATTATTTCAAATCATAAAAAAAATTTGAGGAGGTCATATTTTTTGTTTTTTTAATTTTTTTATTCAAAGTCGGGAAAAATTTTTTTCTTATCGACATTTTTTGTCAATTTTTGAAAATTCATATAAATTCAATAGTGAACGGTATTTACAACTGCGTTATAATTTCTGAAAGAGAAAATCATTATCAATTTAATGATGTATTACTCGAGTTCATATGTTAACAATTAAATGTGATAGAGCATTTTGTATGAGGTGTGTTCATTGAGAAAAAAAAGAAGCTATTTTTTGCTCAAATTTGGGCACCCTGTACGGCTAAACGAAAAGAAACTCAAAAATTTTTATATATGCTTTTTTATTACAATTTGATGTATCTGTCGATTTCTATTTAAAAAAATTGTTTTACTCATACTTTAATTTTGAATTTATTTTTGGCCGCTATCACCCATTGTGCACCGTGTGGACAAACGAAAAGTAATTCCTGAAAGTTTTCGGAAAGTGGAGGTAAAAAGTGCTTTCTGAAAGCACTTTCATCGCGTCGTGTGGATACTCATGAAAGTTCTTTCAATGATTTGACACTTTCGGAAAGTACTGTCATTGCATCGTTTGGCAGGAGCTTTAGTCATAAGAAAACATTGAGAAAACTGTCGAATTTCGACAGTAGGCAGCACTCTAGTATAAATTAATGCGTAAGCGTCTAGTAAGAAATTGAAATAACTGAGTATATTTTTAAGTGTGATAATAAGTGATTTGTTTTTGTTTTTATTAAGCGAATTTTAAGGTAAAAACTAACAGCTTTCTTTAAAAATTCTCCTCCGTACAACGAAATAGTCAATCCACCCAGGTCACATAACTTTTCTTAGCAAAAATCTTTTGTATGATTTTTTTCAATCTCTTTCCTTCTCAACTTACTCATATTAAGCATATTTAATTATACTTGCGTGTGCATAAGTAATTTTTTGGTGATAAAAATAAAATGGACTATTCAGTGTGTAATAACAAAGGCGATTTTACTCTTAAGCCGGCGTGGCGGGCGGAAACAAAAGAGTGGGCGGCAACACGTCGCGACAATTCAAAGCATTTGCTTTAAGAAAATGCAAAAAAAAATACAAAAACACTTTAGTCTATGTTTGCTTAATTACATTCAGCAAGAGTAGGCGTTTATTGGACACAGAGTCCATAAGAATTGTAAATGACCACGATGGCAGGCCACAACAACAAAGTGGCATGATTGGTCAATTAAACCAAAGCAGCACCACGAGCAGCGCGTTTTAGTTTGTGGTTTCGCATAGTGAGTTTATAAACAAACAAACAAATGCAATTCTGTTGGTTTTAATAACTATAATTTCGTGCTACCTTTTAATTTTTCAGTTTTTAATGTATGTGACTGCCTGTAAGTTGTTTAGCGTTATAAAATTTGAGCGCAATTTTGTAGTAAGATTTTGTTTATTGCTTACTTCGCTTAATAATATCACCATGCAGTATACATGTATGTATATATGAATGTATATATATTTCATGCCAAAGTGTCGCTAGTTTTTCGTGGCAACTTCTGTTTCTTTTCTACTAGGACTGGCGGTTGATCTCTCAACATGACGTAGATGGGATGTGTGGTGGAAAGGTAGGAGCTTACTGTGTACGCTGCCGGCTCCATTTCATTTCTAATTTAGAGTTCGAAGACTCCTGACATGTCGGGAGGTTGATTCAGATACGGGCAGTTTCCGCGCCTGGTATCCAATCTATTGATTTTTAAATATTTAAGCAGCCCCTCAGGTCTAACGTCCTTGAGTTCTGAGAGGCTATCGAAGAAAGGTTAGTCAAGCAAGTTCATTTTAACTTGGCAGTGCGAAGCATACCAACATAGCAGGTGTCCCAACGTCTCCTCCATCCCAGAAAGATTTCAGCTGCGACACAATGGGTACCAATGGTAAAATGCCCTGCGAATACCACAGTTATAGGGGAGATATTTCTCCTGCCCATCGTTAGAAGGGCTGAAGATCGCATCTTATCTTATGAAGGCCAAAGACTTCGTCGACTTGCCAAGCCCATAAGCCAGTCTCTGCACTGTCTCACTAGGCTTGATGACAGCATTGCAGCTCCCAGAGCTCTCGGAGCCACTCTTCAGACCATCTGTGAGCCGTCCGTGAAAACTGAAACCTCGAAGTTCTGAGCCAATTTACCATCTCCCAAGTTCTTTCTAGATTGAAAGGCAGTTCTTCTAGATCGAAGGCTGTTATATAAATGACATAATCTCTTTTTGTATTGATGTAGAAGTCAGTAACTTGGAGAAGAATGCTACCATGACATTTAATGATTGTTGTGTGTGCTAACTCCAGTCTTGCCGCCATCGCGATGCATTGTCCAGGGTTTTTGTGCTAAAGCCTGTCTAGCCTAAATCACACGAACACTTGACTACTTGCTATCGTATTCCAAATGAATAAATTATACAATTAATACACTATACACACATACATATTTGTCTTTTATTTAGGTAAAAAAATATATTCGAATAATTTGAAACAAATATATATCACTTGCCAAACCCTTGAAAAAGGGCATATTTTCATTTTTTGGGACTTTTAATTTCACAGATACTATGTATGTATGTATTCATTTTTGTATCAATTACAAAATCTGTACAAAAATCACAAGTCAATCAAGTCTGTTTAACACATTTACCAGTACATACTTCACTTGGTTGTCAGCGAGTCTATTAAGGCAAAATAAATCGCTTTGATGGTGTCATCAAAGTCAACAATATTCTAACTGAATCTGTTCGCTTGTTATGGAAGTCATTTTTTGTTCTTGTTTTTTCTTTTTGGTAAAAGCCATTGCTTTTGTTATTTTTTTCTGAAACCGACATGAAACGTGATTTTCTATTACATAAATATTTATATTTATGCCTTTTGACGTAAGCTTTGGCTTAACTTAACGTGATACAAATACTTTACGCTCGATATTAGAATACTCTGCGTTTTTCGCTCTAACGGCGATGAAGCCAAGCATTTCCACAGGCTAAGTCAAAGCGCTTAGATTGTTAAATAAATGTGTATGTATGTATGTTGTATGTATATATTTTTTTGAAAATTGATTGATTACTTGCTACGTACAATGCATAAAATATTCGAGAAACCAAAAAAAAGAAGCGTATAACGAATAGAAAATGAAGTACCCAAAAAATAAATATAGCAGCCAAAAGCGTGAACTAGTCAATGCTTTGATGAGCGCCAATGTCACCCCAAATCAAAACGTAAAAAAAATGTCATTTCAGCTCTAATGGTTTAACGTTATAATCATCGTCATCGCCAAAGCAGAACAAAATTAATGACCAACTATCAAGTGTATCGCGTGTCTGAGTGCGAAAAATAAAAGTGCTGATGTCGGAAAATACAAAAACACACAAAAATGAAACATAAAGTAAAACGTAGATATGCAAAGAGAACATTGACATAGACAGCAAAATAACATGCGTTAACAGCGATGATGAGAAATTTATTTAGCATGTAGTAGAAATTGAACGAAAAAAGAGGTAAAGTAAAAGTAAAATATTAAGTGACAATTTCATTGTTGATTGGGCGGTGAATTTTTAGTTTGGATAGATACTGTGTTTTAGAATCGGGCAGCCGATTTGTTGTTGATATTTTAACAAGAAAGTTTTGTGACATATGTCAAGGCGTTTTATTAATTTTTTGTTGCATGTGGTCTTTCACGTACTTTATAAGAAAAATTAGTCTTTGGATAACTTAAAATTTTTCTAGAATATTTTAACCCTGTAGCGACCACTTAATTGATATTTTAGATTGATAGATATATATAGATGGCCTTTGTGATGTATAGTACTCGCCTGCCATACCAGAGGTTTCGGGTTCTAACCTATATCCTTTTTTAAAGTCAGAATTTTTTCAATCCGTTTTCCCATTTTTCATCACTTTTTCATTTTTTTAAGTCACAATCTTTTTAGTCCCAAATTTTTTCGGTCACATTTTTTATGCCACAATTTTTTCACATTTTTTTTGCAGTTTTAAATTTTTAAGACAAATATTTTTCTGACAATTTCTCCTAATTTCAATGCAAATACAACATACATACATACATATATTAGACATATAGACCTACATAACTTTTCATCATACCTTTCTTAGCTTATTTTTCATCGTTTGTGTCTCTAACGGCACATATGTATTTATGTATACATATTTATGTTTACATTACACCTGCCATAAATCTGCTCAATATACTTAGCTGCCATATCAATCAGTATTAATTCATAGCAGCCAAATTAGATACATAAATTTTATTTATAAGATAGCAAATAGCATCTAGCACATACATACATAATTGTGTGGCATGGCGTATACGTAACATGTCTGTCAGTTAACTTTGGCACTTGTTTACTTGTCTTCTCTTTTCTGCAAGCAAAACGTGTGCGTATTTATTTGGCTGCATAAATTGCGAACAACAGATTTTAGATTTTCTTAAAACATCACAATTTTTTGAGGAACGCAAACACGCTTATACTAGTACATATACAATGTGTGTCATTTAAAAACCACAATATTAAATGATACATACCCAATAAACACAGACGCGAGGATGATATCGCGGCGAATTCGAGGCGAGTTCGAGAAAGCATATTTTCGCGAACGCAATTTCTCGGACTCGCCTCGCGTGCGCGACAAGTTCGAGAAAATGGATTTTCGCTATATCATTTTTTTCTATTTTTTTAAGTTGTTTTGCACTAAAAAATCATTATAGTTCTGAAATTTTACATTTATACCTGAACTCGGATTTAACCCATTGCCAGTAAACCCAACTCTGAACTTTTAATTTTTCGAAACGTCATTTATAAAAAATCTCGAATCGCCAACGATCAGAGAAATTAAAAATTCTCGAATCGCTAATGATAAAAAATTCGAATCGCCAGTGATCGAAGAATGAACAAATTCTCGAATCGCTAGTGATAGGTGACATGCCTAAGAATTCGGATTCGTCGATCTATCGCCACGAACTATTGCCGCGATAATATAATCAGAGTAAGCGAATCCGACGCGAATTCGAGGCGAATACGTTGTGTTTATTGGGTATGTGTGTATATAATATAAATTGATAAAATTGAAATTTGCCACATAACACCAATTGAATCTATTTATTTTTTTTATTTTTATTTACGTATGTATGTGAAATAATATAAAGATTAAATGAAATTTTAATTTGTTTGCACATGCCGCAAAAACGACACAGAAATGCACTTGCCCATACAAATAAGTTTACGCCTACACGTGCTAATGTCTATACATTCATAGATATATGGATATGTGTGAACATCAATTTTTTCTTAGCATGCATACCTATACTATGTATGTATGTACATTAGGGTGGGGCGATTTGTATGGAGGGAAATTAATCGATACCGCGCAATCGAAATTCGGATTCCTTTCATCTTTCTGAGTAGAAAACGCCTCTACGACATTTTTCTAAAACTAATTTTGATGTTCCGGAATTTCGTTTTTATTAACCAAGACGAATTATTGAAAATAAATATTGGGCAAAAATCGACAAAAAAATATCCAGGCCAATATGCACATCGATTTGAAGCAGAATTTTGTGCTGAATCCAGATATGAAATCTAAACTAAAATCGGATGATCCGTTTTCGAGATATAGCGTGATTTCCGGTTATGGAGGCTGAATGCCGAAAATCGCATATTTTCGCGATTATCTCTTGCTGTGTGCAATATATCTTAATTTTTTTTGCAAATTTCTTAAAGATAGGTCAATACAATATATGAGCAATATTTTAAAATATTAATTTATCTTCCGGTATAGGAAAACTAGAATGCACTCTTTTTTCCTTGGCCCAAAAGCGCGGTATGGGATCTCCATGTTATAGTCATCCGATACCGATGATTTTCGCCGGCAGCGCTTTGTGTACAATAAATGCTCTAAGTACAAAATTTCAGAATTTTAGCTGCAAAAATTGAGGAGTTATAACCCAAAACGTAGACGTATGCTGTTTGGGACTTGTTTTTTTACTTTAGTCAACTCTAACAAAAACTCAAGGTTACTCATACGCCATGGCGTACTATTGGAAGCAAAAAAACAAAAAAAAAACGGATTTTAGTTTCGATTTCATATCTGGATTCAGCATAAAATTCTGCTTCAAATCGATGTGCATATTGGCCTGGATATTTTTTTGTCGATTTTTGCCAAATTTTTATTTTCAAAAATTCGTCTTGGTTCATAAAAACCAAATTCCGGAACATCAAAATTAATTTTAGACAAATGTCGTGAAGGTGTTTTCTACTCAGAAAACTGAGAGGAATCCAAATTTCGACCGCGCGATATAGGTTAATAAATCGCCCCACCCTAATGTACATATGTATTTGAGTATATTACCTGAGGTGTGAAAAGCTTTTGACTTGAACTTTATTCATTACACTTTTGAAGTGTACGCGTGTGAGCAGACTGGGTTGAGCGTGCGAGCGTTTGTACTTACATATGTATGTATGTACAAATATGTGTGCATGTGCCTGTGTGTGTGTTAAAATAAACAGAAAAACTGTCAAAGTTAAAGCAAAATTATGTATCCTATCAAAAATCCTGTATAAAATAAAATGAAATAAAATATAAAAAACAGCAAAATTGTTGTTGGTACACACACATTGCAAATCAAATAAGCATCCTTGAGGCAAAGTGATATTGAAGCATATATATATATATATATATATATATACATACAAACACACATACATATATACATACATGTATACAATTTGTTCTACTGCCAACGCTTACTCTAATAGGCCTTCAAGTGTGCCTAAGTATGTTCGTATGTTTGTATGTCTGTACGTTTTTTTAGATTTTTGCTTACCTTGTGCTCGCTGATACACGTTTCTACACGTTTATTCAATTTAGGCAATCAAGCGTAGGCAGCCAGCATGCCATAGATGATGTTGCGATAAAAGTGAGTTGTGTAAATTACGTACTTTCGCTCATTCACATGCATATAAATTCAATTTCAGTGGTAATTTTAACGAATTTCAAATGAGTAAACATTTGCCAGCGATTTGTTTTTGTTTTTTGTTTGCTTCCCCAACCAAGTTAACTTTCAGTTTGTATTGAGGGATTTTCTAAGTAAAAATTGTTTAATTTAAAAGTGTAATAAGCAGGTGTGAAACAATTTAAAGTGATATGTGCTAATAGCTACAAAAGTACTGATGTGTGCATTTATGTGCACTAGGGTGGTCCTCAAATATATGGAGATAAATTTTATATCATATTTCTTCAACTTCACCCGATATTTCGATGCTAATATAGTCTAATATAACACATACTTAGATATATAAATGTTTTTTTTTCATGATCGGAGACGATTATATAAGGAAAAAAGAAATTTGAAGCAAAATCTGAAACAGGAAGTTTTTGAAAAAAATTTTTGAAATAGGGTGATCTCTTAGCCGTCGATATAGTCTATTTATAATAATACAATGGCGCTATTATAACTCTGACGAGTTTTATGGCCGAGCTTCTCTCCCAATTCGAGGTGTGCTCCTTTTTTGTTTTTCCTACTAATTGGGTGGACCTACAGTTTTATGCCGGCTCCGAACGGCGAATGCATTTTTTGTGAGAAGCTTTTTCATGGCAGAAATACTCTCGTAGGGTATGCCGCCCACTGCCGACAGGTGACCGCTGCTCTTAAAAAACCCAATAATTGGATTTTTATTAATTAGAAAAATTTTTTGGTGTTTGTCCGGCCTGGGGTTTGAACCCGAGACCTCTGGTATAGCAGGCGAGCACTCTACCCACTGCACAGGAGAACCAAAAATTTTTTTTCTAGGTAATGATATGTGACAAGGCCACGTATAATAGTTATTATACCTTTCATGAGAATGAAATGGTATTATAACTTAGTGCCAAAAAATTTTTGTCGAAAGTACCAGAAGGAAGCGTGGGGGACCCACCAAAATATATACCGATATGATCGGAATCACGAGCTGAGTCGATTAAGCCATGTCCGTCTGTCCGTCCATCCGTCTGTGTGAACGCAAACTAGTCCCTCAGTTTTTGAGATATCTGAATGAAATTCGGACTACAGGTATGTTGTTATATGCAGCTGATCATTTGTCGGAACCGGCCGAATCGGACCACTATAACATATAGAAAACAACCGATTATTCAGATATACATGAAATTTTTGGATGTAATTTGTGCATAACTTCCCCATTTAAACAGCTAAGGACATGAAACTTTGAAGTATACGTGCCCATTTTGGCCCAAACAAGGTTATCGAAAATTGTCAAGATCGGACCACTATAACATATAGTTCCACAACATCCGATTATTCAGATATACACATTTTGGTGTATAACTCATCCATTTTAATAGCTAACGGCGTGGAATTTTGAAGTATTTGTACCCATATGGGCCCAAACGGGGTTACCGAAAATTGTCAAGATCGGACCATTATAACATATAACTCCCATACAACCGATTGTTCAGATATGGATATTTTGGTGTATAACTCCTCCATTTAAATAGCCAAGACACCATTTTTTTCTAATAAATCTTTCCATAAATAACCCACAAAATTAAAATTATAAATTAAACTTAATCTGGCTATGTACATAAGTACATAGGTAACTTTTCATTTCCCCACTCATGAAAGGTATGAAGTCTTCGGTACGGCCGAAGACAGCCGCGCTTTTACTTGTTTTTCAGTTAAAAAAGACTCTGATGGAAATGATTTTTTGGCAGTCCCTAGGGATATATTCTATGTACCGATTTATGAAAGAAACCCGATTTCGAAAAATTTTGAGTTGTGTCTTTTTATGATTTACGATGCGATATGTTCACGTATAAAATATGTATGCTGGGGCTTCCGCACACATACACAAATTCTTATGCATATTAGCAGTGAGCGAGATTTTAGATGTTGGCACCTCAGCGACCGGGACAGACAAAAAAGTTTGCAAAATTTGAGATGGCAAAAAAACACAACAACAAAGTGTCAACAAATGTGTGATTACAGGTAATGCTAAAATTGTCGTACATGTTTGAGAATTTTATAAAATCAACAACAATTTTTTTAACAACAAACAAACAACAAAAACAACAATCTTACACTTTGCTTCATCATAAACGTGAAGGAACATGTTTCACTGTATAATGTGTGTGTAAAATTTACACTGTAAATTAAGCTTTTCACTTTAGATATGTTCTGCTGTTGTTTCCATGTTTTGTTCATTAGTGTACGGTTTCTATTACAACTTTTTCATAAAAAATAACACGTTGTAGATTCCATTATGTAAATACATCAATGTGTATGTAGAAAAAGATTGTTTAGATAAGCTAGAAATAGTCTAAAAAATAAATTGAGGGTAGACGTGTCTTTTTCAAACACCCTTCGCTGCAGATCAACAAATTGGTTATATTCAGGGACCGAAACGGCTATAATTTCTATGCAAAGGTTGAGTTGCAACAATTATTTTCTGAACTTTATTTTTCGACCAGAAAATAAAAGTTTTATTTTTCCCTCAGAAAATAAAAGTTAATTTTTGAGTTTTATTTTTGCTTAAAGAATAAAAGTTTCTTCAATTAAATTTTGGCTGCAATTGTAGATTTCGCCGCTTACGCCATCAGGGAAGGGTTTAAGTATACCGCTCGTCGCATGCCACCTCACTCTTAAACGCTTTTTTCTTGCAGAATCGGCTGCTATATCGAAATGTCTCAGTAACTGCATTTACTCAAAACTCATTTGGCCGGATTGGTATACCAGACCTGCTGAGGGGCTAATCCTTCTAGGTAGGAAGAACATTTCTTTGGCTGTTGGCCTCCATACTGGTCATATTACTATCTGCAGATAAGGCGTTCGGCAGATTAGGCGTTCCTTTTAATGACTTCTGTAGAAGCTGCAGCGACGATGAGGAGCCTGAAATGGTAAAACGGTTAACGGGCAAATTTCCCACCACCCATGATTTAAGAGGCTGAAATTTCTGCGGTCCCACCACTTTTCTGACCTCGGTGACTTGGCTTTGTTTGAGTTGAGGTTAAGATACTCGTTTGTCGCAATGGGAGGTTTTGGGCCTAAGTGTGTTGGCGCTTGCACCATCAGCCACTACTACCTAACCTAAACCAATTGTTATCGCACTCAAATAACTTCAGTATTGTGGGTTATTCAATTGCAGACTCACCTTGTCTAGCTCACCTTGCTAATACCGCAGAGTTTTATTATTTAGTCTCGTTTGATTTAACCCTAATCCTCTAAAGTGAGCCTCTTAGTCTCAGTTTAAAGTTTAAAAGCGAATTATTCCTCAACCAAAAAAGCTTTTTGTCTACAATTTTGGGTATTCCTCCATTTGTGTTCATAATTATGAAATAATTATGATCTTTGGGCTATTTATTTATTTGAACCATTTTTATTGCAATCGTATAAAATTGTAACGAAAAACCGAAAGTGAGCATCAAAGACTCACCTTAAGTATCTTTATCGTAATAAGCTTACATTTCTAGAATTCAACTAAATTTTGAATCCGTTGTTCACAAGGTTTACTCAGTGAGGTTTTTACATTGTGAACTCACCATACTTCCCCCGGATTTTGGTGAATTCGTCGTATTTAACCATAGATATTTATATAATAGGATGTCATAAAATTAAGGAGAGCGGCAAAATCAACAATTTCGAAACAATTAACATTTGATCATTTTTCTGTTTATTGAGATTCTAAATTACGGTAAAGATACGTTCAGATAGAGAAACGAAAGATGAGCTGCTTTATGCGTAAGTAATTTCACCACGAACGTCGCGTTTTAAAAATTTGAAATTTGGTTGCGGAAAATATATATGTATTAGTTACGATCATATGAAAAATTTATTCATATTCATTTGATTCATAGTTTTTCTCATCGTGTGCATAAAAACAAATTTGTAACAGACGCACACTGGGGCCTAGCGTGCTCAAAATTCAGTTTTTAAATAATGAGTTTTTCAAAAAAATAAGAACGCAATATTGTTCCTTATAAAATTCTACACTTCTGGCCCAATTTTCAGCTTTCTATCGTTTTTCAGTTGGGAGTTAGCCATGTTTGTGGCAAAATTTTCCAAAAAATAATTTTTTTCAAAGTGAGAAAGTTTAATGTGTATTTGAAATAGTTGGTGTAAGACAAGGATATACAATTTTATTATTCTGGATTTTCCATAACATTAAGTGAAGCTTATATAATGGATGAGTGTTTTTTTGGAACTAGATGTTTTAAAAAATTAATTTTTAGTATAAAACTAAACGTACCTCTTTTTTTTTAAATATTTTTTTTCAAAATGGATTTTTTTTTAATTTGCGCAAAAACGTAGCAACTGTAAAGATGCAGAAGTAAAATATGATCCTTTGTGACAAAGAGTCCGAGTTCAGAACCAAAAGCAAAGTGCGCATTTTAAAAAAAAGTGAGTTTAAAAATTGCAGTCCAATTTTAGTTAAAAAAGACCTATATCTGGTTGAATTTGATTCTGTTCTATCTTAAATTTAGTTCATCCATTATTTACTGGTTACTTTAGTTACAAATTGTGGTTAAGGTTACTTGTCAAGCCAGGTTTCTTTAATTCAGACTTGTAAGTTGGATTAAAATATGAGTTCTTTGAAGCACAAGTTGTGTTACTCCAATTTTGCTTTTTTTTTATATTAGGCATGAAAATGTGTGGGGAAATACGTGTTCTGCTTAAAACGCTAACGGTGAAACTCCTAATTCCCATATAAACATACTTGTGACAACAGAAAACTTTTAATATCTCGAAACAACAAATTGGAGAAAACCATTTTTGTATACATACTATGTACCTGCACCTGCATATTTCATAAATGGGTTAATAAATAGCCGCTAATGGTTTAATATAATACACATTGGCTATTTTTGTACAGACATACTAATATAATAATAATATAATACAATGACGCTATTATAACTCTGACGAGTTTTATGGCCGAGCTTCTCTCCCTATTCGAGGTGTGCTTCTTTCTTTTGTTTTGCCTACCAATTGGGTGGACCTACAGTTTTATGCCGGCTCCGAACGGCGAATGTATTTTTTGTGAGAAGCTTTTTCATGGCAGAAATACTCTCGGAGGGTATGCCGCCCACTGCCGAGAGGTGACCGCTGCTCTTAGAAAACCCAATAATTGGATTTTTACTAATTAGAAAATTTTTTTTTGATGTTTGCTCGGACTCGGGTTTGAACCCAAGACCTCTGGCATAGCACGCGAGCACTCTACCCACTGCACCACAGCGGCCACCATACCGCAGACATACTAATTGTGATTTAAATAATTTGTTTACAGATCTTAAAAAAACTGGTCACCAATGGGTTAATTGATGACCGTTAATGGGTTAAGATTCCAGAGATTACTGGTTTTAGTGTAGATACAACTAATATCATTTAAATATTTTAATCTAAGAATTACGTGAAAAAATTTGGTTAAAAATGGGTTAATGCGTGGTCGTCAAGGGGTTAAAATTCTTGGGATTTACTATTTTAGTATCGATATACCGATTCTGATTCAAGAAAATTAAACTCGAAACTAAAATAAAAAACATAGGTCACCAACGGGTTAACTCATGACTGTGAATGGGTTAAGATGCTATAGATTAACTGCTTTAGTGCAGATAAAGCGATTCTGATGTAAAAAAGTTGATTTCAGAATTTTGAGCGTCCTCATTTATATAAGTGGCCCCAGTGTGAGACGTAATAAAAACATTTGTAATGAATATTCAACAACTAAAAATATTGTGAAAATTGCAGTTCATACTACTAAAAAAATTGTCATAAACCTTTATAAGAATGTATAAAATGCTCCTGAATTCATTACTGCATAAATAGCAGTAAAAAACAAATACCAAAACAATGTGCTTCAAAATTTCCCCATAGGCGAGCCTCAGAGTCTCACTTTCGGTTTTACGTAACTTTTCAAAATTCGGTGATTAGGGTTAAACGCAACCAAAAAGTTTCAGAGCACTTTCCTTTTCCTTTTATCTATCTGTATTCTTCAATAAGTGTTAATTTTAGATCAATTTTTGTATATTTGCTTGAAATGAGCCACCAGTGTGATTTGAAGACCTTCGCGAGCCCATAAAATCACAAGTCAATTATTTTCTGAGATTAATCTGCCGACAAATGCGATTGGCAGCCTCTGAAATTTAATAGAATTGCGGAAAAACTCATTTACTATAATCTTGCACGAATGTGGCAGAGTTCCATATCCCATTCTACACACATACATAAATATTATTGTCAGCATTGGATATCTAGGCCAACGCGGCATGATTAAATCAAAATCCCACATTAGCATTATTTGCGCGCGTGTTTGCTGCTTTTCACTGCCACAAAAATATAAAAAAAAAAAAACTAAAGCTTGAATAACGGGTATTCATGAACATTGATGTGTAAACTGTTTCGAAATCGGATATTTATTCCCTTTTCCTTATTCCTTTTTTCCTGGTTTTCTATGGATTAAAAGGCGACTATCGTTTTTGTAATTTTTTGTTGTCATTGTGACTGCTACTATTTTGTTGTTTTTGTTTGTTTTGTTTTTGTTGTTTTTTGGTTTTTGGTTTTTGGTTTTTGACCTTTGATTTTTTATGTTGTTTTGTTTTGTATTGCTCAGAAACATGCAATATCATCCGAGTCCACGTTTGACCCATATCTGGAGACCCGGCCTGGGGCTCACAATGAAAAGAGCTTCATATCGAAGTCCTCCTCAAAAACTTTCATTTGATATCAATATTGCTCAGTAACATTCAAGGATCACCCGGGTGCTCCTTTTGACCCATATGTGGAGACCCGGCCTAGGGGTCACAATGAAAAGAGCGTCATATCGAAGTCCTGCTCAAAACTTTTCATTTGATACCAATATTGCTCAGAAAATTAGATAGGTAGATGTGGGTATGCGTATCCATACATTTGCATGCATGTTCAAACAGGTTGGTCCTTTTTATTTTGCCTATTTGTCGCACTGTTGCAGAAAACAACAACAACAACAACTTCACTTCGCTTCGTTGATGTTGTTGTTGATATTTGCATTTGCACGGCTATGCATGCAAGCATTTGTAAGTACATGCCTATCTACCTACCTACCACTGACAATGCCAAGCGATTCACACGGACGCAGCAGTGCACTAACACAAAGGTCATTTACGTTTACGCGTAAACTTTACCTGATTTTCGAAATCACTCGTAGCTACAGCAAAGATGTTTACACATCAATAAAACCAAAAGCGAAAAGCGACAAACAGCTGTCCGTGCATGCTTAGCTTCTTAAATGATTATCGCATCGCATTCGCCTACAAAGCACCACTTTGGCATATTAATTTAAGTCATACGTGAATTTTACATGTCAGCCACGTACATATGTACATATGCGCATATCTCGCATTCCACTACTTATTTGTCTTTTTGCCACACAAATCCGCGCGCCACATTATCTTAGCTGCATTGTTGGATAATGCAACAAGGAATGAAGGGGAAAAAAATAGAAAAAAACTCACCATATCACAAATGCAAAATCTTTTTTTGTTTTGCGGGTTTTTTTTTGTTTTTTTTTGAGAGCTTTGCTTAGTTCTTATGCCACAATCTCTCCTCCTGGCTTGTGCCTTATTCGTTTGCATGTTCAGCAGATTTGTGCTTGCTGAATGTGAATAAAATGACATTCTTAAGATCTCATCAGTTGTGATTGGTGTGTTTGGTGGTTGGCGGTTGGCGGTTTTGGTGTAACAAACGGTAACAGCTTCAAGACAACAACAAGCAAGCAAGCATTGTATGGCCTTTACCTCAAATCGCCGCTTTTCCACTTCACCTTAATCGCTCACAACACACTCGCAATGCCGGATGACTTGAAGAACTCAACTCAACCTAACTGGCTTTGCTTGTCATTTTCATTTCTCGACATTCGCGCTTATCGCTACACATTACCTCAACTGTTGTTTTTGCTATTGTTGTTGTTTTTTGGTTGTTTTATTCTCATTCTTTTTGCATTTCAACTCACCCGCAAAATGCTAAATCTCAAAACCAAATCGAGCTAAGCGCCCATGTATGTACATTAGATAGAGTCGTAAAAAAATGTTGTAAAAGTCCGCCCCTAAATTTGAAGCTTATGTTGAGAGGGTTAAGGGACACAAAAAATTTTTTTTTTTGATCCCGCGAAATACCGCCGAAATTGTTTTTTTCTTGTAACTTTGTTATTTATCATGCGATTTTTAAAATTGAAACGTCATTAGTTTCGTATTTTGAAGCTCTACATTTCCTTCTAATGTCCTCTTGAGCTCTGAAGTCGTTTTCACATAGTTGGGTCAGCTAACTTATTTGTGTGTCCATGAATTATCCTCTTTGTTTTGCCAAATGAAAGTGCTTCAAAATTCATGACAATGTTACCTTGAAACGGTTTTGCTAAATTAATAAACAAAGAAGTTATGTCATAAAGAAGTTATTTAACGTAGCAATTATTTAACTAATTTTTTTAAGCAATTCAGTATATGTAAAGTTGTAAAAGTCCGACCCTAAATTTGAAGCTTATATTGAGAGGATTAAAGAAAAAATTTTTATTTTTTTTCTGACGCCGCGAAATACCGCCGAAATAGTTTTTTAATTGTAACTTTGTTATTTGACTTCAGAGTGCAAAAGGACATTAGAAGAAAATATAGAGCTTCGAAATACGAAAATAATGACGTATCAATTTTAAAAATCGGATGTTAAATAACAAAGTTACAAGAAAAAAACCATTTCGGCGGAATTTCGCGGGATGTGAAAAAAAATTTTTTTTTGTCCCTTAATCCTCTCAATATAAGCTTCAAATTTAGGGGTGGACCTTCACAACTTTACATAGCCTGAATTGGTTAAAAGAAATGAGTTAAATAATAGGTACACTAAATATTCGTAGTGACGTAACTTCTTTGTTTATTAATTTAGTAAAACCCTTTAAAGGCAACATTGTCACGAATTTTGAAGCACTTTGATTTGGCAAAATAAAGAGGATAATTCATGGACATACAAGTAAGTTAGCTGACCCAACTATGTGAAAACGAGTTCAGAGCTTTAAAGAGCATTAGAAGGAAGATTAGAGCTGCAAAATACGAAAATAATGACGTATCAATTTTAAAAATCGGATGAAAAATAACAAAGTTACAATAAAAAAACGATTTCGGCGGTATTTCGCGGGATCAAAAAAAATTTTTTTTTGTGTCCCTTAACCCTCTCAACATAAGCTTCAAATTTAGGGGCGGACTTTTACAACTTTTTTTTGTATGGGGACCAACCCTATCTAATGTACATATGTATGAAGTTATCATTAGCGTGCATGTATATGCATGTTCAGTCTTTGCAGCCGCCTTGCTGCCAACTGTCAGCGCAATTTTGATGCTCACAAATGCGAATCGGTCAAATGCTGCGCCATCCCATGCATATTTATAGGATCGGCAGCGCATGATGCATCATGCATGCAACCATGCCGCCATTCTGCATGTGCGCGTTAAGTACTTAGATATGCTTGCATAAAATATTTTTGTGGCGGCATATGATGAGCTGCTTCGAGGTTACATTAATATATGCATGTTTGTGTGTGTTTTTTGTGTAACAAAGAAAGATTTAAGATTTCAAATGCCTACATTTTTTTGGCCTCGAGGCCTTGTAACATATGTATGTATGTATGTAAATATGTATCCTCAAAAATGATTGCAAGTAGTTGTACGTAAATGTGTGGTAGATTAATGCCATTCGCTTATTTCAGTGCACAAAGCCATAGTCGATTTGTGACTTGCGACTGCTGATAGGCATCTACTTATTTTTGGTGTCATTCAAATTACTCAAATTCAGTAAGTATTTCTGCAATGAAAAGGCCCACTTGGCTGATCCCATTTTTGTTTTTTTATATAAAACTGTAGGTTTATCTCATTTGTGGAAAAAATTAAGTAGCGCACGTCAAAAAAAAAAGCACATTATAGGGTAGTCATAAAATTGTCCTACTCCGCCAGCAAAAATTTCAGCAACTTTGATGACCTTGAAAAAGTGGGAACAGCCCTGTTTAACTGAAAACTGAGTGTAAAGGCGTGGCAAATAAAGTTAAAATACCACCAATAAGCACGTAGTTTAAAATAAAGAAAATGTTGACCATAAAAAATAATTTTGTTAGAAGAGTAAGGGCCGTTTACTCAGCCTCTGATTAACGCTAATCGGAGGATAAAGTTCCGGTTAAGTATAGACTGTATTATCGACCATATGTTAAATGTATGGTTTTATGAAGTTGATAATGATGTTAACTGGACTTTAACCGTGGTTAGCGTTAAACAAAAGTTGAGTAAACGGCCCTAATTTGTAAATTTCTACATTTTTATTCATAGCCAATAAATTGTAGACTTGGTTAACAGTTTGAGAAAGAATCTCTCTTTCCAAACTAACCTACGATAATGATTGTTGTTACTTGAAAACTAGGCTATGCTGCAGTCAATTAAAATAAAGGAAACTCAAATTTGTGATAAGTTCGTTTTCAGATCGAACACATAATTTTCCAATTAAAATAAAAAATTGATTACAATAAAATTTATTGCAATTTCTTGATTTCAAACATTTACAATCAACAATAATTTACGTCTTGGCTATTGCAATCAAATTGATTACAATAAAATTTATTGCAATCTTTTGATTTTAAGCATTTACAATCATTATTTTAAAAATTCCGTCTTTTGCAATCAATAAAATTTATTGCAAGTTTTTTGCCTAAAAAATTTACAATCAACAATAATTTACTTTACGTCTATTGCAATCAAATTGATTACAGTAAAAGTTTTTGCCATCTTTTGATTTTAATAATCTACAATCAAAAATAATTAAAGCTTCGTCTATTGCAATCATCAATTTGATTACAATAAAATTTATTCAAATCTTTTGAATTCAAAAATTTACGATCAACAATAATTTACGTTTCTTCTATTGCAATCAGTAATATTTTTTGCAATCTTTTGATTTTCGGTATTTATAATCAACAATAGTTTAAGTTTCGCTTATTACAATCAAATTGATTATAAGCCAATTTTTTGCAAGCTTTTGATTTATAACATTTACAATCAGCGAGAATTTACATTCAGTCTATTACAATCAATTTGATTACAATAAAATGTATTACAATTCTTGCAATCAAATTTCTTTTATCTAATATCCAAAGTCGACAATGCAATAGTTCAAGATGTCGTATATAAATCTTGGTGCCAATTGGAGGCAATTCGGTAAACGCGACGACTGCATACATCCTTTTGGCTCACACGTTATGCTAATCTAATCAATATGATTTATAATGAAAGTTGATTGCAAACAAATTTTTGTAATTTATTGCAATTATAATTTTTGCAATTAAAAAGTTTAAAATCAGTATGATTTGCAGTCAATTATTCGGCAATTTGCTTGCAATTTTTACAGTTCTGCAGTAAATTAATTTGAAATCAAGCAAACTCAGATTGTACATATGAACAATAAAAATCTGTGCTTTATGCTTTCCTCACCAAAAGCCGAACGACTTTAAAAATAATTAAGTAATTTTTTTTTGGCACAGCGCTCACTTTCTTTAAGAAAATGAATAGCATAAGCAGAAAATTCAACTCCACTTAGTTTGTATATAAAACAACCGCCAACACCCTTTTTTGTTTTTGTTTGTTTGAAAATACATTTACTAAAGACATCACATTGTTTGCGTGCCCCCGATTTGGCGTGACACGCTGCTGTCCTGCTGTCCAATTGTCATACAACCTAGATAGATATTCTGCCAAGTGACGCGACCACTTAACAGTCATGCCACACAATTATGACTTCTCGCCTGCCAGAGAAGTGCGCGTTTCGGAAGCATGAAGTGGCGAAGAAGCTAAAAAAAAGCAGCAAACATGCTACGCTCTATTGCCGTTTATGCTGTTTTCGTTGTTTTTGTTTGTTTGTTTGCTGGTAATGTCGTTGTTGTTGTTGTTGCAGTTTGCGTGCATGCAGCAAAATCAAAAAGGGGAAACGGCAAAAGTGGCGTCACACGGCTCGTTGCATTTCGCGCCAACGCCTCATTTCACTTGACTTCACTTTGACTGACTTTTGTCTTGTACATTTTTTTTTTTGCTCATCCTCATTTTTCAAGTGCTGAGATTTGCTGCGTTGGTGTTGTTTGTGATCAAGACAAGCAATTGCCTTACCTTCCGCGCTGCAATTGCCAGCTTATTGTTTGTTAGATTGTCATTTTGTTGTTTTTGTGGTTGTTGTTGTTGTTGTTGTTGTTGTTGTTGTTGTTGTTGTTGTTGTTGTTGTTGTTGTTGTTGTTGTTGTTGTTGCAGTTGTTGTTGTTGTTGTTATAGTAGTTGTTGTTGGACGGGACGACTCATTCACTGAGTCAGCAAGACTTGCAGTTTCAGTTGATGTACTCGTCATTGTCGCTGTTGGTTCTTACTACTTGATTACTCTTGTTTATTGTTTTTGTTGTTGCTTTTATTATTGTTGTTGTTGCTGCAGTTGTGGTTACTGAAGTAACCGTGTCTTGTGCGGCTGTCTGTTCATAGTTTCATACGTCCAGCCGCCCATTCGTCTCTCTGTCTTCTCGTCGGCTGCTTGGCTGCCAAGTTGAAACACACTTTTGACTTTTGTGTGATAATTCTGTGGCCGATGTTTGTTGGCAGCCCAAGGAATTCCATTCCAACCATTTGCCTCTGTCACTTCACTAACAGCCTTAGCAACAAATTGGTATAATAAGTACATACTTTGGGTTTGCTGGCACTTCCTACTTATGCCAAAGTTTTCTGTTTGCTGGCGAGTATGAGAATGATTGCCTGCGGGCCAAATATAAACTTAGTCATACAGACTTGTACCTCTTCTTCTTATTTTTGCTTTACTCTTGTGACATTTGCATCTCCGCATAGAAAACATTTTTGCAAATTGTCATTTTAGCCTAATGCAACAAACCAACACCGACGGCGAACATGTCTTTGTCTTGTAGCATATCTGAGAACCAAAAAAAAATACTAAAACCGAACAACAAATGCAACAACAACACGAACAGTGTAAGTAAAACAACGTAATTAAGTTGCATATTTTGTTGCCTGTCAGTGAGGTGTTACTACAAGAGTTGTTGTTTTTTTTTACTTTTTCAAAAAATTTCAAGCAACATATTGCAGCTATTTCCATTTAGATTTCCATTTGTATTTACCCTACCAACATCTCATCGTTTTATCCTAAAGTGAGTTACATACGGTGATACAAAGTTTTCTAGTTTTCCATATGTGTTATATGAGTTTACTACGAGTATTAGGCTAATTGCCTACGCAAATAAAACGCATGTTTTTATGTGCAGATCAACACGAATGCACCATTTTTGCAGTGATTTTCAATTTGCTGTAGTACAAGTTAGAGTTTTGGTGGATGGTAAATCGTTTAGGCCAAATTGACTTAGTCCACAAAATGTTACGGTGGAGCTTTATATAGTCAAGCAGTTCTGTCGTTCTTTACCAAATGCCATGTCAAAAGCTTTTCTTAAACATTACTTTTTCAATTATACTCACACCATCAAATGTCCTTAAAGATGAGAGTTTTGAAGCATCTGCACTCCTTCTCCATAAAAAGTGGTCGTTTTACTCGTAATAAGATCGATCTTCGGTGAAGTATAAAGAAGCTCTAGCAGAAAAAATAAATAAATAAAATGCTTAAAGAATAAAATGGTGGTTTGAAGGCGATAGATTGAGACTTGTAGCAGCTTAGCAAGTAAGCACCCATTATTCAAACCGTAGCACCATCTATCTGTGAGAAGATCATTCTTCAAATATCAACACGATCAAAAAATAGTTGGTAACACCGCATCTGTCATTCTACTATTTTATATTTTTCATTATTTTTCCGAATAGGTAAACTTTTTATATTTTATAGAAGAGTGTTTTTTTGGGCACTTCGCTGCCCGCTTATACTGGATTCTGCTCTCTTGGCTGATAGTTTCCCTACCAAATATTAGAGACTTTAAGAGACTTTTAGAGAGTATGCTAGCTACTCACTAAACTGATCGTAACTGATTATGGCAATTTTTGCTATTGTGAATAAGTGAAATGGTTACAAACTTTTGTCGACAGATGTCTCCCCCATTTCGAAACTATGTTCGATTCTAGCCAAGACTCGACCCAACACCGTTCGTTAGAAAACTTTTTCCAATTCCGTACTTTAGCGAACGGTGTTGGGTTGAGTCTGGGCTAGATTCGAAGATAGCTTCGAAATGGGGGAGACATCAATCGATCAAAATTTGAAGACATTTCATCAAATAAATACACCTTTTTTCCTTTATTTTAACGAACGGTCGTATAATTTTCATTTGTTTTTATAGCATTGTTTGTTGTTTTCGCAAGTTTCTAACTCTTGCTCAAACGAATGCGGTTAGAATTTAATAAAGTAAACTATTAACCAACATAAATCAACATTCAAAACTGAAATATGTAAATAATTGCAAAAGTAATAGCTTCGTGTCATATTCAAAAATGAGAAGATAGTAGGTACTGTGAGCGCGAGTTCTAGAAGCGAAGAAAGAGAAATTGGCCAGATTTTTATGTGAAGAAGATTGGAATAGAGATTATAAACTGTCGAAAGTGGCTGGCTTCTTATAGAACAGCCATGACCGACTACCAACGTCAATTCAATGGCAGAGCAAACAGGGGCGGATTTACCTCTAGAAGCGCCCTGGGCAAACAAATCAAGCCGCGCCCCAATATTTCCAAAAAAAGCAGTACTTGCCTTCGTGTGGTGAAATTTCATTACTGATATATTTTACGGATTGAAAAAATTTGATTCGATTCTTATATAGGTACCACATTTTTTTCCATTTTCTAACCTTCAAAATGATCGTATCTTAAACCCTCATTATTAGGTGGCACAGATTTCGCAATATAATTAAATTGCAGTTCATCATACGAATCTGAAAAACAATTTTATAGTGAAAATGTTTCGTCCTGAAACTAAACTCACAATTTTTGACAGTAGGGTGCCTCCTAGGTAGCGAAATATGGCTTTCTGGCCCAGAATCTACCTGGGCTAACCTAGCTGTCGATCAATTGACTTATGCATTTTTACCTTTTTGGTTATGATCAACAACGGAGTTATTTTGTTTCCGAGGAGTTTGGAAAAAAAAAACAATCAAGTTTAGGGATTTTCGATAGTAAATCTCTGTCTTTCTGCACTTTCTCGGCTGCACGTTTTTTGTTTGCTGGGCCGCTTAGCTTTTTCATATTTGCACTCATTCTTCTATTTTTCACAAAAACATTAATTCATTGACACTTTTTTGATGTTTTTAACTCGGAACGACTTTTAAGATTACATAAAATGTACGCAGCGCATTGTATAGAGGCGCGAACTATTCAAATTAACCAGAAACAGAAAATATTCAGATCTTAGTTTCCTTTGAAAAAGTGAGCTGGCGCATTTCCCCGAAAAAATACTTCAATGCCTACTTGATTTTTAAATTTGAAATTTCAATTAAATTTGAATCTTCGTCATCAATCACGTCATTTACTGCACACAAGCTGCTAAAACTTAGTGCTTACATATCGCTCATTTGCTGCAAGACCGGCATAAATCAAAAAACGTGATTTTTGACTTAATGCTGCAGAATAGTTAGTTACATCATACTTCATGTTGAGTAAAAAATTCTTTATGATTTTTTGAAAACTAAGCGCTTCAGATACAAACCAAATGTTGCATTTACTTGCGCACCATATGGCGGTTGAATCTCAAAATTGCCCTTCCTGAAAAGTTGTGTATTTTGAAAAGTGCAAATGCAGAAAATGGGCGATATATAAGTCCCACTGGGGCGAAGGTTAAGAATTGTACTAATGTTCTGAAATGTACTTTGATTAATTTTTTCTCGGTAAAAAATTGAAAAAATCTTTCATTCTTGCTGTACTCGTAATATTCAAAAAATACTTTTTTTGATAAATGAAAAAAAAATTTTTTTCCTTGTCTTAGTTTTGGCGCCCCTATTGAAACGGCGCCCTGGGCAGCTGCCCGTGTTACCCCTATGTAAATCCGCTCCTGAGAGCAAAGCTATAAGCTGGTAAAGTTGTATTATAGCTTGCCTAACGCTGGATTAGATTGTGTCTTTTAAGAGCGAAACACCAACTAAACACTTTTAATTAAGAAATTTGTTAGAAAATAACCAGAAATAAGAAATGAATGACTTGGAAGAAGACATGCTCTTAATAAGAAACTCTCAGCAAATAGTGCTAGTTCTAAACGGTTTTTGATATGAGGAGTTCTAAGATAGTTTAGAACTTAGAAACGACTGTTTTATGCATTTATCGACCTTTTGGACTTATCGGCCTTTTGAACTTATCGGCCTTTTGGATTTGTGTCTTTTGGATGTATCGAAATTTCCGTTTTTGGATTTGTAAAGTTTTATAAAATTTGTTAACTCTCAAAGTTGCCATTTCTTTTTGTATATTTTTGTAAACAAGTGTAGCATACTACATATATTCATATACTTATATGTACATAAATTTGTATATCATGTACATATGTATATACATATATATGTAAGTACTATATTGTTATAGTAAAAATGGAAGCTTTTTATTTTGACTTGAGTGCTGCCCTAGGCCAATGCAATGCAAATGTGCATGATTCATAAATTAAACAGGTAAAAACGAGCGCAGGAAAATGTGTGAGTGAGAGAAAGAGAGAGATAGAAAGAGGGAGAGAAGGAAAGCTTTTTTGAGAGCGCAGTTGAATAACGAAAATGAAGAAGAACTGACGAAAGCGGCCATAATTCTCCGAGAGTTTTGCGAAATAGGCAACCAAAACAAAAGTGTAAAAAGCGCCTTTATAAATGACGTACATATGTATGTGTGTTGCACATACGTACGTAAATACATACATACATGCATATGTGTGTAATTTGTTGATTTAATCATGTTGTATTACATTCTAGTTTTTTCTTTATGCTAAGAAAGTTTTTTATTGCTTTCTGGTTTAAGTTATGGCTTACGTAACTGCCGAAGGTATGTGGATATTGGCTTTGTGGATGGAGATTTTGAGTAAGTGCAATTATTGCAAGATATTCATTTTTTCGTACCAAGGAGGACTTTACGTAGCTTTAACCCTTTCTATCCAGAAAAGGGCAAAACAAATTATGCATTGTATGCTCCCTTACCGCGCGCGCTATGGGAATTTAACGAGATCTCGAATTCTGTCAACCTTGATTTTTCATTAAACAAGAATGCATTTGTTTCATTGCTGTATTCTTTTTTTGACCAATGAAGAGATTCAGTTCAATTGTTATTGTAAACTGTTGATTTTTATTATATATATATATATATATATATATATATATATATTTAATATATGTATACTGCTGATTTAAATATGTATATATAGTATAATATGAAATGTAATTATTATCTTTAAGTAGTCTGTAAACATTTGTTAAATTGAATTGACTTCAAATAAATAAAATAAATCGTAAAAAAAAAAAAATTATTATGATTTGGAATAAAGAAATATGGGAGTTCTTGTAAAAAATTCAGTTCCGGAGCTGCCAAGCCAATCACACTTAGAGTCAGGCCCGACGAGAGGGGGGGGGGCTGAGGGGTCAATTGCCCCGGGCCCGGGCTTTAGAGGGCCCGGGAATCTCAAAATGATATCCAAGTTTTTGCTTACAGAAAATAAACGAACAACACCTTTAATCACCTTTCGTAGATAGCAATCATTTTAAATTTCAACAAATTTTATAAATCTCTTAAAGTGTCTGCACCCCACTTAAGGAATTGTTGGTTTTTGGCGTCGACTTTGCAGCATAAATTTGAATTCGTTTTCTGTTGCAACAGAAAAATTCGGTATGATGCAAATTCTTATACAGCGATATGGGTATATCCTGGGCGTTTCGGACGGTATGTTCGCACGATTTTTTGAACTTTTGAGGCAGAAATATCGCGAAATATTGTATCGTTTTATGATAAAAGGAAAGATTTAGGCCACAGCTAATGATTAAAGTATGTTAGCGACAGAAATTTAGTTTAATGCCTCTGTTTTAGCCACTTAAACTGCGTTCCGGACGCTACAAAAACACGTCCATTTTTTTTTTTTTTTGAGTGGCTAAAACAGAAGCCTGGCATAGCAGGCGAGCACTCTACCCACTGCACCACAGCGGCCATGTATAGATAAATTAAAGTTCGTAACTATATATTCATTGAATTTTGATTTTGAGAATTTGTTCATTTAGTATGGGGGCCCTTAGTTATTTTGACCCCGGGCCCGGATTTTCTCTCGGCGGCCCTGCTTAGAGTATTCCAAGGTAAGAACACAATGGGCCTAATGTATAAAAATCGAGCTATAGCTCGTACTAATTTTTTTTTTTTGAAAAATTTGGATTTTGTATGCATAAAAATTATTAAAATTGCTTGATTTTACTAAACAAATTACGTTTATCTCATAAAAAAAAATTATAAGTTATAAAACTGCATCCAATAAATTTAAATTATTTGGTTACTTTTCGATATTAAGTCTCAGTTGAGTCTCTTGAGAAAGAGCTCAATTTTTATGCATAAGGGCCAAGGTGTAGGAAGTTCCCAGGGAGCACACAACAGACTCCTATGGTAGTAGTGTACTGGTGTCTTCTTTTACCGTTTTTCTAAAAATTGTGAAGACCAAAATTTTTTTTAAATTGCATAGATACATAAAAACTTACTAGGCTTATTAAGGCAATTGTCTGTTTAACGACAACTATCTTTTGAAAAGTAAAAATAATGACGTTATTGAAAGATAGTTGTCTTTGGAAAGCCAGTTGCCCTAATAGCCATATTAATCTATCTTGTATCTCATAGGAACTTGTCTAAACATCTTAACTGTGCTCAACAAAAAAAAATCTGAATTGAAAATTTTTGTTTTATGTTTTATTCAAAGAGGCAAAGACTTGTCTTACCTTCAAATAAGTGGCGCTTGAATGTTCCAAAAACTGAAATAATGACCTTCGTTTGCTTCCATTTGAGTCGTCATGGCATGTGTAGTGTATCGTATATTTTACCGCAACATCCTACACTTGTCTTTGGCATGCCAATAAGGTAGTTAAACTGTTTCAATGTCGCCTCCAATCTATGACTTTGCAGTGACTATAAACATGCATACCAAGCAACTACAAAAAACACGCATTTGACAGTTTGGCAGCCACTGCAAGTATGCATGAATTTTCTTAGAAGCACGAATTTGGCGCCAATTTGATTTGATGCCGCTTTCACACGCCAAGCAACACAAATGTTTTCAAAATGTTATTGCTGGTGCGCTATGCCTTCTTGCTTTACTTGCTTTACTCCTTCAATTCTCTCTTTCTTACTTTGTGTAGCAGCTTTTGCAGCGCTATATGCTCACGCTTTGCTGAGCGTCAATAATTTTTTAAATTTGAAAGAGCAGTAAGCAATAAAAACAGCAACGCCTTCGCCATTCAAGCTCTACTCGGCAAGCGTACGAAGCACTTTTCACGTGCTTGTTATTGCCTGCTCTGCTGCTAAGCCGTAAGCCGAGTGCACGAAGTGCGCGTAGCGGAAAAACGACAGGACACAGCACCAAAAGCACGAAAGGCTGCACTACCAACGAACCAGTTTGTGGCGGTTACTCGTAATGTGCGGTACGATAGAATTTTTGAACGCGGCAAACACAGTAACTCAAATCAATTTCATTTAATGTGATTAATGTGAATAAATAAAACTGAATTTATGTACTTACAACAATGAGCTATGACAGGTACCCATGTTGCTTATTGGTTATGGGAATGTGAAGTGTTATTGCTATTGAATTTGAATTAATAATGAACTTTACAGCAACAACTACTGGTAGTAGTACAACTAACTAAAAATATTTACTTACAAACAAGTCAAATGCGAAAAGTGTGCGTTAATGTAAATATTTTGAAAGTGCTCGAGTTGAGTCGGCAAAGCATATGAATAATAAATGCACATGTTCTTATTTTAAGTACATATGTACATATGTTTCGAAAGCAAAAGTAAGCGTAAGGTTTTAGTTTACATATTTTTCTACTGAAAGAAAGTGACCTGAAGTGAAAATTGAATAAGTAAGGTAAGGCTGAGGCAGAAATTTGTGTTATTAGAATTTGCTTGTGGAAATTGTTATGATAATAAATATGTACACCTATGTACATATATACCGCCACCATGTGTTTAGTGATGCATATGAAATGCTAAAACAAATCATTTCAGTATTGAACCACAACAACAACAACAACTTAAATGAAAATGGTAAACAATAAACGACAACACCTGTCCGTCCGCCAACATTCAAAGGCGAACCAAACAACCAACGCGATATGATCTAATGACCCATAAATGTTTGCATGAAATTTACACACAAACGCACATGAAACACAAACACACATGCATATGTATTTACCCTGCAAAAAATGCGATCACTCCGGGATACATCCGGGACAACTCGCAAGGGAGCATGCGATTACTACCCATTTGTATCTCTTTATATGGGTTGAAGTGTTCTCTTTTATTTGAGCATGTCCTATGAAGAGACTAATTGTACCCAGTTTGTACCCGAACGGGTAGCAAAAGCGCACAATTGTACCCGTTTTGTACCCGAACAGGTAGCAAATGCGACACATCCATTTGTGCGACTAATTGTACCCGTTTGATACCCTTTCGGGTACAATTCGTCTACAATTAGTATACATATGTACCCGTTCGGGTACAATTGGGAACAATTGTAAACTAATTGTACCCGAAAGAGAGCGCTCCCGGACAAATCTTTTTAGATACTCGTCGCACACTTTTTTGCAGGGTATGTGCATATAAAGCCATACACTTAAGTACTATACCTTGTATACGCCACATTAAGTATACGCGCCGTTGTACCCTCGCACTTTACCCAAATATATGCATGCAAACCTTTGCTTTATTTGCGCTCAAGGCAGCGCAAGTATTTTGACCCCAATTTTGATGATGCGCAGCGGCAGCACGTTTTGTGCTTTTACATATAAACGAATATACACGCACACGAACATATGTATGTACATATGTACAACCATATTGCACTAACAAATTCAATCGAGCGCAAAGTTACCGTCGTCGTCGTCTTCTTAACCTTTGTGGGCATTTCGCATGCCATGGCAATCATTTTTTGCATTCAAACAAGCGCCAAAAACAACAACAACAACAAAAATAATTTAGCTAAATAAGCAAGCAAGAAAGTGAATTAGTCAGAAGAAGGTGAAGGCATGCGGCAGCATAGTGAGCGATACGATAACAAGAATGAAAGTATAAAAGAAAGGCCCACGTCACCATTTGGTTTATCAAGTCGACACGCGCACACTTTTAGGCTGGCAGGCAGGCAGGCAGACAGGCACACTAACAACACACACAGTTCTCAGCGTATGGCTATATCTATATTAATGCTGAAATTGCATGCAATAATAATGAATGCCATTTTCTTAGACATAAAAAAATTGTTTTGAGCGATAAAAAAGGCCAGAAAGGTAAAGGGTGCTTCGCTGGAGAAATATAATATATTTTTAGTGAAGAACATTTAAGGAAATTTTATGAAAATTATAGGAAATATGGGCGATATGACTTTTCTCATGTAATAATAATAATACACTGGTGCCTTTATAACTCGCTTTAGCGGTTAACTCTACGTATAGCTAGACATAAAATTTTTTTCTTGTGCAAAATCATAAATTTTTTATACATAAATCTTAACTTGCCTTGAAAATCGCGGGAGGACCCCTAGTGAAATTTTATGGCGAATAATTTTCTAGAACATTTTAACCCTCTATCTGCATTTTTAATTGATATTTTCTACATGTGTTCCCAAACAAGGGTTAAAAACAGCCATTTGCGTGGGCGTTAGAGGGTTAAACTCTACCGCAAAGAAATTCCTTACTATATTCTGTAGAAGAAGTCCCAGCTCGAAAACTTCATTTGATGACATTTTTTATAAGATCATCCTCTTTCATAATTAAAAGTAACCTGATGAGTCTTAGAGGGATCGAAGGTGAAACAGCTGTAGTTACATCCATGCTTAAAAAGTTTTTTTTTTCTAGTTTCCAAAAAATAAAAAATAGAATCTTAATTTCATTACCATCTAGTTTCTTGTCATATATTACTTCCATTCGCGAATATTGTACTAGAATTGTAATTTTTCTGTATTAAAATTTCAAAAGTAAGATGAATTGGATTATATTTCCAATATGAACGTTGAAAACCTAAGGCTGGCTATAAGTTAGTAGCACCAAGAGGACCATCAAAATGAAGTAGAAGAATGAAATTTTTTTCTCGCCAATTAACATGGGACAGACCATCCAAATTTTAATTTCAAAGAATTTTCTTTTGCATAAGATTACATGAATCCCACGTGTGTTCACTGCGTTCTATCTAAGTTAACTGTTCGCATATACAAAAACCCGAATTGCATTGCATTTACATATCTCACGTGCACTGCAGCTTCGCATGTCACTGCTCACCCTCGCATGTGGCTAAAGTTTCGTCTGCCACTGCTTTTCACACACAAGCACACACACATATGTAGATACATAGTAGCGGTTGATGGTTTCATAACCCACATTTACCTTTTTACTTACCTTCACTAACAACGTACTTAACCTTCTGTGAAAAGTTCTTATATCTGCGTATTGAATTTTTATCTGCTACTTCTTCTTCTTCTTCTTCGTCTTTGCGCCCTTTTACGATGTTTTGTTTATTTTTTTTTTTTTGCATTGCAAGTTCTTTATATTATTAAGTAGTTACGTATCTACGTATGTTTATAGATATCGTCGTTTAAAGTGCATTTTTGCGTAAGAGGTATTTTCATTTTCGAGTAAGGGACATTTTTGCCAAAAATGAGATTTTCCAACCCTGAGTTCCTGGCGCTCAGCTCTATCGATCCATACCAAAACTTTGCAATTCTAACAACAAAAACGCATAATAACAGTAAATTGCATAATCGCTTATGAAGGGTATTGTTAAAATTTGGCAGCATTACCGCGTATGATTTCAGTTCATTCATACCAGCGAAGTTATATGTTAATAGATAAATAAATTAAATGGCGAATTTATATGAAAGGGAGCAAAAGTTAAATATTTTAAACAAATAATGTCAGGTAAATATCAAGCAGGTATTATTTTAAACAAATTAAATGAAGTTGCTAATTGGTAAGCTTTGATACTACGTTTTTTTGCTACAATCTTTGCAATTTTCCCACCAAATTATGACTAAAGGTATCAAAAATTAAAAAACAAAACAAGAAAGGAAGCCCCAGTTCGAGTGAAGCCAAATATTATAAGCTTTCATAGTTTTTTTACGTTTGCTGGAAACACGGTGCAATTTATATAAAGCCCGTGCCGCATAAAGGGGGCGCAGCCACGCCCATTTTGAAAATTCGTATCGATAATCCGACGAAACGTATAAATATTCTTGTTATGTATTATAAAATTTCATCCCTTTATGACTTTTAGTTACAGAGATGTCACGTTACAAATTTCTGAAGGGCATTCGAGAAATATTTTTACTAAAAAGTAGGCGTGGTTATAAACTGATTTCGCTAAAATTTTGCACATATACTACCGCAAGTGGTAGAAATAAGTCCACCATTTTTCGTCATAATATCTCAATTATTTGTCGAGTTATGGGCTCCGAAATCTCGTAGATTCCTTTGTCTAATAAGAGGCGGTGCCACGCCCATTTTCCAAAATTTTTCTGTTTGTGGTTTTCTATCCATCGTGGTACTTGTGCCACAAAATTTCATTGAATTATCTTTATAATTGACGAAGATATCGCTCAAAATGTTTTTATTGGGCTCCTTTGTAATACCCATATATAAAAGTGGGCGTGGTCATGGTCCGATTTCGCCCATTTTCAACCGTCCCAGTCTGGATAGGAAACTGTATACTAAATTTCATAAAAATATTTAAATCTGTGTACTATTACAGCTGTGTATAAAAATTAATGTATTACATTGCGATAAAAACATGTTTTTTGTAGGCCATGATTCTTATGCGAAAGTTTATAAGACATTCAAGTCAGGTTATAAACCAGATAGAACCCGGATGTTCCTAATCCAATACACAAAAATCACCTCAAAATTACAACATTTAAAACACTTAAAACGAGTGATGCCCTACGATTGTCATAGCTTTTATGACAATTTACCACATTTACCTTACGACTTCTCCAGCAATGTGTAAACAAAATTACGTTTTCTTAATTAAAAATTTTAATATTAGCTTTGAATTTAATATAAGTTTAAGTTTTGTTACTTTTTTTCTTTATAAAATACTAAAAAAAAGAATTATATTGAACATTTTGCCATTTCATAACCGTTTGTGCGTGATTTTTGTGCCAAATAAAAATTGCACAACCGCACATGAAAAACAAGTAAGGAAGCCTAAGTTCGAGTGGAATCGAACATTGGATACTCAGCTGTATGTTTTCATTGTTTGTTTGCGTTTGATAGATTTTATATAAAGCGAGTTTTGCATAAAGTGGGCGTAGCCACGCCCATTTTCAAAATTTTTATCAGTCATCCAACTAAGCATATGAATATTATTCTTTGTGCAAAATTTCATTCCTTTATGACTTCTAGTTACAAAGATGTCACGTTACAAATTCCCAAAGGGTGTTCCAGAAATATCTTTGTTAAAAAGTAGGCGTGGTCATAAACCGATTTCAATAAATTTTTGCGTGTCTATTAACACACAAGTTATAAAAGTGTATAAACCAAGTTTCGTCATAATATCTCAATTATTTGTCGAGTTATAGGCTAAGAAATCTCGTATATTCCTTTGTCTAAAAAGAGGCGGTGCCACGCCCATTTTCCAAAATTTGTATATTTTTTGTTTCCGGTCTATTGTGGAACTCTTGCCACAAAATTTCAATGAATTATCTTTATATTTGACAAAGATATCGCTTAAAATGTTTTTATTAGGCCACTTTATAATACCCATATATAAAAGTGGGCGTGGTCGTCAACCGATTTCGCTAAAATTTTCAACATGTATTACCACAAGTAATAAAAGTGTACACACCAAGTTTCGTCATTATATATCAATTATTTGTCGAGCTATGGGCTCAGAAATCTCGTATATTCCAGCTTCTAAAAAGAGGCGGTGCCACGCCCATTTTCCAAAATTTTTGTGTTTTTCGTTGTATGTCCGCAGGTGGCCTCCTGGCATAAAATTGCAATGATATATCTTTATATTTGACAGAGATATCGCTTCAAATGTTTTTATTAGGTCACTTTATAATACCCATATATAAAAGTGGGCGTGGCCGTCAACCGATTTTAACAATTTTTCGTCCAAACATTTGCCTAAGTAAGTATATGACGCGTACCAAATTTCATCGATATATCTTCAACAGTTTCTGAGTTATGACTCATAAAGCTTTCAATATTTGCTCCTTAATAAGTGGGCGTGGCACCGCCCAATTTCCAAAATTCCATCAAATTTCTTCTTAGGGGCCTGAGCTCAACACGTGGGTAAAATTTCATCACTCTAGCTATATTAGTGGCTGAGATACCAAATTTCCGATTTTTTCTATATAGGAAAAGTGGGCGTGGTCATGGTCCGATTTCGCCCATTTTCAATACCAACCGTCCCAGTGTCGATACCAACTTGCATTTCAAATTTCATCAAAATATCTCAATTTTTGCGCGAGTTAGAGTGTTTACAGACGGACGGACGGACGGACGGACAGACGGACAGACGGACAGACGGACGGACGGACGGACGGACATGGCTCAATCGATTTCTCTTTTCACACTGATCATTTTGATATATATAAGTCTATATCTATCTCGATTATTTCATTCTGTTACAATCCACCGTTATGTGATTAAAACTATAATACTCTGTGTACTAGTACAGCTGAGTATAAAAAGAGTCCTAATAATTCAATTTGTTTCTTTTTTTACACTAAGTTGATGTTTTAGCTAACAAACTGATCTACGTAACTATTTAAATTTAAGTTTGTACGCAGAAAGAAGTAACGGTTTTGAAATGAAACAGTTTTTTTGCTCTCCTGTAAAATTCAACCAATGTCCGCTACGCGAAAATGAAAATACCTCTTATGCAAAAATGCACTTTAAACGACGATATGTATGTTGATACGTAAGTGCAGTAGCTTTTGCCATTTTCGCTCCACTTCACCTTCCTCTTCTCGTTCATTGCATTTTTACGCGTTTTTTCGTTCGTTTGCTGTTTAAATTCGTGTAAGAAAGTGCATAGAAATGTGCTCATTACATTCAATGTTCTGTGTCATGTTTTCGACAGTTTGTGCCTTGTCTACTTTGATGTTATGTTATGCGCATTTATGTTTCTATAAAAGACTTACATTCCTCTCTGGTAATTTGCTTTTGGTTTGAGTTTTTGGTGTGTGTTTTGTTTATTTTTACTCAAGTCTTTACTTGTGGCTCCGTATAAGAACGATACATTTGCATTTTTAGGGTTTTTGTGGTTAACCGCACACATGAAACTCACATGACATAATTGAAAGAAAGGGTTAAGGTATTATAAATATGAAAAAACAAACTGTTTCGACAAGACAATGAGTAGTGAAATTTGAGGGAGACGATGCAGCATAAACTTTTCTTACATTGTAATGTAATTACCCTGCAGGAAGTGCATCTAACTTAAAACTGACTTTAAACTGTTTACAAAGACACTAGTGGTCACTTTTAATTGTATATTTTCTTTGAAAAAGGCTAACTACTTTTGTATGGGAATGGCGATAAAAAAGTCAGCCCTGTGTACTTCTGCATTACTTAGAGGGTAACTATAAACTAACTTGTTTTGGGTGAAAAATAATTGATCCCAAAATATAACCTCATTCATTTTTAGAAAATTATAAAAAAAAAAAAAATACAAGGGAAATGGTTGCAGATGTACCTGTTACATACATACATGTTTCCATTCATGGAATTCGCAAAAATTTCGATATTATTCCATTGCTTCGCTTCCCAAATCCAAAAAGGGGATTTTTCACAGCAAAATTCTATCAGTTTAAATAATTTTGAATAAAAATATTTTCATCAGGCATTTGAAAGCTTTTGTCAATGCACACTTTCTCCTTTTTTTTTGGATTTTTCTGCATGACAAAGCAAATAATTAAAAATGGGTTTCTTGCTGTTTGATACAAATTGATTATTTTTTTTCAATTGTCTCAAAATAACCAGTTAAAAGTCAAGTACTTTTAGCAATTGATTTTTTTCTTCCTGCAGGGTATGTATGTACCTACACTCAGGGAAAAAGGCAATTGTAAAAATAACTCCCAACGGTGACAATGTTACATTTTTCAAATGTCGACTAATTTCTTGTTGAATCACACTTTTTTATAGTTAAAGTAAATATTTTTCTGTTAGTTTAAATTTAAAATAGTCAATTTAGCAATAATTCGTAGTTAAAAATAATCTAACAATATAAGCAATTTCATTACAACATCAACATTTCCAATTTGGCATGGCTACATTGTCAACTTAAAGTGGGATTTCTCGATTTTACATTGAGAAATTTTAATTCGATATGGCTATATTTTCAACTTAAAGTGGGCATTGTTGATCTGACAAATTTCAAATGCAAACGTGTATACAATTTGTCGCCGAAACTGAACGGCGTGGTTAAAATGCAAACTCGACTCCCAATTTTTGTTTTGCATGACAGTGGAATTTAGATTGTTTACAAAAAATTAAGCACTTCCTTTCGATATCGTGTGTGTTATATATTCTACAAAATAACAAAGTTTCCTCGGATTTTCTATCTTGTTCCGGCAATGAGTGAGGTGGAGAATCATGCGGCGGATGCCAAGGGAAAACTGAAAGGCATATTAATACAGATTAGTGGCATATTATTGGGTGGATTTAAAGTTTTGGCGATTGCTGTGAATGATCATGCGTTGGTGGAGCTTTTTAAATGAATTCTAGAAGGCCTAAAAAAAGGGTCGGCTTTACATTAAAGAACCACGATCCGAGAAAAATGACTTTTCCAGGGGGCTCTCACAGATATCAAAACCGAAATCAAAATTTGCCGGAGGCTTATAGTTCACGAGATATTTGTTGGTAATTTGTAGGTAGTTAGATGGGTCTATAGATATTACCGGCTGAGGGTTATTTTTTAAAGCGCAGCCAAAGGCCGCCAACGGGAAAATTACAACACACAAATTACTTTATCAAGGAATATCTCCTCAACTATAAGCGTCCGGCAGTTAAGAGTTTTGTTTTTCTCGAACCGTGGTTCCTTAATGTAAAGCCGACCCTTTTGGTAAGCAGATTGAAATCTGAGCCAAAATATTATGTATTACTATCGGTTTGTTCGTGTTGTGTGAAATTTTTGTAAATATGTTGACTGTGTAATCTATTAAAATAACAAAATTGTACGTTACATTTGTGTTTATCTAAATAAAAAAAGCAATGAATTCTAAAACAAACACTGCGTTTTTATATTGAAAATAGATTTATATTTCATATTAACCTAGTCAACAATGCCGTTTGTTAACCCATCAATAAAAGAGCTTTCACCCAACATCACAACAATTTCAAATCGACAATTCAATTTTGTTTCAAAGAATCTTCACTTTAAAATAACCACGATTCCTACGTTGTATAACCGTATCATTGTTAACCCATCAATAAAAGTGCTTTTACCTAACATCACAACAATTTCAAATTGACATTTTAATGCTGTTAGCTACTTTGCATTGACCAATAAAATGTTGAATTAAAATTTTAGTTGTTCTTTCATAAAGGACTGTGTTTAAATTGTCCATGTCCTGATGCATTATCCACTCACATGATATGTTAAATTGGCAATCGTCACAGTCATATTAAATATAAATGTGGTTGTTTTCATTGTAATATTTGTAAAACGGGAAAATAACAATTATTATAGTCGATGCAACAATTTTCAAGGTAGGCTGACTATCATGACTGTTTTTTGTTGAGTTGACGTCGTTTTTGTTGGATATACGTTGTTTTTTCCCTCAGTGTACAGCTGTATCATTTTACAGTTTTCAGCAAACAGAGGTAAAATAAATTTACTGAAGTGATTTCAACACACACTTTAACTCTACGGATATGTGCATTAATTTTGCTTAGATTGGCATACATATATATATATATAAGTAAGATTGTAGTTGGTCGCAATGGCAGCGCAATAAGCAATTCTTGTTGTTGTAATAACAACAAAAATCATTCTCAAAGATTTCAGTGAAGTGCAAACGGTATTACAAATTTTGGCTGGATATAAACCCTAATCATTCCGATATTAAGATTCGACTGCCGTGGATGCGAATAAGATCATAACCGTATTTGGTTTTTCGGTTTCGCATGGCATTCTTGATAGGTACCTGGAGCATTAGCTCTGTAATGCCGATCTAGCACAGTGTCTTAAAAATTACTTATCCATTCCTGGTTTGAACATGACTATCAAATTTGCGGACACTCAACACAATATTATCGTATTCTTGCGCCTCAAGTGTGAGCTAAATAGTGATGATGATTTCTAGGTGATTTTTCACAGGGAGAATTAATGTTACCATATACATACTTTGTATGTAGACTAGGCCAGGCAAAGTCACTATTGCGAGTATGAAGTACAAGTCTATTCAAAGTGATCTAGAATAAACTTAGAGTATTGATAGCTTTAAATCTGTCAAGATAACAGTACAGGAGAAGTATAGATGTAAATATCGTAGTAAAATATTCATTAAAATATTATCTCCATTCTATTATATTTTACATGGTGACTAGCTAAGGATATAAATGCTATACGCTTTATTATTACTTATCTTGATACATTTCACTGGAAACTGTAAAGATTTCAACCCTTTATGAAACACTTAACAACACTAAACACTGTGGCCGCTGTGGTGCAGTGGGTAGAGTGCTCGCCTGCTGTGTCAGAGGTCTCGGGTTCAAACCACGGTCCGAGCCAAACACCAAAACAATTTTTCAATTAGTAAAAATCCAATTATTGGGTTTTTTAAGAGCAGCGGTCACCTCTCGGCAGTGGGCGGCATACCCTCCGAGAGTATTTCTGCCATGAAAAAAGCTTCTCACAAAAAATGCATTCGCCGTTCGGAGCCGGCATAAAACTGTAGTTCCACCCAATTAGTAGGAAAAACAAAAAGGAGCACACCTCGAATTGGGAGAGAAGCTCGGCCATAAAACTCGTCAGAGTTATAATAGCGCCATTGTATTATTATATTATTATTATGAAACACTTAAATACATACAATTACTGTTCTCTAGATTTAGCTTGCTTTCTGTTCCAGTAGTGTTTTCTAGTTCATTCACAGTAAACGGATTCCAACTAAATGTGCTGGTATTTACATGGAAAGCTCAAACTTAAAAAGATTATAATCTTAATACTTTGGCTGCCGGTGTAGCACCGTTGATCACAGCAAAAAACTACTCCAAGCTACCAGGAACAAAAATATGTACATTTTGCGCTTTGAATTACATATAAGGGGAGATTTTTACTGTGCATGAAAAGTCAAACTCCTGAGCATGTTTATATGCTGTGCTCTCCCTGTGAACATTTTCTGCTTATCTCAAACTGTTACTTATTTCAAACTTTAGCGGCCTAAGCGTGTATCACCGGTGATACATTGGTAGCCAACGTGTTAACAGATTTTCATATAGCTTATACACCTTTTGCCAATGACTTCATTAATGATTAAGCATTTTTTCGAAACTTTTATCAAAAATCTATAGATTTGTTATTATTAGCCTGAAACAAAAAAAAAAAAAACGCTAACTTGTGAGCTCAGCTGTTTTTAGCTACAGCGAAATTGTTCAATTATCCTAGCTAATTTTAGTGGTGCCTTCCAGCTAGTGGCAAAGCGCTCATTCTCCCTAATGCAATTAATATTTTAATATCAAATTTAGTTGCTATTTTTATTCTTGTAACATTTTGTGCTTTTCGTAACGCCTACGCTTATTTGCAAACTCTGATTTTTGGTATGATTCGGCACTGTCGTTTTGTCGTCAATCAGTTTTTCTACTTGCTAGGTACAAAATTTTTCAAATAGACACAAACCATATAAATGACTGTTCAATTTTCTTTTTTATTCAACTCTTAACTTTTTGCTACATACCTACTACATAAATTCTTTTTTTTTTGTTGGTATGTGATCGCATTTGCTTTTTCCGCAGCTTTCACGCTTGCATTATTGGCTTTATATTTATACATTCATTTGTATGTAGATTTGTATATATATGTATATAAATTATGTTTTACACAAAAACACTTTCTGTGTCACACTTCGTTTCTTTTCAGCAAATACACAAACAAATGTGTTTTTTTATTGATTTTATTGATTTGCCAATTCGCACATTCGCTATAAAAAAGTTTTATTACTGTGAATTTTTCTGATTTCTTACATTTGGTTTATTTGTTAAGCTTTAATTTAATATATTTTTTGTATTTTTTTGCTGCTCTTTTCATTCACTAAAAATATACATAAATTTTTTAGCGAAACTTTGGCAACTCAAAGTCACAGGTCTCAGTTATATTTTAAGCGCTTCGTTTTGTGTTTTTGTATGGGAGTGTAATGAATTTTACATGAAAATAAAAGCGTGTTAAAAACGCAAAAGCAAATAAAAGTTTTGGCAAATAAAAGCATTTATTGGTTGGTTAATTTTATGTTAAAAACAATTTGAAATACATGTTTATGTGTATGTTAAAATAAATGAAAAATGTGCGAAAATAATTTTCACCGCACACAAGTGACCCAAATTTGCTGGTAACTTTTAATAGATCTTTGGTTTTTTTAAAACAATACATGAATATTAGGTAGAGTTTAATGTAAACTATGATATCGTATTTTAATGAGACCCAAAACTGATAACGCAATGAAGATGGTATTTAATTTGTAACTATCTAAGTATTATATCACTCTCAGGAATGTTATAAAACCAACGTCGAAGTACGACTGCACCGCTGCGCATTACGTACATTAATCTAATTAATTGTCTCAAATAAAACACTTCAACGGCGCTATAGTGTGGACCTAATCATGCATTCGCTTTAATCAATAACAATGCTTCACCACATAAATTTATCTACTTACACTTCAACAATCATGAATGCATATAATTTTGTCACAGGCAGAACAAACATAACCACAATAATACTAATTCAAGTATGGTCACATGACAAATGCTAAATAGAACAAAAAAAATACAAAACAAACAAATGAATAATTGTTTTTTGAAACAATCGAAATTCATTAAGTTAATTAGCACAAAAGTAAGAAAAAAGTGACGCAAAGTAGTAAGAGGGTAATGAGAAAATAATTTGACTTTGAATATTGTAAGAAATAATTGTATGCTTTGACCCGAAAATTGTTTTATTCTTTTTTTTTTGTGAATACTTAATGATAGTTAGTGACTAGACTGTTAGAAGACATCACAAACTTATAAACAAGTTGTAGGTTATAGAGCACAATCAGTTATTATTAACTACTACGCCAAGGTGGCTCGCATTAATGTTAACACTGTCCAAGAGCATTTTTGTAATAGAGTAAGCACGATAATTTTCTGAAAAATTACATCGTCCTATTCTTCTGTGATAAACAAACTTATACTTCAGTACATCTGCCTTATTTATCTTCCCGAATGGAAGGTAATGCACCATAGTTTATATCTCCATACTTAGGAACATTCCAAATCAACAATCGGATTATCGCCTACCGATAGACATTTTCAAAGGCAATTATGAAATAGTAATTTCAGATAGCGACTATTGGGCTGCGAGTCCTCGGGTACCGAGCAATACTACCCACCTCTACATCGATGGATCTAAGCTTAATGCTTGAGTCCTTCAAATCAAGGAACAGCTAATGTAAAAACATTCGCATCTACTCAGATGGCCAGGCTGCACTTAAAGCGCTGGCGACTGTCATATGTAACTACAGAACCGTGATAATTTTTCGAAGATCTCTAATGGAGATGATTGAGCAGTTTGCCATTCACCTTGTAAGGGTGCCTGGACACTGTAACATACTGGGAAACGAAATAGCAGAGACGAGCTTGCTACAGGGGGAGCTACATCCGCTCCACTTTCACTGTTGTCAAAATAGGGGTCTAGATATCCGCTCGCTACCAGAAAGCTCATACTGAAGGAGTTCTTCTTCAAAGAAGCGGAGAAAAGTTGGTATTGTCTGAGTACTAGCAAACATACTAGGCTCTTGTGGCCTAACTGGAAGGTCAGACGGACAAAGACTCTACTTATCCAAGCTAGCATTAATGACTGGGCTATTAACAGACCATATAATCCTTTGGAAGCATGCAGAGGGGATGAATGCTCCATATTGCGATATATGTAGGGACTGTGATATTGAAGAGGAAACCCGAAACAGTAAAACACCTGCTGAGCGAGTGCCCAGCATTAGGAAGGAGGCTACTGAAATATTTATGAGCCTACCAATTTAGTGATCTAGCAGATCTAGTGCCCTTGGAATTCAAGACAATTCTAAGATTTGTAGAGACCACACGATGGTTCAAATAGGGGGACTTCGGATGCACGTGGTATTACAATGGAGTCTAAGTATGCTATGTGCAAGCTCTACTAACCTAACCTAAACTGGCAAGATTTAAAAAAAAAAAATTGATTTATTGATGCTGCTTAATTTTAATGCAACTCTTTGTCGTGTTTGAATCAACTTACTCTTCATCACTAAGCTCAAAACAATTTGACTTCCCTAGATAAGTTTCCAGTTAGCATGAGTTATCTCAATGAAAAATGAATTCTGCTGTTTAAAGGACTTATTAAAGATTTGAGAAGAAGCTAGTTTAGACTTTCTTCTTTTTCTTTGCTAGAATATGCAATAAAAGTGCTTTTTTCACTACTATCTTCTCAGCACATTACCAGTTAAACTAGCGTATGTTAGTTTAATTGTAGGCTAGACACAACAAACGTTTAGCAGATTAACTAAACTGTTACATAAACTTCAGCATATCTTTCAATTATTTTTACACTATTACAAAATAAAATAAACTCGTAACAAAACATTACCTTCAACTTTAACTTCTTGGTAAACTAAAAATCGATATTTGTATACATACATACGTAGTTACTAAATTTATTTTCAGCACATACATGCATGTGTATGAATTTACTTGTCTGCACATGCAAACAGTGATGCCGTTTTGATACAATCGTATCAAATGTGATACTTTTTTAAGCTCAAGATACGTAGATACTTTTGATTTTGACGTAGAACAAATTTGATACATTTTTAATCAACATCAAATAATTTTGATACGATTTAATCAAAATCAAAGAATATTAACTTATTCTCTTTCATTTTTAAGATTTTCTAAAAATTGTAACAACCTGTGTTTGCCGCGAAAAATATGTATTGTGAAAATCTTGATAATACCAAAAATGGGCAACATTTTATCAAACTGTATAGTAGGCATCACTACCCATGGCAGGCATGAGCAAAGAGCGTTATGTTTTATATTAACTATTATTTTAATAGCCTTTATGATTTTCTTGAATTAAATTGAATTCGAAAAATCTAAAATGATACTATTCATTATCTTTATATTTTTATATTGGCAAATGTAATAAAAAAAAAAACGATGTCACGTTAAAAACACGAAATCAGCTTATTTTATTAATTTTAATTTTTTTTCAAAAATTTTCTGTGATACGAAAAAAAAAAATTGCCGTATCAATTTGTTATACGGGTTAAAAGCCCGAAAACAGCTTTTTTGATTAATTTAAGTTTTTTTTCCAAAAAAATTTCGGTGATACGAAAAAAACCATGAAAGTATCAATTTTTGATACCAAATTTTTTGAGGCTGCGGCAACACTGCATGCAAATAATCGGTTTACCATTCAAACATACGTTTTCTTAGTTTTTATGTAATCGTATGTATGTACTTGTGTCTGAAAGTATGTAAAGTTGACGTTGATAAATGAAGGAAACTTTTTAAGACATGCCCTCACCATGACATGACCATACACTGCAGGTTTCCTTAGACTAGCGCCTACTTACTTACTTACTTCTAATGAATGTTTAAAATGAAATAAAAAGAAGAAAAGAAAGAGAACGTCAGATTTAGAATAAAAGGGTTAGAAATATCAAAAGCTTAGCATTAATATCAACTCTATATATGTAGGACCTACATTGTAGGTATATAATTCTTCAACATTGAAGGGTTTTGTATTTAGACAAATAAATGAGCATTAATAGCATAAATGCAAATTAAACTCATACATAAAATATTTTGAAATACGCAACTCTTGCACAAATATGATTGTGTTTCAATCCATAAAGCTCTTAACTCTTAACTCTCGCATAAATTCAAAGTGCTTAACCAAGTGCTCTGCTGCACTTTTCTATTGAAAAATAAGCATACAAGCAGATGTTGAGAACTAAAATGCACACCAAAATCATCATCAATGCATTTGTTTGTCTCTTAGAGTGGTCGGCTTTGTATCATATTTCCGGCTCTAAGCTCAACTAAGATTTGTTCCTTATAAGCTGCTTAGGCATTACAAACAATTTTGCAAAGTCGACAAATCGGCAAACAAGAAAGAAACACTACTGAATGCTAAACTTTCATTCATTCATTCAAAAATGTCCTACACACACAATTTGTTTATTTGTTTGTACAAATCATAAGTGTTTACTCTGCTAAGCCTAATCGTTGATATATATAGATGCCTAGTCATATACATTAGGCCGGAACGATTTACTAACTAATTACTATAGTGCCAACGAAATTGGCATTCCTCTCATTTTTCTAAGTAGAAATATTTTCCACGACATTTGTCTAAAACTAATTTTGATTTTATTCAATTTTAAGAAAACTTTAGTTTGCTCATACGCCATGGGGTACTACTGCAAGAAAAACAAATTTCAAGCACCATAAGTCTACATTTTGTGGCATAACTCTTCAATTTTTGCAGCTAAAATTCTGAAATTTTCTGTTTGGACCATTTATTGTTTACATAAAGCTGTCAGCAAAAATCAACGATATCGGATGACTATAACAAAGAGGTCTCATAAAGGTTAAAGGTCTCTTTTTGGTTAAAGAAAAAAGAGTGCATTCTACAAGTTCTCCTATAGCGGAAGATAAATTATTATTTTAAAATATTGTATTCAGTTTAATTATCTTTAAGTAATTTACAAGAAAACTTAAGACATGTACATATATTGTATACAGCAAGAGATAGTCGCGAAAATATGCAATTTTGTGCATTCAAAACCGGAAATCAGGCTATATCCAGAAAACGACTCATCTGATTTTAATTCTGATTTGATATATCATACATTTTTTTATAAAATTTAATTGGTTATTTTTTTGTCGATATTTGTCCATTTTTTTTTTATTGACAAAAATCCGTGTTGGTCCATAAAAACTAAATTCCGCAGCATCAAAATTAGTTTTAGACAAATGCCGTGTAAGAGTTTTCTACTAGGAAAAGTGTGTGGAATACCAATTTCAATGGCAAGATATCGACTAATTTTCCTCCATGCAAACCGCCCCGGCCTAATATAAATATGAACCTGTGCATGTAAATTCATATATGTGCATCTATGTTTGTGTATTTTTTTATTTTGCTCCCCTGCAGTGAACTCAATAAATAGTAGGCAAAATTTCTAGTTCCGAACTAGGAAAAAGGTGTCAAAGGGGAACTAGATCAATTGTAGTTAGACCCTCACCATTTCAGAAGGAGTGATTTGAGTGAACATTATAAGACACACTTTGATTTGTAAGCAATTTAGAAGTGACAAAAATTTTTCGTTCGCTCAATTGCCGTCGGCTTTGTATATTTCTGCAATTCTCAGATGTTTAGTGAAGCGTTTTATATAAAGAGTTTTCTATTTGCATCTTAACTTGTATGAAATGAAATGTTCCCTCAGGCTTATTTTTATTTTTTTTTTATTTTATTACTTTTTAAATTTTTTAAAATTTTTATTAAATAAATAAATAAAAAATATTAGTTAAAAAAAATAAAAAAAAAAAAAATAAAAATATCATCCGCCTCGACACCGACAAGACTTGAACCCGCGCTCGCCCGATTGATTTTCACACGCGTTAGCCAGTCGGCCATCGCGCCACTTGCATGCAGTATGTCAAAGGCTGCACTTAAGCGCTAGATGTAAAACTGTAGAATTTGTAGGTATATGTAGCTAGTTCAGAACTATCGAAATTGTGCCAATAAACGAACTATGTAGTGAAAACTGTAGAATTTAGTACTAGTTCGGAACTATCGAAAATGTAGTGCAGAGAGTGACAATTGACACCGCCTAGGACATCGCCGTGTTAAATTCTCCAGTTGATAACATGCAAAAGAGATTTAGCTCGCACTAGTAGTGGCGAAAAGTGCACTAGAAGCGACCTACTTGGGAACTATAGATTTTCCCTACAGGCTCCGCGTGTACACAAACTCTAATAACATCGCACATCGCTTTGGGAAAAAGTTGCGCAAGAAAGGCAGGAAGCTTTTGCGCACAAAAATAGTCACGCAAATAAACAATTACATAAAGCGATGAAGAAAGTGGAAGAGAAGGTAAACTATCTATATTTATATAAGAAAAAAGTAGTTAAATAAATAAAAACGACAGTTTCAAATACAAGAAACAATAAAGTGAAGATAACCATGTGCCACTTAAATGTCTATGAGTACATACATACATACATATGTACATATACGCGTACCTATAAAGCAAAAGCAGCCAGCAGGTGTGCCACATATGTATGATGATTCACCGCTTCAGCAGCACTGCGCTGTTGCTACGTGGCACAACACAGCCCTCTCTCAACCTCCTACCAGCATTTCTGCGCTTTTGTGTGCTTCTTTGCTGCTTTCCACAGTTGAAGATGCAGACGTTTCTGTGTAGCTTTTTTATGTTGTAGTTTTTTTTTTGCTTTTTTGCAGTTTGTTCTTTTTTTTTTAATTCGTTGTTTGTTTTTCTCTGTTTTTCTTGCATTTGTTTTCGCATTTAGATACTCGCAAACGTTACCTTTTGTCATGCGCCATTTATCCTATTTGCATTGTCATTTTACATTTTTAAGCTTTGTGTCTCTGCATATGAAAATTGAAAATGTTGCACCAAAGCCTTTTGTTGATTCCTACCGCATACTTATCTTCGTCTCATATGACATTTTTCTGGTTGTCTAAGTATACATTAGATAGGGTTGGTCCACATACGAAAAGAAAAGTTGTAAAAGTCCGCCCCTAAATTTGAAGCTTATGTTGAGAGGGTTAAGGGACACAAAAAAAATTTTTTTTGATCCCGCGAAATACCGCCGAAATCGTTTTTTTATTGTAACTTTGTTATTTTTCATCCGATTTTTAAAATTGATACGTCATTATTTTCGTATTTTGCAGCTCTACACTTCCTTCTAATGCTCTTTTGAGCTCTGAAGTCGTTTTCACATAGTTGGGTCAGCTAACTTATTTGTATGTCCATGAATTATCCGCTTTGTTTTGCCAAATCAAAGTTCTTCAAAATTCGTGACAATGTTGCCTTTAAAGGGTTTTACTAAATTAATAAACAAAGAAGTTACGTCACTACGAATATTTAATGTACCTATTATTTAACTCATTTCTTTTAACCAATTCAGGATATGTAAAGTTGTGAAGGTCCACCCCTAAATTTGAAGCTTATATTGAGAGGATTAAGGGACAAAAAAAAATTTTTTTTCACATCCCGCGAAATTCCGCCGAAATGGTTTTTTTCTTGTAACTTTGTTATTTAACATCCGATTTTTAAAATTGATACGTCATTATTTTCGTATTTCGAAGCTCTATATTTTCTTCTAATGTCCTTTTGCACTCTGAAGTCAAATAACAAAGTTACAATTAAAAAACTATTTCGGCGGTATTTCGCGGCGTCAGAAAAAAATAAAAATTTTGTATTTAATCCTCTCAATATAAGCTTCAAATTTAGGGTCGGACTTTTACAACTTTACATATACTGAATTGCTTAAAAAAATTAGTTAAATAATTGCTACGTTAAATAACTTCTTTATGACATAACTTCTTTGTTTATTAATTTAGCAAAACCGTTTCAAGGTAACATTGTCATGAATTTTGAAGCACTTTCATTTGGCAAAACAAAGAGGATAATTCATGGACACACAAATAAGTTAGCTGACCCAACTATGTGAAAACGACTTCAGAGCTCAAGAGGACATTAGAAGGAAATGTAGAGCTTCAAAATACGAAACTAATGACGTATCAATTTTAAAAATCGCATGATAAATAACAAAGTTACAAGAAAAAAACAATTTCGGTGGTATTTCGCGGGGTCAAAAAAAAATGTTTTTTTTGGGTCCCTTAACCCTCTCAACATAAGCTTCAAATTTAGGGGCGGACTTTTACAACATTTTTTTTTCGACCCTATCTAGTATACATACATATGCCATATGTACATAGATAGTCCTTTCCTTAATAGCTTTATTTTTTGATCATATTGTTTGCTTATAGAACTGTCAGCAGGTTAAGATAACTTTACGAATTTATATACTAGGCAATTATATTTAAAGCCAGCAAAACATGAATATTCGCAGATATTCTTCGAAGCTTCATGTTGAACCTCGACCTGAGTAAAAAATTATAAGCAACCTTATTGGTAGATTGTTCATAGCTTTATTAGAGTTACACGAAATCTAACTATAGTGTCAAGAAATATATTTCAAGACTGCCAATATCTCTCTCAGCCTTCGAGCATGGGCTGCATTTCGAATTTATAACGAAAAGAGAATACAAAAAATATAACGAAGTTACTGTTGGTTGTAGAATTATGTATACAGTTCTAGAGTCGAATAACAAACAAATTTCCACCAAGGCCAATCGGAAATATCTTCAGCATTCACTTTTGCCAGCTGCTCATTTCCCTCGATTCTTTAGTGTACAGTTACCCAGCAGATGGTAACTCACCTGTTTGAACAGAGTTCCTCCATACATTGACCCTGAACTTCCCCGCACACAGTGATGTAAACATTTATCGCAGCTGTAGGTGTCTTAACTGCTGCTTGGCTGTCGATAAAGAGAGTTAAAAATGGTTAGCTCGGCTGCTAATTTCACTGCTTTGGAGGTAGCGTTACTCTCGGCCTGCACTCAAAAAAAAAAATTACTCAGATTATGGAAAAATGGGAATGATTCGGTGCTAAAGACATATTTCCATATTTTGATGTACAATTTTCTTTAAAACGTGGTTTTTATTCCTTGATTTTGAAATTTATGAAAAAATATATTAGTGGCAGTGAACATGTTTACAATCCAACATCTAATATCGAATGTAAATAAATCGAAATCGAATGTAAATAAATCGTAATCGTAAATAAATCACATGAAATTTGTCTAATAGATAGCCTAATTGGTGCGGATCTGATACAAATTAACGCTTATGTAAATAAATTGAATAGAATATTAGATCTTATTTTTGTTAGTAAAAACTTCGACTTTCACTTGACTGAGTGTGACCTCCCGTTTTCTGAGCCTGGTATGCATCATATACCATTAGTCTTAAAAATAAAGTTTTATAATTTTCAAACGTGTTATTGTAGTAATGACTGTTTGAATTTTAATTACAGTCTGTGTGATCAAGATCTGCTTAATGCTTCATTAAATGATATTAATTGGGAGGAACTCTTAAGTCAAGTCAGAGTTTCTGATTGCTATCGTTTATTTATTAATAAGGTTAAGAATATTGTTTCTGAAAATATACCGCTTCGACCAAAGCAAGCTTATAAGATACCTTGGTACACTAAACGGTTGAAAAGATTAAAAAATCTAAGAAATAAATGCCATAAAGTTTTTCTAGCCACTAATAATGTCGATGCCTACCACAAATATTTACTCTATTCGAACCAGTTTAATTGTCATAATAAATTTTTGTACAATAAGTACATTTTGCAATGTGAAAGCAACGTAAAGCGGAACCCAAAATCTTTTTGGAGTTTCATAAAATCGAAGAAAGCGGTGTCTGATATCCCTGCGTCAATGTTTTTGACTGATAGAATATCAAACTCACCCTCAGAGTCTGCCAATTTATTTGCTGACTTTTTTGTATCTAACTTTGACACTGATCTTCATGAAATGGATAATACAGTCTGTGATAATATCGAATCAACTATTGATTTTGGTGCATTGAAATTAACAACTGATGATGTTATTTCCGCTATTAGATCGCTAAAAGTATCAAATAAATTGGATAATGATGGCTTGTCAAGCTATTTAATAAAAATGTGTGAGAGCTCTTTAGCTGTACCTATTACCATTATCTTCAATAAATCTTTGTCTTCGGGGGTATTTATTGATGAGTTAAAAATTTCGTTTATTACGCCAATACATAAGAGTGGGAACAAAAACAATATTCTAAACTACAGGCCAATTTCCAAATTAACTACAGTATCAAAGCTATTCGAATGTTCTATCAAGGACAAAATATATTTTGCCGTAAAAAATCTGATAAACCCATATCAACATGGTTTCATCACTGGCCGGTCGACGGTTACAAATCTAGCCGTCCTCTCGCAGTATTGCATCAAATCGTTCGAGCTTGGTTGCCAGGTTGACACCATATATACGGACTTTTCAAAGGCATTTGACAGGGTATCACACTCAATTTTGATTTCGAAGCTTTCGAAGATTGGCTTCCACTCCACTTTTCTTAATTGGCTTAAATCTTATCTTAGTGACCGCCAGTCTGTAGTGGTTGTTGATAACGCTAGATCTTACTCGTTCGTCTCAACGTCAGGTGTTCCGCAAGGAAGTGTTCTTGGGCCATTATTGTTTAATCTATTTATTAACGATATATCTTATTGCTTTGCTAGTTCAAAGTTCGTCCTATATGCCGATGATTTGAAAATTTTTTTAAGAATAATAAATCCAGATGATATGCTTCGGCTACAAGAGGACCTCGACAATTTGTATACTTGGTGCAACAAAAATCGCTTGTTTCTTAATCTTAACAAGTGTTTTAAGATCACTTACACGAAACTTCACTCTAATCTTATATCATCATATAGTATTGGAAATTGCACTTTATCTAACATTAGTGAAATGAAAGATCTGGGTGTCGTTTTCGACTCACATTTTACCTTTGCTAGTCACTTGAACTACATCATTCCTAAAGCATATTCACTTTTAACTTTTGTGCAACGTAATAGTAAAGAATTTACTGATCCCTATACCTTGAAACTTTTATATACTTCGTTTGTTCGCTCGAGACTTGAGTACGCATCCTTTATTTGGAGACCCTATTATGCTGTTCACATCAAACGTCTAGAACGCATTCAAAAGAAATTTGTAGGCTTCGCTTTACATTCGCTTAAATTTACTCATCCCTTGCCTTCGTATGAGGCATGTTGTACTTTAATAAGTTTAAAATCGCTGGAATGCAGGCGGAAAGTTAATTCTTTATTCGTTATTATGGATATCATTAGTGGCAGAATAAATTGCTCAGATTTACTCGAGAGTATTGCATTTAATGTGCCACGTAAGGTCTTGCGACACAACAATTTGTTTTATATAAATTCTTATAGAACCAATTATGCCTTAAATGAGCCTATTACAAGGTCTCTGATGGAATTAAATAATGTGTTAATTATATACGATTATCTAGATATCTCCATGGATAGAAATTTTCTTAAACGAGAGATTTTTGAATTTGTCATAAACTAAATTTAAGGAATTATTTTTAAGCAATAAATTAATTATAATTTAATATCCTGTTTAATCTTAGTCTGTAAGGATGTAATACTCCATTGACTAATAAATAAATAAATAAATTAAATTAACCCTCGGAATGTCAGTGTGAAGCGGCTGTGAGGTACGATCAACGCGCGACCGACCTAACGCCAAATTGCGATTCCGGCGTAATTTCTTGCGTCGTCTGGCTGTGCCCTTAGCCTTAGCGCTTTCTCTTAGCTTACTGTCCATTATGACTCCCGAGTATTTCGTTGATGATTTCACGGCTAATGTGTGATTGCCTAATCTGGGTTTCATCCACTGCGGTACCTTGTGTTTCTTTGTGAATAGTAAAAGTTCCGTTTTATGCTAATTAAGTTCTACTGTACTCAGCTTCAGTTCCTGTTGTCTTGTTATTTTGCCACCTTTATGTTTTTGTGTATGTACTCTTCTACGAGTATGAATATTCATTTATTTTAATTAATCGTTTTTAATATTAACTAATTTATTTTAAATTTGTTTAAAAAAGTTTTAATAACATTAATATCCTTATATGCTTTGTAAATAGTTCAATAATAAAAAAAAAATTATAAAAAAAAACGCACCAAAGTTTATAAAGGCAACCCAAAAAATTAAAAAAAGCCAGCAGCAAACTCAGAAACATTAGCATATTTTAATAACTAAATGTTTATGACATGTTAAACATAATGACACAACCATGTACCAGCTAATATTATATGTATGTACAGCAATGCTCCACTTGTTATGCCGCTGGGCGTCCAAATATAATTATATGAATATGAAACTGTTTATGCACATGTGTGTGCGCATTTATTGCATAGATTAACGCATGCAAATTTAAAATTTAGTTTCAAAACAAATTGGCCTCAACATTTTGTGTGTGCGCGACGCGGCGAATGCGGTGCGTGTGTTTGCAAAATATTTTCGATTTTGAAAATAAATTAAAATCGATGTATGCAATTATTATGACATGATGCGGTTAAACTATGATTGCCTAAATTATATGATATATAAAAAATGCAACAAAAATTGTAAATTATGCCATGATTTAGATACTTAAATGCGAAAGGTGCAAGGTGCAGTGGCGTAGCAACGGGGGGGGGGGGGGTTTGGGGACAAACCCCCCCCCCAAAGATTTGTTTTGACCATAAAACCATCCTTGACTTTATTAGCATACATTTCTTTTTCAGGAAAAAATCAATGAGAATAGTAATTTTTCGAAATTGGTTATTCGAAATTTAGCGCTTTTTCACGAAGTATTATTTATAATTCTAGCATTTTTTGAGCCGTAGGAAAGTGCAAGAACCGCAGGAAGTTTACCACAATTTACATTCTTTGTACTTATATTCGCTCTTTTGTGGTAAAATTCCTACGGTTCCTGCACTTCCCTACGGCTCAACAAACGCTACAATTATTATACGGTATTTCTGTTATTAACATGCTAATAACAGAAAAGTAACGCCAATTATTTAAATTTCAAGTTTTCTTTCAATTACTTATCATCTTAATCAAATAATATTAGTATAAACTACAGTGGGAATAAATATGCAATGTATAAGAGTATCTGAACTTGAGATTTTACTTAATGCCTGTCAAAATGGAATATTAAAAAACTAAATTATATAAGAAAATTATTATTGTGATGTATTGTGGAACGATCTTCCGTCATCCCTTGTCAATTTTCGTTTGGAGACAAACCGGTTTCGGCTAATATGCGCCATCTTCAGTGTCCTTTTTCGATCTGAGTTATTTTGTGTAAGTTCGATAGTAGTATACTTACACAAAATAACTCAGAACGAAAAAAGACACTGAAGATGGCGCATATTAGCCGAAACCGATTTGTCTCCAAACCAAAATTGACAAGGGATGACGGAAGATCGTTCCACAATACATCACATTCCTACTCTGTCGGAAAAACAAGCAACCAAAAAGTATTTAAAATTATTACTTATAACCGTAGCACATAGGTAGATTTTCAAGTTTTATGCGGCCAAAAATATTTTATTGTGTACATCTATTCCAAATTGCTTGTTTAATGCAAAATTTTAATAATTTGTGTTAAGTCGATTTTATTGAAAAATATATACAGTGACCAAAAAAAAAATCATACGCCAGAGTTTTTAAATTTATTTCAAACAGTTCTGTCGAAAATTTGACTTTCTTATTTTCATTTAAAAATGTAAACAAATTTTCAATAAAAATCGCCTTTAGCAGGATTTCTAAGCTTATGGAAAAATCCGAAAAATCGTAGAAATTTCTAAAAGTGGATTAAAAATTTCAAAGCGCGGCCAGAATTTATAGAAGAATTTGAGGAGATTTCTAAGTGTACTGTTATGTAGCCAACCAATTTTAGTGTAAAAAGTGCAATTCTCAATGCTGTAAAAATTTCCGTCGATTTTAGTAATTTTTTTCTGTGGGGGTTTTGCGTTATATGTACGTGAGACCGTTCCAATTAAAACTTCCGAAAAGTCAATGAAATTTTTCAAAAAGTTGAATGTTCCATATTATTATATAACAATTGAATGAGCTGCAAAATTGCATACTCAAAAATCTTCTAAAAAATGTAGCTTTATAATTCTTAGCCCTTTTTATGATAAGTACTTCCTTAACTTTGAAAAATTGGAAATACTAAAAATACTGCCTAAAAAATTAACAATAATCGCTGCTAAATATCTGGGTTACTTTCGAGCATCACCTACATTAACCAAGATATGCGTTAGAAATATAAACATTAAAATTAAATATAAAGCACAAAAAGAAAATTATTGTAAGTAGATATGAAAAACCCTGTATCTAGTAGTGAAGTGCGGCTTTGTGCGACGTAATTTTTTGTCGGCTAACTACTAATTGTACTAGATATCATGTCCGAGGGTTAATTTGACTGAGTCTGACAGAGCAACATAACAAAACCAATTTTTAACATGAAAAAGAGTGATAAATTTTTTTTTAAATATCCCAACTTTAAAAGCTTAAAACTATAAACTTAGAATTAGTGGAAACCAAGGATATTATTAAAAAGTGTTAATAATTACTTGAAACTTTAGGATTCATCACGATTACTTAAATGAAATGCTTTAAATAATAAATATTCAAGTTGAAACTAGCACTTAAAAATATGTAAGAAAAAAACAAAAAAAATAACTTCAGATATGCTAAGTTACGACCATCTGGGGCAAGTGCAGAGTATGGGGTTCGGAAAAAAGCGATGAATTATTGTTCACCAGTCTATTTACAATATGTGGGTATGTTTTTTTTTCTGTAATTGTAACAATTTTACAAAATTCAATTTTGGGCGCATAAAACTTGAAAATCTACATACCTATGCGCGTAGATTTCCAGAAGAGAATATGAGACTTACTTTTGAAGTATAGTTAAAGGCCCTTGGCAACTGACAATCTGGCATGTCAAGCAGTGTATATGTGTGAGTTTTTTTGTGTGTGTTAGTGCAATCGGCAGTCGTCGTGCTACACGTTCTTGTTCGGGCTCGCGTTGATGAGAATCAAATCTTTTAGATATTTGCGTCAATCACCCGACACTCACACATACACTTCTTAACATTCCAGATTTTAAGTGGCCAAGGGCCTTAAGAGTTCGATATATGTATTATAAGCGATATTTGTGTACTATAATGTTAAATTATAGTCTGAAAAAGTTACATTTCGCTAGCTTAGAGTGCAAACATGTGCAAGTCCACTTTTATGAAAAAGTGTATTTTTATGTAGAACGCTAGAAAAATCAAATACGCACCGCGCTAAACAAGTCTGAGATACCTGTCATATTTCTACTCGTTGTTATTCAGTGATACGCAAATTGTGTAAGTTCAAAAAGCGAAAAAAATTGTGTAAGTCCAAAATATTTATATTAACAGAAATTTTTTTTCATTTCGAATTTTTTTTTTCTTTTTTGTTTTTTGTCTCTCCTACAAAGTTTTAAAAAAGGACTTACACAATTTGCATTCTAAGCTAGCGATTTTTATCATTTGTAAAAAAAATTGTAGTTTTTTTTTGGTAATTTTAATTTTGGTAAATTTTTTACATTGGCTGTGACACCCCCCCCCCCCCGAAAAATTCTCTAGCTACGACACTGGCAAGGTGGCATAAAAGTTGCACTCTTGCCTTTGGCTAAACTTTACTCAATGCTTAGCTGATTGCCCGTGCAATTATTATTCAAGAAACTAATATAAAATAATCAATTTAAGTGTTTTTTTTTTGTAAAAAGTCGTAGTTCATAAAACATTCTATAAAACTGGTTGTTTTTATTAAAAAATAATAATTTTTGTTCTATTACTTTTTATACATAATCCCCTGAAATATATATTTTAAACCATTATCTGATATTATATATCTATAAATAAAAATCTTAAATTTTTTATTAAAATTACTTTAAAAAACTTGTTTGAATATATTTACTGAAAATTGATTAAACATGCAAAGCATTCTAATAGACACTTATGCTAATTAAATACTAATCTGTATTAAAGAGACAAAACAAAAACACTATTTGTCTTTCACAGCATAAAAAAGTGGAATTATTTTAATAACAAAGTTTATCGACATATTCCATTTCTATTTACTGTTTTCACTTTGACACTTTCCTCTTAATTAAAAGTGTTAAAATAATTTTTTTTGCACATATTTTAAATAGATAAATTCAAATTTAATTAAATATTGCTTGCAAACACTGTCATAACTTTTTTTTTTTTTAAATATAATTAAGTCATTCATGGTTAAATATGTTTCGCTGAACAGCAGAATTGATATACCACTAGCTTCTTTAATTGATCAAATGTGGAAGCTTATGCCGTGGTTATGCTTACGACACCAGTCGTCGAGCAACGTGTAATTGTTGTTGTGCACTGCGACGAGTGAGAGAATTTTCGGACTCTCACATCGAGCCAATTTGCTGGGTGAAACAGGCACCGAGCACGCCGAAGATTCGGGGTAATAATATGCTATGTTGTGTATGTGCTCAGTAATCATCGATTTAACCTTCCGTCAGGCGCAATATATAGGCTCTCAACTTCGGGCGCAATGTGCCTGACAGGCACACTTTTAAAACACTTAATAAACATACTATTACATATTTGGTATATTTAGGAAATTATGACATGATCGTTAAAGATGTGCATAAGAAAAAATTTTCGAAAAATCCTTTTATTTAATTATTTATTATTATTTTTGTAATGTATTAATTTTGAAAAAAAAAAAAAAAAAAAATTGTAACGAGTTAGAGCGCAATGTGCCTAGCTAGCACACTTTTAAAAACACATAATAAACATTATATAATATTGTTTAGATATCTTGGAAATTATGATATAGTGCTTAAAGATGTGAATAAAACATATAAGTAAAGATCGTCCTAAAAATCCATTTATTTCATTATTTATTATTATTTTATAAATACCGTAATTTTTACTTCCTTAAAGGCGCAATGAGATTTACTGATCAAACTCGGCATAACTTCTCGTTTTGAAAGTCAAACAAAAAATTAGTTGTCTTGCTGTATGAAGCAGGTGAAAAGATTCAGCTACTGACTGTCAGCATAGTTAACGGTAAAAAACGTAGCAATGAGACAAAAAATGTGAGGGCTGTGCCTCACAGATCAGTTGCGCCCGACGGAGGGTTAAGCGTAAGCACCTGTCACCGATGACGAAAATGTATCCGAATTTGACCGGTTTTTTCCTCTTAACATAACCACGGCCGCTGTGGTGCAGTAGGTAGAGTGCTCGCCTGCTATGCCAGAGGTCTCGGGTTCAAACCCCAGTTCGAGCAAACACCAAAAACATTTTTTTAATCCAATTATTGGGTTTTTTAAAAGCAGCGGTCACCTCTCGGCAGTGGGAGGCATACCCTCAGAGTGTATTTCTGCCATGAAAAAGCTTCTCACAAAAAATGCATTCGCCGTTCGGAGTCGGCATAAAACTGTAGGTCTATCCAATTAGTAGGAAAAACAAAAGTTAAGGAAGCCTCGAATTGGGAGAGAAGCTCGGCCATAAAACTCGTCAGATACCCGGGTACCTAAAGCTCTAATATCTACATGCAGAGGAACTTTTATCACAGCTGGAGCGATGAGTTTGGAAGTGCCGAGTACTTTCTGCATACATATGTATGTATTTCACTGGCCGCTTGAACTTTCATTAAGTAAACACGCTGATTTAGCTTTGTGGCTGTCTACACTCAGAGAAAAGTTGTGGACTAAATTCAAGCTGTGTCGTACTTGATTGAAGAATTACGGAAATTAAGGAAATATAAATTAAATTTAAGCTTTTTCAAGCTTAAAACGAAATAAAAACTGAGAAAGTTTGATTTAAGTGTAATGTTCTTGATTTTAGAATGAAATTCTCAATATAAGTATCAGCATTCTTAAAATAAAATTGAGCAGGCTAGGATCTCTCACGGGTTGTGCTCAAAATAAGTTTATATAAATTTTTTTCAAAACTGCACACCCTTAATGTAATATTTATAAAAAATATCGTTCCAAGAATAAGAATACATTCTTGATTTTAGCATTTCCAAGGTTAACAGATTTTCATGACGTTTTCGGCTTGTTTCAATCCCGTTAGACTTAAATTTAGCTAGTTTTTTCCATGAGTGTATATTTGGAAAGTTAATAACTGGAACTACTCTGTGTATTGCTGCCTTGGTATGTGCTGGCAGTCACCTCACTCTCAACCTAACTATGAAACATAGAAAAATTCTTAAACATTGTTCAATCTTTAATAAGCATATATAAAAAGCAAATAAAATCGATTGAGTTTATCGCCCCATTAACCCTATATTTTTCTTATTCTGCTTTTCATCTTTTTTTGTACGCACACAATCAAATGCCAACTGCAGTGATCGATGAACAAACAGTTCTTCCGCCCCTGACCACAATTTTTATAGCAAATATAAGAAAAGAAAAAATACATAATAATAGCTTTGACTGTTTATAACATTTGCATAATAGAAGGAATATTTTTCGCTTTATGGAAATACAATTTCATTCGTTTCATATTTTTTAATACTTCAAATTGAACTAATCTCTTTGAGTGCCATGCACTTTTTAAATTATGTGAATTCTTTCGAAAAACGCTTACATATTTATGTATTTGCGTAGCTCTTCTCAATCTATTTTTGTTGGTTATCCTTTGTTAAGTAAGTCTCACAAAAAAAAAAAATAAAAATAAAAACAAAAAAAATTCAACTTCACTTAACCCAGCAACGACTGACAAATCAATTATATTCAAACATTTTATCTTACCTTTATGGCACATATATGTATGTATGTAGTATATGTATAAATAGAAGCTACATAATATATGTATTTGTATGTATGAGTTACTTCAACTTTCTCTATCTCTAAAACCATTTGATATATTCTTTGCAATTCTGCTATGTGTTGTATTATTTGTGTTTTTTTTTTTTGAGGTTATTGCATTTAGCCAACACAGAACACATATGTCTAACTCTTCTATATATATGTACATATTTTGGGCATTTTAAATGCTTACAGAGATTTCTCCTTGTATATATTATGAATAAATATGGCACATGTATGTAGGGCAATATATAGATGCTGAATTATATGTGTGCGTTTTCATTTTGCCTGCCAGCATTCGTCTATCGATCTGTTTGCATTTGTACACATGAATTGTATATGTATACCTATGTTCTTATGTATGTATATATTCACAATCCGTTCATATCAAAATTCGTAAAGATATCAGAGTAGCATTTAAATGCGACTACATACGTACATATCTGCTACATGTTTTAGAGATTGGAAATAACTCAATAAATATTTATGAAGTTAAGTTTTGTGTGCATCTAAATGACTTTGCCAAGCCAAGGCCGTAACCAAAGCATTGTGTTGTTGTGAGGAGCGGTAGGGAGGCAAGAGGAGCTACAGCATTATTTAATAGTACACTTTATATAAATGTGTGCTTTTTTAACACGCTTTTATTAGTTTCACCTGTATGTATGTATGTATGTATGTAATTTCTAGCTGCTGTCTAAATATATGCAACATATTTACTGATGAGATTAGCTTATAACCACCGCTATGTTCCAACAGATGGCGCGCGTGTATTTATATTTTTAAAATATTCACTTATTAATACACACATTTTGAAGTATTTTTAAAATAAAACAGAAATACACTCGCAGTAAATACAAATCACTGGCACCGGTGGGCAGTGTGAACGCTATTAAAAGCAAAACTCCCTACAGGCTTTTAGCTTATTTGCGAGTTTAACGTCAACCGTTAAAACTCTATTGTAAAGTAGTCTGACAACTTAAAACAACTTTGACAGTGGTTAACGAACGTAGCAATTGCATCCCCAAACTGTCAGTGTCCAGAAATTATTAGAAATTAGCACAAATGCCTCGCCTTTGCAGACTTCTTCTGCGCGGTAGAAGGCATTGCGTATCGGGGAATATGCCAGACACTTAAGCTTTGCAAAACATTATTATAAGGAGGGTAGGTGTATCTAGATGCCTGCAAAAGTTTTGAAATTTAGCCAACTTAGCTTAACTTAAACATATGCAGGCTAGTTTTTATATTTTCTTGGCTATTTTTACAAAGTGCAAAAGAAATGTAGTTTTAGACAAAAATTTTTTACGAGATATAAACATGATGGTCATGTTAGTTTATTTCAAAATATTAATCATTATTTAAAAATATTAACACCGTAAAAAATAATATCGCAAAAAGATATATCATAAAATTTTTCATACCTCGTAGAAATTAATATCGTAAAAATTTAAGAACAAAAATTTGGCCAAACTAACTATGACTGATTAGTTGTTATATTTGCTTACACATTTCTATATACATACATACATATGTGGGGCGATAGAGTGGGGCGATTTACTAACCTATATCGCGCGATCGAAATTTGGATTCCTCTCATTTTTCTGAGTAGAAAACTCCTCCACGACATTTGTCTAAAATTAATTTTGATGTTCCCGAATTTGGTTTTTATGAACCAAGACGATTTTTTGAAAATAAAAATTAGGCAAAAATCGACAAAAAAATATCCAGACCAATATTGACTTATCTTTAAAAAGTTTGCAACAAAAATTAAGATGTATTGTACACAACAAGAGATAATCGCGAAAATATGCGATTTTGGGCATTCAGCCTCCATAACCGGAAATCACGCTATATCTCGAAAACGGATCATCCGATTTTAGTTTCGATTTCATATCTGGATTCAGCATAAAATTCTGCTTCAATTCGATGTGAATATTGGCCTGGATATTTTTTTGTCGATTTTTGCCCAATTTTTATTTTCATAAATTCGTCTCGGTTCATAAAAACCAAATTCCGGAACATCAAAATTAATTTTAGACAAATGTCGTGGAGGAGTTTTTTACTCAGAAAAATGAGAGGAATCCGAATTTGGATAGCGCGGTATAGATTAATTTCCCTCCATACAAATCGCCCCACCCTAATGTATGTAGATACGGACTATTTTCTTGGCAATTTCTCCAAAATGCAAAAGAAATAAGTTTTGGATATAATTTTTTCACGAGATACATATACCTAATCATGAAAGTCATGTGAGGTTATTGAAAGAAGGGTAGAAAGATCTAAAGGACTTAATATCGTAAATTTTTTATATTTTTATATCGTAAAAACATTAATTTGTATCGTAAAATATATAGTAAAAATTTACATCGTAAAATTTTTTATAAAAATTTTAAATCGTAAAGATTTTATATCGTAAAAATGTGCATCGCAAAAATACATCGTAAAAAGTGTATACCGTAAATATATATCGTAAAAATTTAGATACAAAAAATTTCATATTCTTGCGATTTAACTCAATGAAAGATTCGCTTTATATTTGCTTACCTCTTTCTATACAGATAAGGTCATGCTCCAATTGCACTAATAGGTATTTACATACATTGAGAAAATGAAATTTTATATTCACACGTATCTATCTATATATGTATGTAGTCTGTATATATGTAAAATAATGCTGTTTTGTATGTACATATATATTAATTTCCTACAAACATATTCATCAACAACATTGTGAATTTAAATCCATTTAAATATAAACAAAATTGTGCGTGCGAAACTAACATAAAATGCTTCTTCTAGCAGATGATATGAGTTATATTTAATTTTGGGCAGTTGTGCGTATATAAGTACATATGTGTATACTTATATCTATCATTTTCTCCATATATGTAGGTACATATACATATGTATATTCTAATAACTATGTAGCTACAGAAAATGCTTTATTATGCTATGCATATCTGTTACTTATTTATCCTTAAAATAAATCCTGTAAATTTTCTTCTGCTTCAATAGATTTTAACTGCAACTTAGTTACGAGTTTAGTTTATTATTATTGCTCATAAACACATACATAATAAATATTAAATGAATATCTTTTGATTTGCCAATCACAAGTAGATAATAAACAATGTAATTAAATATTAAAATATTTTTTACATAAGTAAATTAATTTCTTAACAGTAATAATAATAAATATTAAAGGCAGGTATTGATAACTAGTGCAAGACCTTTACAACGCAGACCTTTTACAATGCATAATCGCAAGCTAATCTTCATTAATCTACTTTGACACATATATAAATATTATTTACAAGTTATGCGCTCAAACTTGCGTTGCCAGCTTCCAATTATAATAATTTAATATCAATGAGTTGCGCAAATGTCAAAAAGTTTCAAGCCTATGATATTTTGAAAGATTAATTGGCTTAATTTCTATTTGTGACTTGAAAAAATTATTTGCAGACAATACAATTATGTAGTTAATTTCAAGAAATTTTTTTAAGTAAAATATTTGTATATTTTTGTATGACAAAAATTTCACTGTTTAATGTATCTATATGTATCTATATATAGTGCAACACGGCGTATGAGTGACCGCTGCTTTCATTTCAGTTTTCAAATACGTATATAATTGAGCTGACAGTTTGTTGAGGACCGTATTTATGCACATTCATGTATGTATTTCGTGGGAAAGTGTCAAATTCGATATACAGAGATGCTATTGATTTAGTTAAAAAGTATTTTCGCAATGAAGATATACATTGGGGTGTTCCATAAATTTCAATTTCTTAATAATAAAACCTCTATGATGAAATTTTAACCTTAGGACTAAGGCTTCCTCGAAGAGAGAGAGAGAACGAGAGAGAGCGAGAGAGAGAGAGGGAGAAATTTAATGCCTGATTATATTTACACAGGAAAATACGACCTAATATAAGGCTTTGTTTATACGACAGAAGTCACTTAGAAATGTCAGGCATTATTTTATAATCATCAATCGAAAATAAGACTCAGCTAAGACGTAAATTTTTTTGGAGGTTATATATGTATGTCTTAATAATGAAGTTTGTAGGCATGTACAATATACATATATAAAATATCAAACTACATATTTGACTCTCATTCATAGTTGTCACACCGCCGACTTTTAATTACATGAAAATATTTAATATAAATTCCGTACTATATCGGTTGCCCACAAAATGACAACAGGCAATGGAAATATTGACAGCGCATACCATGGAAAAGAAATATTTTGCGTGCATTTATGTAGATATATACATATATCATATAGCATACACGCAGCCGCACAATTTTACACCGATGGCATAAAAATATTCATCGAAACAAGAAGAATATTTAAAATGAGTGTGTGTGTATGTGTAAATAGAATTTTTAGTAAATAAATTTCATTGTTGGAACAAAATATATATATAGTTCAGCTCTCCTCTGCCCTAACGCGCAAGTATCGGATTTATCACATATGTATTACATATGTACGTGCATTCAAGATCAGCCACGGTATTTCTATGAAACACTACATTCAGCCATTTGGCTTAAAAAGCTCAATTGTTTTTTTATACTCAGCTGTACTAGTACACAGACTATTATAGTTTTGATTTCCTAACGGTGGATTGTAACAGAATGAAATAATCGAGATAGATATAGACTTATATATATCAAAATGATCAGGGTGAAAAAGAAATCGGTTGAGCCATGTCCGTCCGTCTGTCCGTCTCTGCGCACGATAACTCGCGCAAAAATTGAGATATTTTGATGAAATTTGAAATGTAAGTTGGTATCAAGACAGGAACGGATGGTATTGAAAATGGGCGAAATCGGACCATGACCACGCCCACCTCCCCTATATAGTAAAAATCGGAAATTTCGTATCTCAGTCACTAATAGAGCTAGAGTGATAAAATTTCACACATGTATTGAGCTCAGGCCCTTATGAAGAAATATGGTGAAATTTTTGAAAATGGGCGGTGCCACGCCCACTTATTAAGGGGCAAACATTGAAAGTTTTATGAGTCATAACTCAGAAACCGTTGAAGATATATCGATGAATTTTGGTAGGCGTGATATACTTACTTAGGCAAATGTTTTGACGAAAAATTGCCAAAATCGGTTGACGACCACGCCCACTTTTATATATGGGTCTTATAAAGTGACCTTATAAAAACATTTTAAGCGATATCTCTGTCACATATAAAGATATATCACTGAAATTTTATGGCAGGAGTTCTACAATAGATCGGAAACAATAAATAGAAAAATTTCGGAAAATGGGCGTGGCACCGCCTCTTTTCAGACAAAGGAATCAACGAGATTTCGGAGCCCATAACTCGACAAATAATTGAGGTATTATGACGAAACTTGGTTTATACACTTTTATAACTTGTGTTAATAGACACGCAGAAATTTATTGAAATCGGTTTATGACCACGCCTACTTTTTAACAAAGATATTTCTGGAACACCCTTTGGGAATTTGTAACGTGACATCTTTGTAACTCATAAAGGGATGAAATTTTGCACAAAGAATAATATTCATAAGCTTAGTTGGATGACTGATAAAAATTTAGAAAATGGGCGTGGCTGCGCCCACTTTATGCAGCACACGCTTTATATAAAGTACACCGTGCTTACATCAAACGCAAACAAACAATGAAAGCCAACAGCTGAGTATCTAATGTTCGATTCCACTCGAACTTAGGCTTCCTTACTTGTTAAAATTGATACGTCATTAGTTTCGTATTTTGAAGCTCTAGACTTCCTTCTAATATCCTTTTGAGCCCTGAAGTCGTTTTCACATAGTTCAGTATATGTAATAACAAAGTAACAATAAAAAAATATTTCGGCGGTATTTCGCGGGATCAAAAAAAAAGAATAAAAATTTTGTCTTTAATACTCTCAATATAAGCTTCAAACTTAGGGTCGGACTTTTACAACTTATTTTAATTTTGATGATTTCTACGACTTTAGTATGTTGCAGCAACAAGTGTTACATAACACAACTTTAAATACACAAAAAAGGGCGTTAAATGGTTGAAAATTAAATGGTTAAGATTTCAAAAATCTGAAACATTATTAATAAAATATAAATATCGGAAGACGGGTTCATGGAGATAAAAATAAATCAGCCAACAAGAAAGAGAAGAGGAGTTAATGAAGATCCACATTTTGAATGGAACACAATAAATTTAAAACCAAAAAATTCGAGCCCCCTCCCTATTTCAAGTGAAAAAAAGAGAGACCTGATTTTTTACTATCAAAGGGCGTAATTCCTGCAATTTATGAAAACTTTTTCGCCAATTTACCGACAAGTAATAATTTTTCAAATGATGAAAATTGATTTTTTTTTAGTTTAACTATGTTAACATGGTAAATAACCCATAAAAATGTACTATTTGAATTTAATAACTATATTAGTGTTTTAAATGAACAATAAAATATGTACTAACAGAAATAAATTGAATACATTTTTCATAGAAGAGCTCTAACAAAAATATTTGAAATTAAAAAAAGTTACCGCCAAATCGGCTAAGTGCCCAACAAATTTTAATCACTAAAAAAATAGTATAGGTACTGAAGCCATCAACATAATTTTAGCACATTTGGATTCTACATACTCCAATTAACTATTCGTAATCGTTAAAACTGAAAAAAATGTGACAGTTAATAAGTTATTGCTATTTAAACACAAAATTTGCTCTCCGGAACATTTTTCAAAATATCACTTATCCGGTTTGTGCACTAGCACATCGTTATGTTCCAGAGCACTTTAGAGACGATTTGAGTTTTTCGAACTAAGCAAGAAAATAAAACTCAAAGAATAATGATTATTTCTGAGCGACAAATATATCACTCAATGAATGAGTTTTATTTTTGATCAAAAAAAAATAAAACTTAAAAAATAATGATTATTTTTGATTTTTATGGATACCGCTTAAAATTTTTCGATCATAGTGGATTCGGATAGTGCTCTTTCAGACATGCACGTACAGAAACTCAATATTCTTCTACGATGTTTGCAAGTATTTGATTTTTTCCCTGAAAATATAACGAATAATGATTATTATGGGTCCCTGGTAATTTCTGTGCCCAAATATATTTCCGAAATAAATATTTAAAATAGAGGATTAATCGGTTATTAAAATTATAAATGGGTAAAAGCATTTTAAATAAATATTAACTCTTTGCGTTAAATATTAACATAATAACTGTTGTGGGATGACCGAAAATATAACAATTTTCAAATATCGTAATTTCGTAATATTCGACTTTGGTATAATAATATGCAAAAAATCAACTCTTATTTACAATTTTTACTACTATGTGCATATACACACAAACACATATAAATACCTTAAACTACTAACATCGTGAAAATTTTAATATTTTAAAATCTTAATATCGTAAAAAAAATAATATTGTAAAATCCTAATATCGTAAAAATTTTAATATTGTAAAATTTGAATATCGTAAAGAAATTAATATCGTAAAATCATAACATTGTAAAATTTTAATATCGTAAAATATCAAACATTAAAGCATATTCCTACTGCCGTTGAACCATAATTTTGAAGTGCAGTTATTAGAACTTACTTATTTACTTTTTGCTTCATAATCGCCTGCAAAGCTCTATACACACAAAAAAATTTAAAGATGTTGGCCCATGGCAGAAACACAAAACGAATACTTAATTTTTCTCATGCATCCAACAATAACCAGATTTAATCTTAATATGTCAATGATATGTAGCAGAAACTGGCGCAGCGGCACGTGAAATTTATTCAATATGCATATTGGTTAGTTAACCTATAAAGTGAGAAGATGCACATATTTGCACGTGTATGTACGTACATATGTGAGACTTACTTATTAAACCATGACACCAATAAGCAACACGCCCACGACATATATTTACAGTGACAGCAAGTATACAATAGCTTTGTTCGCGTACTTTCTCCAACAGCATTTACTCAGCAGCCTCCAACAGCCAGGTGTTGGAGAAAAATATCACCTATCCTCTCACAAGAGAAAAGTATCGTAAGAGGTAAACGAACGCAAAATTTGCAGAGTTCAACAGCTTTGGCAAACAGCTGATTTTTATTTACATTCACAAGCCCCAAATTCAAAGGATAAAAAGGATTAAAATTAAAATGATAATAAAATTGGTGGAAATTATTGCTGTTAATTATGTGTATATGTACATATAACATAAAAATAATAAAATAAAACATAGTTTTTTTCTTATTTAATTTCTTTTGATTCGTTTTGGGTTTCGTTTTGGTCAGTCTTTTGTCACCTCGCGATAACCTCCTCAATCTAAAAATCGTTCGCATAGGCTCGCAAAAAGGTTTTTTGAAGTTCGGAAATGCATCCGGAACTCTCTTTTACAATAAATCGGCACTGTTTGTTCTATATAAATGCTAATGGAGTTACAATTCTGCCTGAAAACAGTGGAGATATATGCACATATGTATGTATCTGCAATATAATTAACTTCATGTTGTTGTTGTTGTAGCCACCAAGACACTCCCCGAAGGTTTTGGGGAGTGTAGGGGATGTGACAGTCCTTTGCCGGATAAATCGTTACGCTCGGATACTAGTCCCTTCTGACACTAGCCCGACTGTCGTGCGAACGATTTTTTCTGGCCATAATCAACCTTCTAGGCCGGTGGATTTTAGTCGCGTCTTACGACAGGCATTCCTTACAACGGGTATATTCTAGACCCCCTAACCCGCTGGGGTTCGCTGTTACTATCTAATAAATAGGATTTCATTGTAATAATTATAACACTAACAATTGCTTTTCTTTGTACCCATGTCCATACTGTTTTCCACCGCAGTATGTCTTCGCGTCTGCTGCCCCGCAGAAGAGATTTCAATTTAATGCACCCGGCCCTGGCCATGCTTTAAAAAAATAACCCTCTATGGACCGATGCACAGTACTTTTGAGTAGAACAAACTTTTGCGTTGGCGGCAATTGGCCGCGCTTTAAGAAAAATAGCCCCAGCCAGCAAAATTTCCTTTCTCGAATTATATCTGCGGAGCGATCGGGAGTGTTATAATTAGTAAAATTAACATCCATAGAAGATTTCCCGAAAGTTCCAGTGGTTTGAAAATAAATACGGCGGGCGCATTATACTGAAGCCGACCCACTGCAGAACTACTCTCGGAGGGTGTGCCACCCACTGCCTAGAGTGGCTGCTATTTTTAAAATCCAGATAATTAGGTTTTAGTTAGAATTTGTTGTCTATCCAGGCTCAGTGAAACTTTCAGGAAATATTCTGTAGATGATAATTCATCTTATCTTAACACTTTCAACTATTATTAAATTATAATATTAAAGTTCTCCAGAAATAGAATTCTCCCGGCTGAGGGTTATTTTTGTAAAGCGCGGCTGAAGGCAAAAGGTGTTCTATACAAAACAACTGTGGATTGCTCCATGGATATTAATCCAGAAAGAGAATTCTGCCGGCTGAGGGTAATTTTATTGAAGCGCGGCCAAAAGTCGCCAACGCAGAAAGATGTTCTACACATACATACATTAATTTAACAAGGAATGTCTCCTGAACTATAAGCGTCCGGAGGGTAGTACTTTGTTTTTTGTGATCTGTGAGACCACCCCTACCCTCTGGAAAATTAATTGTTATCGGATCGTGGATCATTATATACAAATTTTCCCTCTATCCAGGCTGGGGATCCAACCCATGACCTCTGGTATGGCAGACTAGCCACTGTCCGCCACACCACAGTGGCCACAACACTCCCCACTGCACCACAGCGCCCCGTTAATATATATTCCCGCAAAGGAGATTACAATTTACTAAGGTACATAATATGCATATAAATACTTCGCAAAAAGTATGTAACTTATTTTGCATATTTAATTTATCCATACTTGTTGCCAATTTAGTGTATTTTTCCAATTTTATAATTGATTTGTATATTTTGCAAATCTTGTTACTTGCAAAAATTCAAGTCAGCTGTTGTTTGATCAGCTGTTTTCCTGTTCGAAAATTGCTGTTGGCAAAAATTTGTCCAACAGAATTCAACAGCTTCTCACAAAATGAATTGTCAGTTTTCTCTTTCAGTTGGTTCTCTTCTGTTGGAGATTTGGCGTAAAAAAACGGCGACAAAGTGTTTGTTTTTAAAAGTTTTCGAAAAACATCAAAAAATATCCGTAAACGAACAAAGCTATTAACAACACAACGCCACGCGCCATTGACATATACATACATATTCATATTTACATACATATGTACTACATAAGCAAATGCACGCTTTGACGCGATGCTGGCGTGCGACGCGACGCGACGCGACGTTGGAAGTCAATAGATCGGCAGCAATGCCGCGGAACCGCAGTTGCTTTAGCAAACTAGAAACAACAATATGTAAACTAAATACCAACAACTACTACTACTACTAGAGCCACAACAACAAGTATCTAATAACAGCGTTGTGGCATCCAATAACATTCTTAATTTGGTTGCAAATATGCGCGAACGCATAATGGATTAGCAGCGTTGCCGTTGGTTATGGTGTTTATGTATATATGTATGTAGCTGAAATTTGTCGAAACATTTACATATGTATGTTTGTATGTACATGTGTATGTTTACTCTAATGTTTTTTTAGTTTCTTATTCCCTTTCGTGTCAGGTATGTACATGTTTTTGACGTTTCTGTCACGAGACTTATTAGCGGAAAGGGTTTGCCAATTGTCCAAAAAGCTCTCCAATTTCACATAGTTTTTAAAATTTACTGATATGTATTAAATTCTCAACATGAAAAAAGCTATTCTAGCTTTTCTAAAGTCTAAGGACGTGCCTCCACTGAATTGAAAATATCGTATGGATAATACTTTGGCCTTCCAGATTTTATTCTCACAGATACTACCTATCATAACCGAATATGGAATAAATTTGTAATTCAGAGCTATTTCTAATCACTCCTACGAAATACTCTTATATACACACATACAAGCGTACATATAAATTTGTGTATGTAAGTATGCAAGTATACATACAGATGTATGTATATATGCTAGTGGATATGTACTTTAACTCGAGTTGGCCTCGTAATTAAGAGTGTCATATAAGCCACATTATTTCATCACTCAAGGTTGCTCTAATTTTTCCCAATGTTTTGTGGTTTGTGAAAACGCGTAGTGTTTAATGAGCGTGAAAACTACACACACAACTGACATTTGCTCGTGCAAGCATACGAGTATGATCGAATTGAGCGGTGGTGTGTATGGGTGCCATTAGATGCTTTAAATCAACGCGTTAGTTAAACACAAAAGCGAAAGTCTTTTTTGATTTTAATTTTCTTTAACCTCATGTGGCTTCTCACGGCGCGCTGTAAAGTCGAGTAATTTATTTTTCAATGTCTTTGCATATGGGAATTTGCGAATTAAGCAGTGTTCGCTGATCACAAATGAATGTGAGAAAATTCTTTAACTAAATTTTTGATGTGTAAACATCTTTGCTGTAGCTACGAGTGATTTCGAAAAACAGGTAAAGTTTACGCGTAAACGTAAATGACCTTTGTGTTAGTGCACTGCTGCGTCCGTGTGAATCGCTTGGCATTGTCAGTGGTAGGTAGGTAGATAGACATGTACTTAGAAATGCTTGCATGCATAGCCGTGCAAATGCAAATATCAACAACAACAGCAACGAAGCGAAGTGCAAAGTTTTTGAGGAGGACTTCGATATGAAGCTCTCTTCATTGTGACCCCCAGGCCGGGTCTCCAGATATGGGTCAAAAGGAGGACCCGGATGATCCTTGAATATTTCTAAGCAATATTGGTATCAAATGAAAGGTTTTGAGCAGGACTTCGATATGAAGTTCTTTTCATTGTGACCCATAGGCCGAGTCTCCAGATATGGGTCAAAAGGAGGACCCGGATGATCCTTGAATATTTCTAAGCAATATTGGTATCAAATGAAAGGTTTTGAGCAGGACTTCGATATGAAGTTCTTTTCATTGTGACCCCTGGGCCGGGTCTCCAGATATGGGTCAAAAGGAGGACCCGAATGATCCTTGAATGTTTCTGAGCAATATTGGTATCAATGAAAGGTTTTGAGCAGGACTTCGATATGAAGCTCTCTTCATTGTGACCCCTAGGCCGGGTCTCCAGATATGGGTCAAAAGAAGCACTCGGATGATCCTTGAATGTTTCTGAGCAACATTGGTATCAAATGAAAGGTTTTGAGCAGGACTTCGATATGAAGCTCTCTTCATTGTGACCCCCAGGACGGGTCTCCAGATATGGGTCAAAAGGAGCACCCGGATGATCCTTGAATGTTTCTGAGCAATATTGCTATCAAATGAAAGGTTTTGAGCAGGATTTCGATATGAAGCTCTTTTCATTGTGACTCCTAGGCCGGGTCTCCAGATATGGGTCAAAAGGAGGACCCGGATGATCCTTGAATATTTCTGAGCAATATTGGTATCAAATGAAAGGTTTTGAGCAGGACTTCGATATGAAGCTCTTTTCATTGTGACCCCTAGGCCGAGTCTCCAGATATGGGTCAAAAGGAGGACCCGGATGATCCTTGAATGTTTCTGAGAAATATTGGTATCGAATAAAAGGTTTTGAGCAGGACTTCGATATGAAGCTCTTTTCATTGTGACCCCTAGGCCGGGTCTCAAGATATGGGTCAAAAGGAGGACCCGGATGATCCTTGAATGTTTCTGAGCAACATTGGTATCGAATAAAAGGTATTGAGCAGGACTTCGATATGAAGCTCTTCTCATTGTGACCCCTAGGCCGAGTCTCTCAGATATGGGTCAAAAGGAGGACCCGGATGATCCTTGAATGTTTCTGAGCAATATTGGTATCAATGAAAGGTTTTGAGCAGGACTTCGATATGAAGCCCTCTTCATTGTGACCCCTAGGCCGGGTCTCCAGATATGGGTCAAAAGGAGCACTCGGATGATCCTTGAATGTTTCTGAGCAACCTTGGTATCAAATGAAAGGTTTTGAGCAGGACTTCGATATGAAGCTCTCTTCATTGTGACCCCCAGGACGGGTCTCCAGATATGGGTCAAAAGGAGCACCCGGATGATCCTTGAATGTTTCTGAGCAATATTGCTATCAAATGAAAGGTTTTGAGCAGGATTTCGATATGAAGCTCTTTTCATTGTGACTCCTAGGCCGGGTCTCCAGATATGGGTCAAAAGGAGGACCCGGATGATCCTTGAATATTTCTGAGCAATATTGGTATCAAATGAAAGGTTTTGAGCAGGACTTCGATATGAAGCTCTTTTCATTGTGACCCCTAGGCCGAGTCTCCAGATATGGGTCAAAAGGAGGACCCGGATGATCCTTGAATGTTTCTGAGCAATATTGGTATCGAATAAAAGGTTTTGAGCAGGACTTCGATATGAAGCTCTTTTCATTGTGACCCCTAGGCCGGGTCTCAAGATATGGGTCAAAAGGAGGACCCGGATGATCCTTGAATGTTTCTGAGCAACATTGGTATCAAATGAAAGGTTTTGAGCAGGACTTCGATATGAAGCTCTTTTCATTGTGACCCCTAGGCCGAGTCTCCAGATATGGGTCAAAAGGAGGACCCGGATGATCCTTGAATGTTTCTGAGCAATATTGGTATCGAATAAAAGGTTTTGAGCAGGACTTCGATATGAAGCTCTTTTCATTGTGACCCCTAGGCCGGGTCTCAAGATATGGGTCAAAAGGAGGACCCGGATTATCCTTGAATGTCTCTGAGCAATATTGGTATCAAATGAAAGGTTTTGAGCAGGATTTCCATATGAAGCTCTTCTCATTGTGACCCCTAGGCCGGGTCTCCAGATATGGGTCAACACGAGGACCCGGATGATCCTTGAATGTTTCTGAGCAAAATTGGTATCAAATGAAAGATCTTGAGCAGACCTTGTTTTCATGGTTCCTAGGTCGGGTCCGGAGATATGGGTCAATAGGAGGACCCGGCTGATCTTGCATGTTTCTGAGCAATATTGGTATCAAATGAAAGGTTCTGAGCGGGGATTCTACACGGAGCTCTATTCTTTATGATTCCTAGGTCGGGTCCCGAGATATGGGTCAAAACGAGGAATGAATGTTTCTTAGCAATATTGGTATCAAAGGTGTTCAACAGGGCTTCTACATATTCTTTATGATGTCTAGGTCGGGTCCCGAGATATGGGCCAAGATGAGGACTGGATGATCCTTGAATGTTTCTGAGCAATATTGGTATCAAATGAAAGATGTTGAGCAGGGCTTTCACATTGAGCCCTTTTCATTATGAGTCCTAGGTCGGGTCCCCAAATATGGGTCAAAATGTGACCCCGGATTAACCAGGAATGTTTCTGAGCAATATTGGTATCAAATGAAAGGTGTTGAGCAGCCCTTCTACACGGAGCTTTACTCTTTATGATTCCTAGGCCGGGTCTCCAGATATGGATCAAACGTGGACTCGGATGATCATGCATGTTTCTGAGCAATACAAAACAAAACAACATAAAAAATCAAAAGTCAAAAACCAAAAACCAAAACAAACCAAAACAAGCAAAAACAACAAAATAGTAGCAGTCACAATGACAACAAAAAATTACAAAAACGATAGTCGCCTTTTAATCCATAGAACACCAGGAAAAAAGGAATAAGGAAAATGGAATAAATATCCGATTTCGAAACAGTTTCCACATCAATGTTCATGAATACCAGTTATTCACGCTTTAATTTTTTTTATATAATACAGACATTAAACATGTTCGCTGCTATTTTAAGCACAAGGTCAGCTAATACTTACATATATAGAACTGGTTTCATTTTTTTTTTTTTGTATTTAAAGTTGGTCAGAGCTAAGAAATAACAAAACAAAATATATAACATAATAAGCGTTGTTGCTTTTGTTCATATATTTCATATATTCATATTGCTACCACACCAAGGCAAAAGCATAATCATAGGCAACTAAAAATGAAACTAAACCTATGAGCCAAAATGCATTATGGGGCTTTATTATTAGAGGGGTAAGCTTTTCTTTTCTTTTGGTTTTATCAATTACGGAGAGATGAACGCTTATTTTGTCGCACAGTGTAATTATTCATTGCCTATAAGTTACTTTTCCCTCACTTTTCCTTTCCTCCAGCTTTCCAAACGTACTTTTTAGCAATTGCTAAACATTTTTTTAAGCGCTTAAACGCCTACAAATACTCATATTTTACATATGTACATATGTATGTATGTATATTCCATAAAAGTCAACAAGCGTTTAAGAAAAATATGTATGCATATGAAAATGACATACTCGTAATTTGGCTTTTGTTGTCGTGCGTGTATTTTTTTCGCAAGATGTAACTTACATATATATATTGTTGCGGTTGTTTTGACACTTTTATTATGCCACTTTTGACATTCGAACAGCAGGCGTTTCGTGTTTGTATTATCAAGAGAGAATTTGTTTGTAGAAATATTAAGTGCGTTTGTCGTGTTAATTTTTTTCTTCCTTTTGTTTTTGTTAAGATCTTATCAAATTAAAATTTTACGATATAAAATTTTTACGGTATTATAAAATTAAAATTTTAAGATATACAATTTTTACGGTATTAAGATATTTTGATTTTGTTACCCTCAAAATGGGCATTATTTTTGTTGGAAAACAACTCCAACAGAACTTGAGCTCCATTGGTATGTTTCATGTGCAACTTTTTTCTGAAATTATATCGATTTTCACTAGAGCAATGATTACACTTTTAGACACTCTTGATAACATATTTAACATTTATCTTGAAATATAATAGTTTTTTCTCTGTTTTTCTTTGTTTTTCTTTGTTTTTGTTTTGCTTTTTTTTTTTGTTGGAAAACAACTTCAACTTATTCCCTATAATGGTTAAGCGATTCCCAGCTAGTTTTAAATATTTACATTGCGCAAATTATTTAATTGCAAACTGAAACTAAAAAGTTCTATGCACATTTGTATGCAACGCCGTTATGCAGATCACTACTCAGCTACTTCCGGTCTATGTTGTCTAACGGAAATGAGAAAGTTTGCTATGTGATACTAAATATACAAATATGTAACATACATACATACATACATACGTTTATATAAGTTTCATTTAATAGATAACGCATGAATAACTATGTGCTTCCCCATGAATATTTGGCAAATTACACTGGATCACAAAATGAAATTTTTTGTCTGTACTTTGGACGTGACTATCCTATCTATATGTAAAATCGGTCGCTGATTCAGAAAATCAGGTTCATTTTGAATTCTATGGGAAGGTTTTTGAGATATAGGCAATTTACCGTTACTTGGCCAATGGGTCCACTTAATCCAGTATATCTCTTTAACAAAGTGAGTTATCTTCCTTAGGGTCACACCAAACGAAAGAAAATTAAATTTCCTTTTCACTGTTTCTATAACATTTTTCTCTAACGCGTATAGTTTCTGAAATATTGACGATTAAATTTGAATTTTTTCGATTTTTTACGATTTTTTTAAGAAAAAATTGACTTTGTCAGGCAATATCTTTAAAACAAATGTCTTCACCTTCGGTTTTACTCTTTTACGTGAAGCTCCATTCTATTTGGAAAAAGGTAAGCTATCAACGAAGAAAATCCATGGTAAAATGGAAAAGTTATAGGCGATCAAGTAAATACAGCCAAGTCGCGCAATGCCTCTGCACGGGTATATTCTATGCATGTTATACCCGTAAATGCGCTTGTATCTACTGCGCTGCCAATGTGCTGCTACTGCAGATGTGTAGGTATTGGTACAATATGCATAGAATGTACCCGTGCAGAGGCATTGCGCGACCTGGCTGTATTTACTTGATCGCATATAACTTTTCCATTTTACAATGGATTTTCATCGTTGTTAGCTTATTTTTTTGGTAATAGAATGGAGATTGACGCAAAGGAGTAAAACTGAAGGTGAAAACATTGGTTTTAAAGATATTGCCTGACAAAGTCAATTTTTTCTTCAAAAAATCGTAAAAAATCGAAAAAATTCAAATTGAATCGTCAATATATCTGAAACTATACACGTTAGAGAAAAATGTTATAGGAACAGTGAAAAGGAAATTTAATTTTCTTTCGTTTGGTGTCACCTCAAGGAAAATAACTCACTGTGTTAAAGAGATATACAGGATTAAGTGGACCCATTGGCCAAATAACGGTAAATTGCCGATATCTCAAAAACCTTCCCATAGAATTAAAAATAAACCCGATTTTCGGAATCAGCGACCGATTTTACATATAGAAAGGATGGTCGCGTTCAGAGTATTTTTTGGCTGTAGAGCAGTGTTATTAATGTAAAAAACATTTAATCATGTTGTTGTGCAAAATGTGTATATGTATATGAAAATATGCATATTTTAATACATTAAGGAATTGTTGTTTATGATTTGTTGTTATTTAAAACGATTGCTCTTGAAAACTTGAATATTCAGGATGTATTATAGACATTAAAAGTCAAGACTATGATGGAAGTGAAAATAAGATAACGGAGAGATTCTTAAACCTAAGCGAATACAACTTGAAATTTCCCTGCAGCTATAATAAGGGATAGTCCCAAAAAACGACAGTCTCCGCAGGTTTTCGAAGTCAACCGAGCTGCTAACAAAGAGAGGTAATAATACCGACCGCACTTCAGGACACCGACTGCACCTCTCCGTCGTATGACCGCTGCTGGCTGCTATCTCTCTCGCTACCATCTGATCGCTGCTAGCTACTCTCCCGATTCACCCGACCGCTTCTAGCTACTCTCCCGATTTCTCCGACCGCTGCTAGCTACTCACTCTCTCTCTCTCTCTCTTGTGACGGAAAGCTGTTAGCCCATCCATATCGCAAGCCGTGTGTGTGTGTGTTCGATTTTAACACATAGATACTGTGTTCTTTATTCAGTGGGAGTTTGTGGGACTTCTACTCGACCTTGGACAGGCTGAGCATTACCCCAGCCTTCGACAAAACCCACCTCATAAATGGTGCACCCAATTAGTAGGAAAAACCAAAAGGAGCACACCTCGAATTGCGAGAGAAGCTCGGCCATAAAACTCGTCAGAGTTATAATAGCGGCATTGTATTATTATTATTAGAAGTAGGGAGTTAACAACTTGTTCAGAACTGATTCCAAAGGAATGCCGAGCGCGAATTAAAAATTAGCTCAGAATTGGTTCTAAGGGGAGAGTTTATTTTATGTGAATTTAAATGAGCTATTGGCCATTTTTTAATGAAGAAAAATTGAAAATTTTTTTTCGGTAGAAGTTATGGATCCATTTCGGAGACCACCACATCCCCTCATCAGACTTCTTCTTATTATTGCGACTTCAAGAAAAATGTATGCGTACAGCTTTTACTTTAAAGTTGAGTAACAACAAATGTTGTAATTCAGAACTGTTTCAAAAGGGATGCACAGCGAGAGCTCATAACTAGCTCAGAACTGGTTCTAAGGGGATGCAGAGCGGGACATCGAATTATAAAACGATACGTAAGAGTTTTGTGATTTCATATGTACACAAAAGGAGTTGGCCAGAAAATGATTATGAGACAAAATTCTGCATTTAAAATTCTGTTTCCAAAATTCTGGATTCAAAATTCTGTGTTACAAAATACTGTATGTCAAAATGCCGTTTTCAAAATTCTGTTTTTCATAATTCTGTATACAAAAATTCTGTAAAGTCAAAATTCTGTTTTTCAAAATGATGTATTAAAAAATCGGAAATTGCATTTGAATTACACGGTGCAATGAAATAACGCCCGTGGAAATGACGCCCGCGGGCCATTAAATCTCAATATAATGGAACTTAACGTCATAAATTTTTTCCAGAAAATGAGACATAAAGCCATATTTTTGATAACGATCGCATGTCACAATATTTCATGTAAAAAATACATTATTGTTTCATGTCGCCCTCTTTTATGTCAACAGAAATGCATTTGCCTGTCAAAATGTTGTTGGCAACATGGTTCGATAATAAAGATTTATTTTACAGAAGTCAACACTCTTTAAAAGGGATAATTATAGTAGACAAAATTCAATAATCAGCTGCTTACTAAGTTAACCGCGCCGGCCCAATTTTATAGGGAGGCGTGGCACCGCCCCCCGATCCTATATCTGAAGTCGGTACAGTTCAGGCCTCCGAACTATAGGCATTTCAAGTTGCAAAAAATGCCGTCCTTAACCCCACTTTTGGGAATGAATTCTTTCCGGAGTAATATCTATGGCCCGGTCCACAGTGCTTTTGCGCAGAACACTTTTCTGCGTTGGCGGCCTTCGGCCGCGCTTATAAAAAATAACCCTGGGCTACGCCATCCGTCCGGACGTGTGCCCTAACCGTGGCTACCGCCACGGTGATGTCCTTCTGCGTAGTACACCCTACAGCGATTTTTCATTCCAAATATATACACAATCGGAAATCGAATTAGGTACACATTTGTTTCTTAAAAATCAGAATATGAGTGCCTTATTTTCAATAATAAAAACGACCAGAATTTTTGTCCAAAATTATTTGGAAACCAGAATTTTACTTTCCAGGATTATGATCCTTCATCATTATGTCCATCCAGAATTTTGGAATACAGAATTTTGACTCGAAATTATTAAGTCGCGCAGAATTTTTTTTAGTTTTTGCCAGAATTTTGTCCCAAAATCATTTTGAAATACAGACATTAGTCACTATCCCCACAAAAGTGCTAAGCAGGATCACAAATATAGCCGCTGGGAACTATATACGTATTTGCGTAAGATGGTGTGTTTAACTACAACAACCGATTAATTAACTTTTGCGCCAATGGCGATCATTCGCAGCACCAATAAATTAATATATGGAATTGATGCTTGGACGGTTTTGTGTAATTAGTTATAAGTTAGTGTGCATTAACGGCGCGTATCAATTCAAACTAGAGTCCATCTATTGCCTTAAGCATTTTAAACTCGAACACTTGTCAGGCTTTTGCAATATAAATTCCTTTGCGGTAGCATGTATTGCAGCTGAAAAGCAATACTTTCAATTGAATGTAACCAAAGAAACAGTGCGTGCATTGTATCTCTACTTATACATACATATGTAGGTACATATGTGCAATGTACATACAAAGCTATCTGAAGTATCATTTATTGCATGGCACACATCCGACTTGTATCATAACAAGCAACACTTTTCTTGCATTTAAAACGTGACCGGGCCAAGTCAAAGAGACCGAAACACACACGCCCGCCAAATAATGCAGCGGTGAAAGTAAATGAATGAAGAAAAAGGCTACAAAGAGCGAAAGCAGAGATACAAAAACAAAGGACGACCAACAAACGAAAAAGAAAAAAAAACGATAACCAAAACTAAAAGAGAAAAGCAAAAGTAATTACGCTGCTCACTGTCTCGTTAAGCGCATACAAATAGAGCACACGCAGCATGCAGCAACATGTCGACAGCAAACAGGCAGACAAACAGAGCAATTGACAAGCAAACAGACAGACGCGCAGTTTGACAGCCAAATGGCGCTACGTGCAGCCTGCGAAAGAGCATCGCGCATCCCCACATTCTTAACATAACGATTGCACGTTTCCCGGCTTCCCAGTGACGCTGCTCGAGTAAATTGTGTGTGGATACTCGTTTATGCCATTCATGGATATGCTTAACTGAATTTCCGCTGTACGAAGGATTCTACTGCCGTCTTTGCTGCCATTGCTGCTGTTTCAGCTGCCGCTATGCACTTCTGCGGCGGCATATGAAATTCCTTTAGCAACGCAACGCCCACAAGCCCAATGTTGTCTCCATATTTGCTTTGACACCTTTAACGCTGTTTAAACAACCGTTTGTGTACTTTCATTACTTTTACTTTTTTTGTTAATAAAAAAGCAAGAAAGCTCAAATTGTGCGACAGTGCAGCGCAGTTGCAGCCTTTTACGTTTGAATCCTTGATTGGTACGGTTTTGCGTATGAGTTCAGATGAAGTCATACAAACCTACTCGTATTACACATGCACATAAATATATGTATATATAAATGTTGCAAAAATATTTAAATATGGTAGAAGAGTTTGGAAGAGTGTGCTGTTGAAAGTGTTGATTGGATTTATATTTAAATTTCTAAAAATTTACTATCGAGTAAGCCGCGTGGTAATAATCTTTAGTGGTAAATGTAACAAAAAAAAAAAAAATGCATGGGAGAACATAATTACAGCACTATCTCTTGCGCTAGAGCTAAAGTTGACCAACAAGGAAGCTTGAGAAGATTTGGATCAAACGCTATTACAAAACATGGTAAATTGGTTATTAAACCCTTATATGCCAAGTATAAACATGAAGTGGTTTAGCTTCTTATAACTTGAGAACACACAAAAAACTTCGCTCAATTACCTGGAATGGAATGAAATTCTGGTAGGCTGGGAAAAACTATGTCTTTCCCAAGCAGGCAGCAATATTTGCCCATTCCACCTAAGGCCTTTAAAAGGGATCAGGATATGTATAGGAAAAAGTTGGGATAGTGGAATTGGGGCTCCTATGCAAACTTTGTCGAGAAGTTTGTCGTGTGTTAGAGAATGTGCATCCGCCATGCTCAATACATCCGATCCGCGAATGTGTAATCTTATGCCGTTTTCTTTTCTCGAAAAAATGTTGCCCTGTTTGATTTTCTTAGCCATTTTGTAAGCTTGTGTGGTGATTTCAACGAATGTTGTCCTCTGACTAAGTAAGAGGGCACCATTAACTACAAATTCAGCCATTTTATAGAAAGTCATGTTACGTAATTCGATAATTGAGATATTAAAGGGCAACATTTTTTGTCAGAAAAGAAAACGCCATTAGTCTAGCGAAGACCGGGCAAGTGCAGAGAAAATGCTCTGTGCCATCGTCGTCCTCCTACTCCAGACAGAATAAGCATAATGAGCTCTCGATAATGCCCCTATGATGGTCATGTGTGTTGTGTCCTCTAATCAACCACAAAAGGGCGCGAAGCTCCCACCATCTCTGCCTGAGGAGCAAGTTTGCTACCTCGCTGTTAGGCTTTTACAGCAAGCACTTTGTAATTTTATAGGAATCTGTGGAGTTCCAACGTCTTCCCTAAGTTTCCCTCATGTAGTTCCTGATGTACTATAAAGTACCCGCTATACTTGGTCCTCTTATTGGGGCTACGGTTCAGTTGGTTGTTCTGCTGGTCCGCAATTTGCCAATTTATCGCCCGGTCCGTTACCTTGAACACCGCAGTGTTCGGCTACCCACATAAGTTAAAGTTTATTTTTGTAAAATTAGACCAATATCGATGTTTATGTAATTTCAATATTTATTGAGCTTCTTTTTGGTCGATGGAATGAAAACAAAAACCTTTGGTTTTCTTTTTATGCCTCCTACGCGTTTCGACACATTATTGTGCCTTCTTCAGGGAGTCTGTTTATTTTTCAACAGGAAAACATCATTATTACATATATTACTGCAATTGATTACATTAACATACCTTAATTGAACATTATATCCTAAAATCCAAAAACAATAGAATTGTACATAAATACTCGTACATTGAACAATTAATTACAAAAATACATTAAACAATTATTTAAACAAAACTTTCTGTATAACATTATTGTTACTCGTCAAAATATCACAGGTTTGTATGTACTACTTATATTGTCAACGTCTTCTTTATGGTTCATTGCACATTGTATTTTTTGTTGTATTCTTAAGCTTTCTAATGTCAGTCTTTTTCTAGTTCTCTTTTCTATGTCCAATATTCGCGCTCTTTCAAAAGTTTATTCCATTTTACTACGGAGCCAAGCTTCAACTTACATTGGTCAATAATTTTTGAGGAGGTTTCGCGCAGTTTTCAGTGTCTGCAGATACAAGTTTGGTGACCACGGCACTTCTCACCAATTTTCCGCCCTGATGCTCTTAGTATGGCATAAATCTCTGATTGAAAAGCCGTTGCCATTGTACCTAAACCATAAGTCGGTCCGCAGGTGCCAGCTGGATGCAGGAACATATTCTGTTTTTGATTCATGTGTGTAGATGGGTTTCTTCGATCCCCCCCAGTAAAGTTTCTCGATCTCTCCATTGATCTCTTGTGGGTAAATCGACAGTATATCATCCACGATAGGTTACTCGGGTTACCAGCTTGTCATTTAAAGCCAGAAACAAAAGGTATGCCCAGCTACTTACTTACTTACTCGGAAAGCTTACATATAGCTATGTTTTTATATCTGATACATATCGTCGTTGAAGATGCATTTTTGCGTAAGAGGTATTTTCATTTTCGCGTAGCGGACATTGGTTGAACTTTACAGGAGAGCAAAAAAACTATTTCATTTAAAAACCGTTACTTATTTCTGCGTACAAACTTAAATTTAAATAGTTACGTAGATCAGTTTGTTAGCTAAAACATCAACTTAGTGTAAAAAAAGAAACAAATTGAATTATTAGGACTCTTTTTTTTTCATGTGCGGTTGTGCAATTTTTATTTGGCACAAAAATCACGCACATTCGGTTATGAAATGGCAAAATGTTCAATATAATTCTTTTTTTAGTATTTTATCAAGAAAAAAAGTAACAAAACTTATACATATATTACATTTTAAACTAAAATTCATATTTTTAATCAAGAAAACGTAATTTTGTTTACACATAGGTGGAGAACTCTTAAGGTAAATGTGGTAGATTGTCATAAAAGCTATGACAATCGGACGGCATCACTCTTTTAAGTTCTTGTAAATGTTGATATTTATTTTTGGTAATTTTGAGACGATTTTTGTGCGCTGGATTAAGAACATCCATGTTCCGAATTTTCTTTCGGCGATTAGATAATTCTCTAAATTGGTCATCAAATTTAACTTTAAAATGAATGGCTGCATTCGGTGTGTATTTAAGAGCACGTAGGTCAAATACCACATTATCACCTTTCCCAAAGCCTGGCCGTATTGAATCGTAAATAAAATATGCTTTATCAGCATAGTTTTTAAAAAATGTATGGTCCACATGTTTTACCTTATATGGGAACGGTTTCTTTCGAGCCTCCGTAGTTGTGGATACATACTGGCTGGGTAAAAATATTTCCCGGTTTTTTAATTTGCGGTCGATCACTGAATGTACCGAATCTACTTCCATTTGAGTATGGCCCTTCTCTAGAAATTTTTGAATGATTTCTATTTTATGTTCAATAGCAAATCTTAGTAGAGCATTAGATAGAACAATATTTCTATTTTGAAATGTGCAACCATGACTGTATATAACTACTGGCTTTCGATCTTTATGCAGTAGCGAAGAAATATAATTGACGTAGCAACTTGCGAAAGTCGAAGATTTTAAATCTGATTCCGTTTCATCAAACCAGTAGCATATGACTTCCTTAGTACCCAAATTGTAAAACGTAAAATTGTGGACAGCAAGTTTTGTTTTGTAATACGCTGCACTTGCGTTTAGTTTTGGGCAGAGCTTAAGAGCTTGCAAATCGGCAGTAATTAAGTGAATCATCCCACTTTCCGCCAAAGCTTTATCGTCAGCCTTTTCTTTCCTTGCAGCATTTTTTAACTCAATGTGGGAATCATATTGCTCTTTTGGAATATTTCCAGTTTCAAAACCACAACAAATGTCACATTTATCTTTTTTTGGTGTGTATAGAGATAAGTTCTCCTCATAGAAAATTTGGTTGAATAACCATCTTGATGCAATAGGCTCGGATAAATCTGAAGCTTTCTGTTTGTAAATGTTATAAAGTTTGGTTTTCGATTCTATTTGCGGTTCTAAATAGAGCTTGTTAGTTGATGCTCTGCAGTAATGAGATGGCAATTTTGGTAAGGAACGCAAAAAATTTTCTACAAACTTTTTTTTGGTTTGGGGAATTTCACTTTTTGTTGAATGGGATTTTAAAGTAACATTTCGTACCCATGATGTAACTGTCGACGGTTTAATACCTAGAGTACTCATAAACATATTTCTACATACTCTGATTTTTAAATTATTAAGCAATAGGTGGTAAATAAGTGCGCACCTTCTTCTTGGTAAAGGATTTTTCTTTCTCTTGGGTACGAGAGTATCAACTAGCCTATTTACAAAAACTTGCTTTTTTTTCCAATTCATATCTTTCCAGAACGTTTTGAAAATACTTTCTCTTTCTTTTTCGGTAAACTTTTCACAAAATAAAAACTTACTCTTTTCGCAAGAGGGTGTACAAGGTGATGGTTTTAGCATTCTCGCGCTCTTCTTTACATCTTGCACTTGCTTCCTACCTGACAAGCGAAAACCAGTGTACTCTTCTCCCATCATTCTTTTCTTCTTATTTTTCAGCCTTTGCAAATCTTCGGCTTTCCGCTTACGACTTCTCTTTTGCTCCGCTAGCTGCAGCTCGCTGTCTTCCATTATTTCAATTTCTGGTAGGCGCTCGTCTTTATTGGACGTTTCCAGCGCTGCTTCGGTTGGATTTTTTGTTGTTGTTGATTCTCGTTCCAAGCTGCCAACTTCCACAGTTGGTAAACGTACGTGGCTACGGCACGGCTGATGATCACCTTCAACTACAATTGCACTTGTTGTTTTTATTGATGAATATATAACGCTTTCTCTGTCGCTTTCATTGGAGGAGGAATAGCACACAAGAGATACCTTATACTTTTCCGCATAAGAATCATTGCCTACAAAAAATATAATTTTTTATTTTAGTGTAATACATTAAAAATGTTTTGAATTTTGGGTACCTTTAGTCAAAATTTCTTTCGGGAAATTGTAAATTGGCTGAACACCTGACCCTTCTAAAGGAGATAGCCGCATTCCAAAGGATTCTGGCGAATCTACCAAACATAGTCTCGGAGAATATGTTAGCATCGCATCGTCATCTACACATTAGCAACATAATTTTATTTGTTTAAAATCATTTCGATTTGCTATATACCTGAGATTATTTGTTGAGTTAAGTCCATTTCTTCTCCCTTCTTATATGAGTTCGCCATTTAAATCATTTATATAATAATATATAAAATTGCGCGAGTACACTTCTTACTCACTTCACTTACTCAACCATAGTAAAATTTAAAATTAGCGACTAGCTTAAAATTTTAACTAAATGTAACGGTTGTTGGAAAAGAGAGCTTAAAAATAAAGACTGAAAGAGTAAGAAAACTTAATTTTAAAATAAGAGATAAATAAAGAGTAGGTAGCCGAATGCAGTCATAGTTTTAATATATCGAGCTGTATGCGCCAAGAAGACGTATGAGCCAAAATATAAGTTTTAGAGGGGAAGGTTTTCATTAATTTTCTTTGCATAAAGTTTGTATGCAGCCAATATATTCAATTAGGCTCGTAACTTCGAAATTGCACATTTCGCAGCTCTGAAATTTTGGGAGTTGATGCGTATGATAATAAATTATTGATTTCCATAAAAAAGCTAAAATCGCAAATCATCGTTGATACGTTTTTTTGGCTCACACGGATCAATATAACTACATATATCATTGCGCTTGTATGAATGAACTGAAATCATACGCGGTAATGCTGCCAAATTTTAACAATACCCTTCATAAGCGATTATGCAATTTACTGTTATTATGCGTTTTTGTTGTTAAAATTGCAAAGTTTTGGTATGGATCGATAGAGCTGAGCGTCAGGAACTCAGGGTTGGAAAATCTCATTTTTGGCAAAAATGTCCCTTACTCGAAAATGAAAATACCTCTTACGCAAAAATGCATCTTCAACGACGATATGTACCTTCCATACAAACTGGGATGGTCTTGTGTTATTTGTTTTTTTTGGATTTCTTTCTTTATGATTTATCTGTGCCTGGATATCTTTTCTATAGATTTATGTCTATGGGTTTTGTAGGCTTTTGTCTTTAAGATTTATTGGTCTTCGAATTTCATGTCTTTTTATCTTTCTTTGGATTTCTGTTATTCATATTTCTATTTTGAATTTGTCTCAGCAAAGTGGAACGGGTATTAGCTAGCAACTTATAATTGAACGATTTCTGGGAAGATTTAAAATACTATTCGTTTCAATTTTCAGACTTAAAGTCTTCGAGACTGTCATATTGTAGTTAATTTTACTATTAATGTATTTATGTTATATTTTTTTTCTTATTGGGTTTCACCATTTTATATGCATCCATTTGCAATCACATGAATACCTTCACATAGTTCGAAATAATTCTAATGCATATCACCTCACTCGTTTTCATAACACTCACACCACACTCACACACCCTACAATCTAACCTGATTGACTGACTGCATCCGATGATGATGGTGATGGTGATGACTTAAACTGTCGCTTGTTTGCTCTTAAACACACGCTGTATCACTTGGCAATTTCCGCTCTCGCTGGTTCCAATGGCACGAGTTTTTTGTGTGGCCATATGACAAACTTGTCGCTTCTATTACTAATAGAGCTGTTTCCGATTTGTTGCCTTCATAGCAGTTAGTTACTCGCTGCTTGCTTACATATCTACCTGCATAAAAGTATTCCACGCGGCAAAGATGCAAATTGTGTGTTGGAAAGCGAATGTGTGTTCCAAATGGGAGTAGTGAGTGGAGTAGTAGGGCATTAGTTTTCAAAAAACAAAAATGCCGAGGTAACTTCTCATAAGAATAATTGAGTTAAACGTTTGCAACTTTTAGGATGGGATGTAGTTACATACATACATACATACATACATACATACATATATACATACAGGTGAAGCTAATAAAAGCGTGTTAAAAATAGACCGGCAACAATAACCTGAACGGACTATTAAGAAACTCAAACGAGCGCAAGCCCAGCCATCGAACGAACGACACTTCAGCAATGTTGCCAGCGACTACTTGGAAGTAGCCTTAGTGGATATAACAGTAGATCACCAGCAAGGATCCAGAATAACTGGTTAGAGATCGAGTTCAGGTTTGTTGAAACTCGCGATGCGTCGCATACCGGACATCCCGGTAGCTACCCATCCAGTCTTTGATTCTTCGGAGACGCTTACAGGGTTATCAAACGCGCGAACGAGACCTCTTTGAAGTTTCTGGCCAGTTCAGTTGCTAGGGGTTCAGTGAAGAGCTTAAGAATCTCAAGCTGAAGCTGATCCCTGCGAGCGAGTTTCTAAAAAGACCTCAAGCGCGTATCCGGTTACCTCCGATGGAAACTCTTGGCATTTGCCAAAGCGCCGTGATTGGTTTTCAATTTGCTCTACAGGCTTTTAATTTAGGATTGTTCATGTTCAAGAACTTTGCCGTTAATACTACTGACTTACCTATTTGTTTACATGAACTGACCAACCATCACTGACCAACCAGTCTAGCCTAACCCAAACTAACTTGAATTATAAATTTCCCACTGGGTTTGACCAAGCAATCATTCTTTCGCTATTTATAACCTTATACTATATGTATATATGTAACTATATTTAAATCTATATATTAATAGGCTAACATTTTTCCCATACAAACAATTGCCAGGCTGTTTTGCACATTTAACATACTCATATCCACATAAAATTGATATGGATGTGTTCGTATGAGTGAGGAGCAGTGCATAGGCATATAATTTTTTCTATAAATTATTTAATTTCTTTATAATTAATAAATAAAGTTTTTAGTTTTGTACCATTTTTGATTTACTTCGTTTTTGCTTCGTTGGCAATGTGCCCATTATCTATATATTAATAGGCTAACATTTCTCCCATACAAACAATTGCCAGGCTGTTTTGCACATTTAACATACTCATATCCACATAAAATTGATATGGATGTGTTCGTATGAGTCAGGAGCAGTGCATAGGCATATAATTTTTTCTATAAATTATTTAATTTCTTTATAATTAATAAATAAAATTTTTAGTTAAGATAAATGGATATCGTAAACGTGTTTACAAATATCGTAAACACAGTTGAAGAGTCGCTTTAATTTAAAAGCGCTCACCACCGGGCCTACCTTCCTAGATCTGCCTTGATTTTGACCATGATTTCGCGTCGGACCGTGATCAAAAGGGCAAATCAGTGTTGCGGTACAACTGGAATTTGGAAAGTGTTGCTTATCTCCGCGAAAAGGAATAATTTTTGTACCAATACAAAGTTGAAAAAATAAATTGCATGGTCGAATTTCGACCACCGGCGATACTAGTTCATATGAATTTATGCTGCAGTGTCTCTGTGTGTGTGTGTGTAATTGTTTGGTTTGCAAATATTTGCTTTAGTTACTTACTTTCTCTGCATCGAACTCATGACTGCCACACACACACTCAATATGCGCCAGTTTTTCGTAGTCACTTCACCCAGTTAAAGCAAATTATTTTTGTTGTATGTATGTATGTATGTGTACGTTGCAAATATTTGCAATGGCAAGCAAATATTATTATTCACTCTCTCTAATTTATTGCAATCAGTCAAAAGGCTAAATGTGTGTTTGCTAAAGCCTTCAGTGAAATACCAAATACGAGTAAATAGTAAATTTGTTAACTTGCTGGCTTTCGAAAAATGGTACAAGTATGAATATGATTGGTAAATTGGTAAAATATGCATTTTTTTACGTAATAAATTTATAGATGCCTCAATAAGTGTTTGCGTTTTTTGTCTTATTTGCTTTTGTGTAAACGTCTTTAAGTGGAAGTTCAAACAATTGTGTACAAGAAAAAACGTTTTTGTACAAATAAAGTCGTAACTGTGCTTTTTTAAATCCAAGTTTTTATTTCCTAAACCAGGGCTGCTCACCTCATAGGCACTCAAAGCACAATTGAGGAGGTCCATAACAAAACGCAATAATTCCACTTTTCAAATTTTTTGGGTTTTTAACTAAATCCAATTCTACGCATTAAAACCTATGTAACCATTGCTATAAAACATACCAAAGGTCAATAATTTTACAGTTATTCAACACCAAAAATATTAGTTCAGACCAAAATGAAACACTTCCATATCTATCCAATTAAATTAATTTTATTTTTATGGTTGTTAGAAATATTCTTTGATTAAACTACCTTTGTGAATAACTACTTTGCATTTAATATTGTAAACACATTTGCTAATTCTTTTTATGCTAAATATTTTGAGAAAACTTTGGCGAACAGTGGTCCAAAATATCTGAGTTGTAGTATTATACCAAGATATATTTAGATCAGCAGGGAAATAGTGCCAATGGAACAGATGATATAACTTTATGTGATTGTTTGGAGGAGGACACTGCAATGAAAGTGTAATATAATGTGAATTTATTGTAATACTTGTATGTTAATATAGTGATTTAAATGCAATAAAAACCGTTGATATAAAACAGTTTTTAATTTTCCTATAGAATATGTATAAGCAATTAAAATCAAAAAAAAATATTTAAAACAAAAAGCCAAATTTCCAAACCTAGTTTATATCAAAACGCAACATTTCCATACATGTTCAGAACAAAATGAAATAAATACTATTGGACGGACCAAAACGCAACATTTCCATTTTTTTAATCTAAATAACTTAAAAACTAATTGCCAGACAAAAATTTTTTTTTTATGATTTGTATTGTTTTTAGATAACTATTAAACTACAACAACAGTTTAAAAAAAATATATATCCTATTGACTTAAATTAGTTTTTTTCGTTTATCCAAAAAATTGTTTTGGTGGAATTATTGCGTTTTGTTATGGACCTCCTCAATTGTTTTTGTTTTGTTCCGAACCATAGGCACAGATACATATTTTCACTTCAAATATGAAAATATAATTTTCTTTGCACTCCCATAAGCACTCAGATATAAAAAAAATTTTATATGTATGTGCCTATGATTCATATTGAATGTGCAGAGCAAAGGCACTTTGTATAGGAGCTCGAGCACTGCCGTAAGAAATCAAAATTTACAATAACAAATGTGTAATGAAAAAAAAATTCAAAAACTGAAAGCACTGTAAAAAATTTGTATTCAAAAAATTTTCATATAAAAAATTAAAAAAATATTTTTATATGTGATACTACCATTTGAAAATAAATTCTAAAATAATATTTTATTGAAATTCATAAAAAAATTTAAATGAGCAAAAAATGTTTCAGTGCATATACAAAATTTGTAGATGTATTGAGTTTTGTACTTTCAATACGGGAGCGTTAAGCAGCCCTGTCCTAAACATTCTATGTACATACATAATAGTCCTTTTCTTTTATTTTGTTCTTTTTTTCTTGTACAAAACGAGTTGGGAGCGCTGACGTCGATGCTCGTTTATGACATTTGTTTGAAACTTCAAATCCAATCAACAATTTCATTTTGTGTGCCAACAATCGTACTTGTGTGTTAAAAAGCAAAAAAGTAGGAATACATTTCTTGTTTTTGTTTTTTGTTTCTTATTTTTGTGTATTATTTTTCCTTTTTTTATAATAGACATCAAATCTGTTGGAAGAATACCACTTAAAATGCTTAGCCATCTTAGCACATCATAAACGTGCACGGACAATCTAAAATCAGAGAACAAGTTTTTGCTGCAACAGACGGGATATCGGGAGTTGCGGCGTTGCCAGACTGCAGTGGGTTTATGTATTTGTAAGAAACGGACTGATATTGACGGATAAATCTTTATTTCTACTCAAAGCATTATTATGATTGCTTTTATGGGCGAACAAAGAATCGAACTCTCTCGACTACAAACATTCGCAGGCCATAACTCGAGAGCGCTCTCTGTGTATGTTTGTATTTCGCACATTTTTAGTACATGCGAGCATACTTAAATTGTAATCAGATATTTTTAGATTGCAGTCAGTTATGTTTGTAAATCATTTTGATTATAAATATTAAAATTTCAATACTTCACAAAAATTTGAGTGCAATAAACTTTTATCCTACAACATTTTGATTAGATTAGCATGTTGGACACCACTGAACAGCCTACAAGCGTTACCAAAATTTATTTATATATGACTATGGCGCTATCCATTTTGGTTATTAAAGTTGGTAATCAATATTAATTGATTGCAATAATTTTACTACAATCAATGTGATTGCTATATATGGAATGCAAACTATTCTTGATTGTAAATGTTTACAACAAAAAAAAAATGAATACTATTGCGATTGTAATAATAAGTTGCAATTAATTCAAATCAATTTGATTGCAACAAAAGGAACGTAAACTATCGTTGATTTGTATTTGTATTTGTATTTGTTTTTAAATCAAAATATTACAATGAATTTAAATTTATTCTTTACTGTAAATTTTTACAATAAAAAATTGCAATCAATTGCGATTGCTGGTTTTAGCTATTTACATCAATAATAAAAAAACTTATTGCAATCAATTTGATTGCAACAAAAGGAACGTAAACTATTGTTAATTGCACTAATCTTAATCAAAAAATTGCAGTCGATTTAAATGTACACTATTGTTGATTATATTTAATTTAAATCGAAAAAGTGTAATAAATTTACATGTAAACTATTGTTGATTGTATTTATTTCAAATCAAAAATTTTAAACAATTTATACTGTAATCAATAGGATTAAAACGAAGGGAACATAAACTATTATTTATTAAGTTTACTTTAATCAAAAATTTAAATAAAACGGTAAACTGTTGTTGATTGTATTTATTTTATTTGCTATTAATTTAAATTGCAATTAATTTGAATTGCAATTAATTTAAATTTATTTATTTTGCAATCAGTTTGAATTTCAATAGCATTAATAGAAAAAGCATTGATCGCTAAAAAAATGGTTGGAAATATGTATATACAGGAGTCTGTTCTCGAATGAAACTTGTTCATAACAAAATAAATTTGCCTGAAATTCAGAAATTTCTATTAGAAAAATTAAAAAAAAAATTCGCCAAAATCTGGCAACACCCAAAAAAACATGCATTCATTTCGTGCCCGAAAAGTGAAATTGGTGACATAATCAATGCGACAAGCCATTATGAATGCCAACACCAAACTTAGTTAAATAAAACAAAAAAGAAGAACTATAAAAACAGTAAAAATAATAATAATAACGTACATAAAATTCAAAAACCAAAAATACCAAACAAGAACAATAACAAATACTTAAGAGCTACAACAAAAATGTAGAAGCAAACAGAGAAATCATTTGTTTAAAAGCAGCAACAATAACAATATCAACGCCAAGTTTTATAGTAAGTAGAGAATATATATGCATATGTATGGATGTATGTATAACAATGTATGTATGTATATGAATGAATGTATCTGTAAACGTGTGCGTGCAACAAGCAGGAGAGGCAGAAGCACCAGCAACAGCAAAAAAATGAGGGTAATAAAAAATCAAGCGACAACATGAATAACAACAGCAATAATAACTATTATAACGAAAGCGAAAAGAGTGAAGCGAAAGCAGAAAGCAAAAAGAAAGCCAACAAACAACTAAAGCAATTGTAATAATGAAAACCGCAAACGAAAATTTTCACTATCACTTGAACTACTACAAGCCGAAAACAACAAACAAATACATTAATACAAAAATACATGCACGTAAAATATACACTTACATACAAGCAAATTGCAATATTATAAATAAATATATACTATGTATAGGTACATACATAAGTATTAAGTATTTCTGCTCTGCACGAGTCTTGGCTTGTACTACTACAAAATGTTACTCATACGCCATGCAGGCCGACCGTCACACGAATATCTGCACAGTGAAAAAACACTGGAGTTCTGTTTCATTGCCTTTGCACTCTGCTCGCCATTCGCCTTTCGTCCTGCAACCTTCGCCCTTCGTTTTCTCTAATGCTTGTTTGACAAATAAATTGTAAATGCTAAAGTTTTCCTAAGTATATATAATATGTATGTATAAGCGCGTACACACAAACACAAAAGCATATACTCTACCGCATTCTTTTGTTGTTGGTTTTTGTTTGTGTGCATGTTTGTGTGTGTTGTGTTTGCAAAGTCGTTTGAGTTTTGTGGCATGACTTTGCCAAGTTATTTTAATCCTGCTGGCATGCATTTGTTGTTGTTGTTGTTTTTGTTGTTCTTGTAGTTTTTCTTGTTGTTGTTCTTGTTTTTGTTGTTCTTGTTGACTCATTCAAATTGTGCTGCCGCTGCTTGTTAGCATGGCTTGGCTTGCTAATGCCATTGTTTCTCGGTTTGTTACGATTTTGTTACTTTTTCTTATGGGCTTTTCTGCTTTGATTTTTTTTATTGTTGTTGTCTCGTCATATTTATTGCATTGTTTAGTTAATAAAATACAACAGTTGCCAAGTTCATATGTTTGCTAGCGCAGGAATGTTTGTATATACATATGTATGTGTGCATATACTTACAGGTTGATTGAATGTTATTTTTGCTTTATGAAAATTTAATAATTTTCCTTGGTGCATAACCATTTCAAATCAAGAAAATTTATGAAAATCTCTCAACCATATAATGGAGGTTACAAAGTGCCTACATTGCACAATGGTCAGCCCCCATACACAAAAGTCAAAAACGTTGGCGCTTGAAAAAGAAACTTCTGTCATGCATTTCCGTGAGAAATATATTGAATTTTATGTAAAACCTGCTTCTATACGCAATGGCCATCATTAAATGTTACTTTGGCTCATTTCGACGGCTGAGAATAAGATCGCCCTATTTGAAAAATTGTTTCAAAAACTCCCTATTTGAAAAATTGTTTCAATAACGTCCTATTTCAGATTTTGCTTCAAGAATGCCCTATTTGAAAAATTGTTTCAATAACGTCCTATTTCAGACAATTATTCAAAAACGCCCTATTTCAGAGAAATATATATGGAATTTTCTCTGAAATAGGGCGTTATTGAAGCAAAATCTGGACGATTTTTGTACATATTTACATCGACTGTTTTCGATAAAACTTTATTTTCGATAAAATCTGAGTAATTGAGTTTTGTCCCACTCTCCATACAATTTTTTTTTTGATCCCGCGAAATATCGCGGATTAACTTTCTTTTAATTGTAACTTTGTTATTTGACATCGGATTTTTAAAATCGAAATGTCATTAGTTTAGTCTTTGGAAGCTCTATATTTTCCTCTAATGTCCTTTTGACCTATGAAGTCGCCTTCACATAGTTAAGTCACCTAACCAAGTTTTTCGTCCAAAATATCTTTTTTGTTTCACAAGAAAAAAATCGCCAAAAATAAAATATTTATCAGATCTCTCTGATATTATGCTTAAAGTCTTTGCAATTAAACGGGCAAATTTTTAAAGTAATAAAACTTTCCTGATTTTTACAACTTTTTATAAAAACTTAATTTGAAAATCAAAATTTTTTTCCACAAAATTTTCACTTTGACCAGCTTTGCATGTCGTTTGAAGCATATTTTAATCGCCTTTCGAACGAGATACTGCTTGTGTTTATCGCATTTGTAACTCCAGAGAAAATAATTTTTGAATGAAGTGATAACAAAAAAACACAAAATTACCGTTATCTCAAAAACCTAACTATACAAAAAATTAAAAAAAAAAAATAGTTCCAAGCTCAGCAGGTCAATTTCTATCCTCCCCCATTCCTGGTTTTCTTGTTTTTTTTTTTCTGTAAACTAGCGTTAAGGGTGGGCGTGGATTACAACATATATGCTTTTAATTTTTCTGAAAGATGAGTCGTATAGTGGGACACCAATTTGCCAAATTTGGTTTCGGTAGGTCCATCCGTTTCCAAGAAATTGAGTTTTGTCCCACTCTCCATACAAATGAGACCAGTGTGCATTGGTAGTAGTGGTCGGAAACTATCGATGGCACTATCGTCACTATCGATGGTTTCTGAACATCGTTTACACTATCGATGGTTTTCGACTATCGTTTGAACTATCGATAGTTTATTGAAAATTTGAAATGGGACCACTAGGCACCAAACACACGGTAACTATTCCATGCAGGGTTTGAATTGCTGACTAGCAAGTAGTCAAAGCAACATAAATACGACTATGCATTCTAGTCGCATGGTCGTTTAAAATATGATTACCCAAAAACATTAAAATTACACTACAATATGGGTATCAAACGAAAGGGGATGACCCCAGGTTTCATGTGGACTTCGATATATTTCGATAAATTTATCGATAACTGAGTTATCGGTCAAAATGTGATTGCCCAAAAACATTAAAATTACACTACAATATGGGTATCAAACGAAAGGGGATGACGTACCTCGTTTTCGAGGAATTTATGGTTAAAGTTTAGTAAGTCTCCATATAGTCATCCCATAATTGTTATGAGCAATTGATATTTTTTTCGATCTTAAATAACAATTACTGCGCTGTGGAGATTTTTTAGGTCAGCTCATAATTGTGGAAAAGCGGATAAATATGGATACGGAATACGAATATAGAATACCGAACACCGCAAAATGGGTATCAAATGAAAGCGCTTGGCTAGGGCTATCATTTGGTCGAGTCTTAATTAATTATGAACTGATCTAAAAAATATCCATCATCCAGTAATTGTTATGGAAGATCGAAAAAATATAAATTGCTCATAACAATTATGGGATGATCTAAAAAATATCCATCATCCAGTATTTGTTATGGAACATCGAAAAAAATATCAATTGCTCATAACAATTATGATCTGATCGAAAAAATATCGATCTTTGAGTAATTGTTATTGATGATGGAAAAATTTTTCCATTGCTCAATAATTGTTATCAAGTGATTTTTATATTTATTTGTTATAATTGTTATGGCCTCTGGTTAATATATTAATTTTTTTGAACAAGAATAAATGGCTAATAAATAAATAAAACCAAACAATGTGCTGAAAAAAGTTTTATTGGATCATCTTCTATTACTTTCATGTATTGGTAAGAATAAGACCAGGACAGGTTGGCAAAGTTTGTTTACATTCGGGTGAGCTCATTTAAAACAGATGTGTTTGCTGCCGGACGGCAAAAGGCGGTTACAGTGTGAGCGTAGCCGTAGACCATTGGTGGGCAAATGAAATGTAAGCATGTATTGTTAACCGCGAGCGTAAAGTGGCTACCATGGGACAAAGAACATTTGCAGTCAGTTCATTAACAAACAACAGCGAAGCAACATCGTGCGCCGCTTGATTGTTTTATGATACTATTTATGCGCGTACCTATGTATATGTGTTTCTCACTCGCACTGTTCGCAGTGAAAAATTATTTAGAATTGCCCTAAATGCTTTCATTCACTAAATAGCGCATAATTTACTATTGCATAAAAAATAAAAGGAAAGCGACGATACGTGTCATCCCTTTGCTTGCTGAAACACATGACATGAAAATTCTGTTCTAACACCACTGTGACTCAATTGATTTTTCGCTCTCAACAGCAACTGAAATAAGAGCGTAAGAATACGTGTGCTGAGAGTAACTGCTCATATGAGTCAAAACGCCCACCAGTGCCGTAGACTCTCCCAAATCACCCGAAACTATCGTCAACTATCGATATACTATCGATAGTTTGTAAAAAACTATCGTACACTATCGATGGTGCTGACTATCGATAGTTTCCGACCTCTAATTGGTAGCTCATTAGTAAAAAATATTTTCATATACAGTGTCAATCACATGAAAATCAAATCCTTTAGCTCGCACACGTTTAGTTCCAGCTTTAAACCGTTTGATCTAAGCTTAATGCTAGGGTTAGAGGAGGAGTCTATTGAGTCGATGGAGAGCTACAAATATAATTTCGCTTACTTGGTGACTGCAGTGTCTTCCAGACGGAGGTAACAGCGAAACAGGAGGCGGTTGAGTCCTTGAGAGCAAGGAAAAGTGAATGTAAAAACGTTTACATCTTCTCAGACAGTCAAGCTACACTGAAAACCCTTGGAACTGTCATATGTAAATCCAGCACCGTGGAGAATTGCCGCAGATTTCTAAATGAGATGGCTGAGCAGTTTGCCATTTATCTTGTTTTTATGCCGTGGATAATTGTTATACTTCTGGGGTAATTTTGACTTCTCCCTTGCTTTTAGACACCCTTTATTACACCTGCTTACTTACATGCATATACAGCAAACAGAAGTAGGAAAATGGCTTAAACTAAAGCAAATAGTTGTTGTTGTTATTATTCTACTTGGCGGCGGCAGTGAGCACACAAAAGAGGTCAATTTCGTGAGCGTTTTCTGCTTTTCTTGCCACAATTTTGCATTTTTGATTTCTTGGCAAGGATAAAAATGCATTTTCATTTCATTTCATTTGCTGCAAAATCTAACTTCTCATATCTGCAAAGCACACACACACACAAACTTTGCATTATTTCAAGAAAAAAACAAAAAAAAAACATTAAAACCAATAACTGCTATGAAACATTAAAATATTAAGAAAGGTAAGTGTGTTCACCTTTGAATGGCGTGCAAGGCGGCTTAAACAAACAAGAAGAAGCAGAAGAAGGTGTATTAGTATAGTAAAAATAATAAAAATTTATTTACAGCATTAAATTCTATAACAAAAACACAAGGTGTTAAGTGAAAAGCAAAAAACGAAAAAAAAAATAATAAAAAACAACAACTACAAAAAAGCTAAATTGAATGAAACATTCGAAATGCATTAGCAAATGAGTTTCGCGAGTCAAAAGCAAATTAAATGCAGAGCAAGAAAAAAAACAGCTACAACAACAAAAACAACGACAACACGAAGCAAACGTCATTGTCGCGCAAAAAGGAAGATTCTTAGAAAGACATGCGAAATATATGAAAATAGTGTTACAATTTGAATTTGAATTTGTAGCACCGAAAACAGCTAAAGCAGCAGTAAAAAAAAAAACAACAACAACAACAACAAAATAAAAGGAATATAATGAAAGCACAGCAAAATCAACAACAACAACAACTTTACTATACGCTCTACACTTGCTAAGTATTTTACGCCACTTTTTTCGTAACAACAACAACAACTACGCCAAAAGCTACAACTACATTTCCAATTGCATAGACACACACATACATACATGTGTACGCCATTTAAATAAATATTCAACAGCTGTGCTTTAGCCCCAAACACAAACTTACATACAACTACACACACACCCACACATACACACAACACACACTTACACACTGCGCGTGTCAGCCGCCGCAGCATCGGCAGCAGAGTTGTTGAGATGACGCGTTTCAAAATCAAAAATTTAAAAATACTCACCTTCGGCTGCTTCAGCACCTGGTTCGCATTATTTTTTGTTGTATTTGGTGTATTGCATTTGGTGCGTTGCAGCGAATTTCCGGAACGCGAATGTTGCGATCTAACGACGACTTCAACGGTTGGCCCATTGCCAATACCGCCAGCAGCGCCAACGGACAAATCATTATCAGCTACGGTGGCTGTGCAGACAATATCCGTCGGACGTTCGGGTAAGTGTAGTACATAGGAACATTTTGTTGTACATATGTATGTTCATAGATACATATATGTATATATTAGTGTGGTGCTTAAAACCAAACTCACATTTCTTACTAAAGTCTCACCACCTAAATCGGTTAAAGTATGTTCAAAGGTACTAATAACACTGTGCAACAGCACCTTTGGCGTCGGAATAATTTCCACACAGAGCGAAAGACCACTATCCGTATAGTAAAGCCCCCAAACCGTTGTGCATTCTGAGATCAGTTTTCTTATTGACATTTTAACATTGCGAAATTTCACTTGAGTGATTTTAAAATAAAGGGGAAAAAGGTTAAAAGAAATATCCTATATAAATATGTTGTTAGGAAGCATATACTAAAATTGCAAGAGCTTTAATTTCGTAGTATACTTTAACCCTCAAACACCTCCTCGAAGCGGTCGTTTTGACCATCTTTTAATAAATAAAGTTCGAAAAAAAAAATAGTATTTGAAGGTCGTTAGAGGGTTAACATATTATGGAAAATTATTCTCCATAAAATTTTACTAGGGTTACCCTCGGACAAAAATTGTGTACAAGGTCGTTATAGCGAATTTGGGGTTTGAACCTGAGACATCTGGTATAGCAAGCAAGCACTCTACCCTCCACAATATTTTTAAATTTTTTTTATATCTAATGTCCAAAATTGGATCTGCTGTACTCAAAGATACCGAACAAAGATACTCAAAGATTTCGAATAAAAAAAAAATGTATTGCGTCTTCATGTGTCAATCTGAACTTTGACCCCTGTGCGATGAACACCTCTCGGCATCAAAATTTATATGTGATATCTGCGTCTATATTAGCATCGAACTAAGGGGTGAAGTTCAAGAGATAATATTATGCTAAGCAATTTGTCTCCATACATTTGGGACCACCCTAATATACAAATGTTTTTGTAAAAAAGAGGAAAAAGAAAGATTTAAAAGAAATACAAAGCGCGTAATTGAATGTAATATTTAGAAATGTGAGCACATAGACGTCCCAGAAAACATTCTCGGCGACCCCATAATTTTTGAGTCCGATATGACTCCGAAATATGTTTAAAATATGGGCTTAAGAAAATTCAAATGACCTTAAGAATTTTTTATGATTTTTGGGTTTTTAAAATGATTATTGTAATTCATAGATTCTGTTTCGAAAAAGGGGAAGTATAAAAATACAACTAAAGTTCAATATAATGTTGAATGTCCCAATATATGATGGCATTTTATAGAATTTCAGCTTGATGTCAAGTTTGAATCCGGAGGAGAATACAAAATAGGCAACACTAATATAAAGCAAGCAGTGAACTTGAAGAAGGCTCCACAATGAAAGAATAGGAGAACAAGAGGGAGTGAATGGGGAGGGGATGAAGAGACCTGGATCAGGGGAATGAAAATGCAAAAAAAAAATATTTTTTGATTTTACTACACCTTTTCCAGTTTAAGTTCATAAAGTTACAATTGAAGTTCAGAAAATTACAATTGAAGTTCGGAATTTCCAATTGAAGTTCAGAAAGTTACAATTGAAGTTCAGAAGGAAAAAAGAGTCATAAATATGAGTCCAATAGGAGTCTTTTATGACTCTTATTCAGACTCATATGGTGTAAGAAAGTAGGCTCATATCGGGCGACCACCTTAAGAACAGAAATATACACATTTCGGACTTCAAAATGAGCTCGTAATTAGTGTCGTCAACGTTCCGGTTTAGGATTCCTTTCTGACTCTTTTATGATTCCGAATGTTTGCTGGGTATATGGGAGAAAATCAAATTTTTTCTAAAAGCTGTTAGAGATAACGAAAAAAAAAACTGTGAGTTACTTTTATTGAATTTCCAATTAATTCGTCAAAAAGTGTATGAAATGAGTCTTTCAAATGCGCTTAATTAGCTAAAGAGGCAAAAAAATTTTTTTTCCGGGACCTTCTGTTAAAATGCATACGAGGATAGAAGCAGAATTGGGCAAAATTAACAGTAAAAAGATGAAAGGCAAATATTCTAGGAGAACATGTAGTACTACTTTAAGCTGTAAAGCAACAAAAATTCATACATGTGTGTAGATATAGAGCTGTTCACGGCTAAGGCAACGATTTACAGAGTCTTAATAATTTACACCCACGTCTAAGCGAAGTTAATGCCGTAATTAAATATTTCGATTAAATTCGCATTCATAAATCTACATAAAAGTTAAAATAGAAAAAATAAGCTCACTGCTTATCTTGGCTCTAAATTTGATTTATGTATATATTTTTTCAAACAAATATAAAGTGACAGGTGAAGTGTGGCAAATAAAAAGAAAACAAGCAAAAACAAAAACAAACAAACCAAAAAATTAATGGCTGCAAAATAATGTGCAAAAAGATTGCTTATAAATAGGGCAACAGAAGATATGCAAATGCATATTATTCTGTTGCAGTCCTATTTACATATGATAAATATATATCGGCGTTTTAGTTCAAGACGAAGAGAAAAAGCCTAACTTGTTAGGGCATATTTTCGCATATTTAGGTCAAAAGGCTTAATTTTGCATATCTTGACTTATTTGCATATTTTTGTCATATTTTGCTGTAAATTCATATTTTAGCACAGTATTTCGTCGTATTTTTCCATCTCGCTCGTAAAATACCTTCAGTTGACGTGGAAAGAACTTTTTCTACGTTTAAAAACTTACCGCGACAATCGACATAGTTTTCTATTTGAAAATTTATCGCAAAATTTTGTAGTTTACAGTAATAGCAATTTGAATAAATAAGTATGCAATTTGATTATTTTTTAGGGAAATACATTAATTTTCCAAACCCCTTCTTTAGAATTTCTCCCAATTATTTTATGTTACAACAGATATATCTTAAAAGTTTGAAATATCTAAGTGAAACGCCGAAACACGTGAACTTAATTTTTGCCTGTAGAATACAATGACGTATTCAGAATATACGTAATAAATTTTGATTTCGAGAAAGAAGTTTAAGGTCTCTGATAGTGAATTCTTCGTCGTTTGTAAACTTTACCCAAATTCATTAAATTTTGTGATAATGTGTCGGCCGACAGATGGATTCAACTCAAATAAATCTCAAAATTTAATTTGAGTATCTTCAACTACATTTTTTTAACAAATGTAAAAAAAAAATTAGGGATGGCTATCTAAAGTCAAAATTGCGAAGGGTCAAACTTCATTTTAGAACTATGCTCCTTTGGACTTTTTTGTTCGGAATTGACCAGAGAATGCAGCTGTGGCCGAAACAAAGTAGGTTTTTTCCATCAATACAAATTGACCCGCCCTAATATATATAGATTTTCGTATGTAAAAATACTTGTTTTCTTTTGGTAACGAAGATGTGTTTCGCAAATGTGAATTTTTTTATTTCGTCTTTTGTACCTATATATAAAGGTACCTTTAATAAAAATAATTTTTTGTTACAAAAAGTATTATAATTTAATAAAATGTGAATTTTTTATTTCGCTTTTGTACCTATAAAACAAATATGTACCTTTAATAAAAATATTTTTATTACAAAAAGTGTTCTAATTTTATTTAAAACTAATTTTTGATATTTGTCCGGGCCAGGGTTTGAACCTGGAACCTCTTCCATGAAGGAAGAGCACACAACCTACCATGCCGCATATCTTTTTATTAAGTACTAGCAAATACCCGTCACACTTCGCTGCGACAAATCACACTATACCACTCCCTTCCCTATCGGTCTCCCCACCAGTCAGCATTTCCCGTTCCCCCTATCTCTTCCTCCTCTTATACTACTCTCTCTCTCCCCCCGTCTCACGTTCCTTATCAACAACTTTCCATGGCCATCCGGTGCACATATCGGTGTACATCATGATTACTAATATATTTTGGATAACCGACTGGAAAATTGGAATGGAATGAACTATCTATTGAAGCTCTGATTGATACCTTTAATTTGATACCAACAATGCCCAAAATATTTCGGGGGCTATTTAGGTCTCTGTTTCGGCCTCAATCCCGGGAACCGATTAAGATATCCGTATAGTGTAAAATTTATATGGCTACCCTGATCAGTACCTTTAGTTTGATGCCAATATTACGAAAAAATATTTGGGGTCATCCGGGTCCACGTTTTGGTCTCCATCTAGAAAACCGACTGGAAAATTGGAATGGAATGAACTCCCTATTGAAGCTCTGAATGATACCTTTAATTTGATACCAATAATGGCCAAAAATATTTCGGGGGCTATTTAGGTCCATGTTTCGGCCTCAATCCCGGGAACCGATTAAGATATCCGTATAGTGTAAAATATATATGGCTACCCTGATCAGTACCTTTAATTTGATACCAATATTACAAAAAAATTTGGGGTCATCCGGGTCCACGTTTTGGTCTCTATCTAAAGAACCGACTGGAAAATTGGAATGGAATGCACTCCCTATTGAAGCTCTGATTGATACCTTTAATTTGATACCAATATTGCGAAAAAATATTTGGGGCCATCCGGGTCCACGTTTTGGTCTCTATTTGGAGCACCAACTGGAAAATTGGAATGGAATGAACTCTCTATTGAAGCTCTCATTGATACCTTTAATTTGATACCAATAATGGCCAAAAATATTTCGGGGGCTATTTAGGTCCATGTTTCGCCCTCAATCCCGGGAACCGATTAAGATATCCGTATAGTGTAAAATATATATGGCTACCCTGATCAGTACCTTTAATTTGATACCAATATTACAAAAAAAATTTGGGGTCATCCGGGTCCACGTTTTGGTCTCTATCTAAAGAACCGACTGGAAAATTGGAATGGAATGCACTCCCTATTGAAGCTCTGATTGATACCTTTAATTTGATACCAATATTGCAAAAAAATATTTGGGGCCATCCGGGTCCACGTTTTGGTCTCTATTTGGAGCACCAACTGGAAAATTGGAATGGAATGAACTCTCTATTGAAGCTCTGATTGATACCTTTAATTTGATACCAATAATGACCAAAAATATTTCGTGGGCTATTTAGGTCCATGTTTCGGCCTCAATCCCGGGAACCGATTGAGATATCCGTATAGTGTTAAATATAAATGGATACCCTGATCAGCACCTTTAATTTGATACCAATATTACGAAAAAATATTTGGGGTCATCCGGGTCCACGTTTTGGTCTCTATCTAGAGCTACGTTCACACCGACTGGAAAATTGGAATGGAATGAACTCCCTATTGAAGCTCTGATTGATACCTTTAATTTGATACCAATAATGGCCAAAAATATTCCGTGGACTATTTAGGTCCATGTTTCGGCCTCAATCCCGGGAACCGATTGAGATATCCGTATAGTGTAAAATATAAATGGATACCCTGATCAGCACCTTTAATTTGATACCAATATTACGAAAAAATATTTGGGGTCATCCGGGTCCACGTTTTGGTCTCTATCTAGAGCTACGTTCACACCGACTGGAAAATTGGAATGGAATGAACTCCCTATTGAAGCTCTGATTGATACCTTTAATTTGATACCAATATTGCGAAAAAATATTTGGGGCCATCCGGGTCCACGTTTTGGTCTCTATTTGGAGCACCAACTGGAAAATTGGAATGGAATGAACTCTCTATTGAAGCTCTCATTGATACCTTTAATTTGATACCAATAATGGCCAAAAATATTTCGGGGGCTATTTAGGTCCATGTTTCGGCCTCAATCCCGGGAACCGATTAAGATATCCGTATAGTGTAAAATATAAATGGCTACCCTGATCAGTACCTTTAATTTGATACCAATATTACAAAAAAAATTTGGGGTCATCCGGGTCCACGTTTTGGTCTCTATCTAAAGAACCGACTGGAAAATTGGAATGGAATGCACTCCCTATTGAAGCTCTGATTGATACCTTTAATTTGATACCAATATTGCAAAAAAATATTTGGGGCCATCCGGGTCCACGTTTTGGTCTCTATTTGGAGCACCAACTGGAAAATTGGAATGGAATGAACTCTCTATTGAAGCTCTGATTGATACCTTTAATTTGATACCAATAATGGCCAAAAATATTTCGTGGGCTATTTAGGTCCATGTTTCGGCCTCAATCCCGGGAACCGATTGAGATATCCGTATAGTGTAAAATATAAATGGATACCCTGATCAGCACCTTTAATTTGATACCAATATTACGAAAAAATATTTGGGGTCATCCGGGTCCACGTTTTGGTCTCTATCTAGAGCTACGTTCACACCGACTGGAAAATTGGAATGGAATGAACTCCCTATTGAAGCTCTGATTGATACCTTTAATTTGATACCAATATTGCGAAAAAATATTTGGGGCCATCCGGGTCCACGTTTTGGTCTCTATTTGGAGCACCAACTGGAAAATTGGAATGGAATGAACTCTCTATTGAAGCTCTCATTGATACCTTTAATTTGATACCAATAATGGCCAAAAATATTTCGGGGGCTATTTAGGTCCATGTTTCGGCCTCAATCCCGGGAACCGATTAAGATATCCGTATAGTGTAAAATATAAATGGCTACCCTGATCAGTACCTTTAATTTGATACCAATATTACAAAAAAAATTTGGGGTCATCCGGGTCCACGTTTTGGTCTCTATCTAAAGAACCGACTGGAAAATTGGAATGGAATGCACTCCCTATTGAAGCTCTGATTGATACCTTTAATTTGATACCAATATTGCAAAAAAATATTTGGGGCCATCCGGGTCCACGTTTTGGTCTCTATTTGGAGCACCAACTGGAAAATTGGAATGGAATGAACTCTCTATTGAAGCTCTGATTGATATCTTTAATTTGATACCAATAATGGCCAAAAATATTTCGTGGGCTATTTAGGTCCATGTTTCGGCCTCAATCCCGGGAACCGATTGAGATATCCGTATAGTGTAAAATATAAATGGATACCCTGATCAGCACCTTTAATTTGATACCAATATTACGAAAAAATATTTGGGGTCATCCGGGTCCACGTTTTGGTCTCTATCTAGAGCTACGTCCACACCGACTGGAAAATTGGAATGGAATGAACTCCCTATTGAAGCTCTGATTGATACCTTTAATTTGATACCAATATTGCGAAAAATATTTGGGGCCATCCGGGTCCACGTTTTGGTCTCTATTTGGAGCACCAACTGGAAAATTGGAATGGAATGAACTCTCTATTGAAGCTCTGATTGATACCTTTAATTTGACACCAATAATGGTCAAAAATATTTCGGGGGCTATTTAGGTCCATGTTTCGGCCTCAATCCCGGGAACCGATTGAGATATCCGTATAGTGTAAAATATAAATGGATACCCTGATAAGCACCTTTAATTTGATACCAATATTACGAAAAAATATTTGGGGTCATCCGGGTCCACGTTTTGGTCTCTATCTGGAGAACCGACTGGAAAATTGGAACGGAATGAACTCTCTATTGAAGCTCTGATTGATATCTTTAATTTGATACCAATAATGCAGATAAATATTTCGGAGGAATCTGGGTCCATATTTTGGCCTATATCTCGGGAAGGGGTTGAGATACCAGGATTAAATGTGGTCATAATTTCAATCTAATACCAGGTGATCATTGTGTCAAAATTTGAATGTGATCGGCCCGGTAGTTTCGGCGTCCATAGGGAACAAACATACAAACAAAAAAACAAACAAACAAACAAACAAACTTTCATCCTTATATATATATATATATATATAGATAGATGTATATAAAAAAAAAATTTAAGGGCATATTTTTAGCGCTAAAAACGAATTTTTTAGGGCATATTTTCTGTTGCCCTACTTATAAATAACGCGCGCCAGCCACCATGGCGTATGAGTAATCAAAGCAACTGCGCGCGACGCAGTGACCAAACAACAACAACTGAAACAAATAAAATTTCGAGTAAAAAAAGCTAAAATAGGAAATAGAAAAAAAATTCAAGCAAAAAAACGCAAGTGAAGGCGGCAAAGCGTGACACATTAAAGCTGATTTTTTCTGCCTTGTGCTTGGTCTTGATTTAACGTTGGTTGTAGCAGTAACAAACAAAAACAAGTTGTAGAGGAGGCAGCCAAAAAAAAAAAAAAACATGAACAGAAGTAGAAAATACATACTTACATAGAAATATAAATGTGTATGAGCACTCGTGTAGTCGCGTAGTAGGAGGACGAAAAGTTAGAAATTCAACGAAAATGTATAAAAAAGTTTGTGCACCTGCCCACTGACCCAGTTTGACGCTCACGCTTCATAACTAATTCACATGTAGCCAAGTAGATGCAAACATACATATATACACATGTGTACAAATGTAGCCAAAAAAGCGCGTGAACAAAAAGAGTGAGAAAACGAGAAAAAAGTGTCATGGCAACACTTACACACAGCAACCAACTGCGAACGCGCTTTAAGTGCCAAAGGCAGAAAACCAACCTCAATGTGATGTAGTTAGCTCACTGTGTTTAAATATACATATGCATGTACATAAGTGTGTATATGTGTTTGTAAGCATTTATGTATGTACCCTGCAAAAATTCCGAGTACTCCATTCGCTAATCCATGGAGTGCTCGCTATGGACCAACCGATTACTCCATAACTTGCCACATTTCATACAAAAAATATGGTCCATTTAACATTGCATGTCATTGCAATGGAGTATATACTCCAGTCCCGCATAACAATCAAATTAATCCATGGAGTACCTACATTGGATTAATTGATGGAGTACCTAACAGTTAGCCGAACATAACAACAAAAACCAAATGTTTATCGCGACGACGACGAATGACGTGCATGCATTCAAACATATGTATGTATGTATGTAGTAATGTATGTATCGTCGTCGTCGCGATAAACATTTGGTTTTTGTTATGTTCGGCTAACTATGAACCGATGCAGATACATTAATCGGTCGTTTGGGCTATGTTAGTGGCCACTTTGAAAGTACTCCAACCTACCACAAATGGACCATATAATCCAATGATTTTTGCAGGGTACATATGTATGTTTTTGTGTATACATGTGTGTGTCCGCGTTACCATAGCACCAAAGTTTTCTGCAGCAAAAGCACTACTTGCAAAAGGGGGGCGAAAATTAACATAAAAGTAATGTTGCATATTAAAACACTTGGAACATACATATGTATATTTATACATACATATAGGTATATTTCTTTTTACGGTTACTGAGCGCGCTCTGCATTGAGCATGCCACAACAAAGCTTAATTAAAGCGCAACTTTCAGAAAGGTTTAAAGGCTATTTTATTACACAAACGTTAAGTTTACGGCTTAGTTTTTGTCTTTTATTGAGCTAAAAATTTCAAACAGGTGACAACTTAAAAAAAAATTAATTTTCAACGAAAATTTCTTTTTATTGAGCTAATAAATAGACGATATCATACAATTAACATTTTTATTTTATAATATAATTTTTTTAAGAAAGTGGCAATCCTACCAAAAATTTTTAGCGGGCAGCTTTCTTAAGTTCCTTTAAATTCATACCCATATTGTAAAATTTATTTGATTTTTCTAAATTTTATTTCAAACAGGTGGCAGCTCTCAAATAATAATTTGTTTTTCCATGAAAATGTCAAATTTTTTTGGAAAAAATAGAAGACATCGTATGATTAATATTTTATTTTTATTAATTTAAATTATTTAGCGGGCAGCTTTCTTAAGTTCCTTTAATTTGATACCCATATTGTAATATATAAAAAAATTTCAAACACTCAAAGTTTTTTTTTAGAAATGCAAATTTATTTTCGTTCAGCCAAAAAATACACGATATCATATAATTAATATTTTTATTTGAAGAAGTCTGATGAGGGGATGTGGTGGTCTCCGAAATGGATCCATAACTTCTACCAAAAAAAAATTTTCAATTTTCCTTAATTAAAAACTAGCCAATAGCTCATATAAAATTCACATAAATTAATATTTTTATTTTATTACCTTACCTAATTTAAATTTTTTAAGAAGGTGGCAACCCCAAACAAAATATTTTTAACGATCAGATTTCTTAATCTCCTTTATTTAATACGCATATTGCAAAATTACTTTGATTTTTCTACATTTTATTGCGCTAAAAAAAATTGAAGCAGGTGGCAACCCTAAACAAATTTTGTTTTGAAATGAAAATTTCTTTTATTGAGCCAAAAAATAGACGCTATCATATAATTAATAATTTTATTTTAATAATTTACCTAATTTAAATTTTTGAAGAAGGTGGCAACCCTAAGAAAAATATTTTTAGCGATCAGCTTTCTTAAGTTTCTTCAATTTAATAACCATGTTGTTATATTTAGTTAACTTTTATTAATGTTATTGCGTCAAAAAATTTCAAACAGGTGGCAACCCTAAAAAATTTGGTTTGCAATGAAAATATCTAATTTTTTTTAAGCAAAAATAGAAAATATCATATAATTAATATTTGTGTTTTATTAATTTATCTAGCCAAATTTTTTAAGAATATGGCAACTCTAATTTTTCTTTTTCTAAAATTGCAAAGATCAATAGAAAACAATCAGGAAATCATTGAAATGGGTTAAGCCGCTCCGTAGTTTTATAGCCTGCTATAAATTTACACAACATTTTTATATTTACATATGTATATATAGATAAAGTCTTCTTAGTTGTATAACTCTTGACGAAAACATACTTAATGCTGCTAATTGACAACAAAAGCTAAAAAAAATCCCAAAATAACATTTAGTATTTTTTTGCTAAATCCTTTCCTTTTGTTTCCCTTTCGTTTCATTTCTTGTTTTCTTAGAACATGTTCACTTAACATGCACTAAAAACATACGTACATATGCATGTATACATACTTACATACCTACTAAAGATCTGCTTTAAATTACTATATCCTTTTCATTTCGCATGCATTCGTATGCCATTGTATGTATGTATGTGTACGTTGTTTTGTGTAGTTTAACATGCTCTTGAATATATTTTTATATACGTATGTTGTTACTGTACTTATATGCTTAAATTTTTTGGCAGTTTTTTTTAGTTAAATTTTCGTATGCGAAACTTTTTCAACTCCGGGTCGAGAACACGCTTGCACTCGTCGCATTATGTATGCAAAGCATCAAAAGTTGCAGTCAAACAATCGTACAAACATACAAATGTATGAACATTTGCAATGCCAACCAAACACACCTCAACTCCCATTGCTATAAGCTCTTTATTTCCCTCGACTGTACTATAGCTCTCTCCCTCTCTCTACCACTTTCTCTCCGTCTAACGCCTCCACTTTATACAATTTGCGTTCTATTCATGTCCAAACAATTTTGTCAGCGTGAAATTTCACTTGTTTTTTTTTTCTCTTTTTTTCTCCATTTTCTATTTTTTCTGTGTACCATGCCAAGCTGCAATTCAGTGCATGCAGGGACACAATTTCGCCTCTAGCTTCTATGTATTTAATGTCATTTATTCTTACATTCATTTGCTTGTTTGTTTAATCACATTTTTTTTGTTTTTATTATTGTTGCTGTTTTGTTTTGGTCTTTTATTTTTTTTTTTTTTTTGTTTAATTTTTTCGTTTTGTCTCATTTTGTCTATTGTTTAACCCCGAGTTGGGCTGTTTGTTAACAACATATGCTTATTGTCCGAAACGCCCTTAAGTCGCTTAAGTTCAAAGTTATTCATGCCATGTCGCCTCTTTTGTTATTGTTTGTTTTGTGTAGAGATAAAAAGCAAACAGACAAATAAAACCGTGACATATGTTCATTTCGTGTGCATAAAATATTTACGAATGTGTGTTCCTTTTTTGTTGTTGTGTAAAGTGTGGTTTTTATTATAAAGATATTATATGCTATTATTCCTATTATAATTATTTAGTAGACATACATAAATGTAAGAACTTTAGTTAAACGGTTAATTCTGAATAAACCCAAAAGAAGCTTAAATAAATACTCAGATTTTTTAAGGCGCTTTTGTATAGACAGCACGAGTAATCCAATTTCAAAAGTGGCTATGTGCTTTGTTTTCGATATTGAGTTTTTGATGGATTGTGTACCTTTGTATATTTAAAGGCGTACAATGTCCATTAAATTTTATTGCAAACTTCTTCCGCATTCTTAAAAAATAATCTTTAAATACAAATACGCTTTCAAAATTCTCTATTTAAAATAGGTCACTCATACGCCTTGACACACATTGGTGTAGCCTCATATATGCAGGGTTTGAAATTACTTTCAACTTTTTTTTTCATTTACTTTGAATTTCATTTTCATTTCAAAATTAAAAAATGAACAGCGCAACAAAAGTAAAAAAAAAATAAAAAATTCTACTGTACTGTAACTATACAGCCTTCAATTTCCAAAAATTACTGTCGACTGTTGCTGTACTGTGGAAATTTTACAGTAAAACAACAACAAAATGCAAACATAATTTTTTTTTACATGGTTTTGTTGTTGTTTTTTTTTATTTTTCAAAAAGCCGTACTGAAAATTGAAATTTTTGTTTATCTGTGCTTTGCTGTTAACTGAACTGTTTGAAATTATACAGCAAAGCAACAGCACAGAGAAACAAAAAAAAAATGATTCGAATGCTCTCTGCTTCGAATGTAGATATGTATTTTCAAAGGAAATTAAAATTCAAAAGTTCTAAGAAAATAATGACAACTTTCGCAGAACAGGAGCATCTTATTTTTTGAGACTTTTGCTGTTTTGCCTGCAGTTTTTCAAATCCTGCATATATGTATTTAAAGGGCGCTCACAATTCTAAAGCCATTTTATTTATACCAAAATCGCTTGATGTGTACTATAGGAATAAACTTTAGGCGTCTTAACCCGTTAATGTCCGTGTTTTAACCCATTTATGACACTTTGTTTTGAAGAAGTATTATCTATATATTAATAGGCTAATATTTTTCCCATACAAAAAATTGCCAGGCTGTTTAGCACATTTAACATACTCATATCCACATAAAATTGATATGGATGTGTTCGAAAGAGTCAGTAGCAGTGCATAGGCATATAATTTTTTCTATAAATTATTTAATTTCTTTATAATTAATAAATAAAGTTTTTAGTTAAGAGAAATAGATATCGTAAAAACGTTTACAAATATCGTAAACACAGTTGAAGAGTTGCTTAATTTAAAAGCGCTCTCTCTATTTTATATGCATTGCAGCGTTGCCGTTTTCAATTCTTGAGATTACCCAAAAAAATATTCAAATTACCCAAAATTGCCCAAAATTCCCCACACAAATTTTCAAATTACACTACTCAACAAAATCTTGATATCCTCGACATTTTATACATCTTGTATTTAACTTATTTTTTGCATAAAAACAAATGTTTGTTCGCCAAAATTGCGTCACTTTAACGTCGATTTTAATTATTTTTATTTTGTTGGAAAGGGTATTTCATCCTCTCAAAATGATATGAAATAACATAAAACCCAAGACGGTAATGGCGGAGATATTGACAGATTAGTAATCCTCCTTTTCTTCTTAGCGCGAAAACTGAAATTTCAAAATATATCGAAAACTACTACCTAGTTTTTAACCATTTGATTACATATTTTGAATCAGCAGGAATACATAGGAATGAAATGTCGAGGATATTTTTTTTGTCGGGTAGTGTTATCAAGAGATTTCCAATAAATTAGTATTTTCAGATGTATTTTACTTCATAACGGTTTGTATTACTTTTAAATTCATGTGCATATACATACATATAATGTGTGGTTAAAAAAAGGTTATAAAGAAACATAAAACAAGTAAAAGCGCGGCTGTTTTCGGCCATATCTTTTATTAATGGGGAAATGAAATATTAAATAGTCCGATTTTCTTTAATTTATAGGTACTTCCAATTCTGTGGGTTGTTTATGCAAATATTTATTATAAACAATATTGTAATGATCTTAGCTGTTTAGGTGGAGAAATTTTACCCCAAAATGTATGGTTGGTTGTATGGGAGCTATATGTTATAATGGTCCAATTTGGCCGATTCCGACAAACGATCAGCTTATAAGCTTATCTTAACAACTGAGGAACTAGCTCATGATTCTGATCATATCGGAATATATTTTGGAGCGTCTAATTTTTCTCCTACTGGTACTTTCGACAAACCTGTTTTGGCATAGTGTTATAATACCATTTCATGTTCATGAAAGGCATAAAAATTGCTTTTTATTTCCCAGCTAACTTCTTACTTTAATGGGCTTATGAAATTTTCAGGCTTGTACACATACGACCAGCTGGTAATTCAAAATTAAATAAATGCTGCAAAAACTCATGCACACTCTCACACAATGCAAATGTAATAGAAACTCATAAAAAATATAAATTTTTTTATATTATTATTCATATAAAACTATTAAAAGGCGAATTCCCCAAAATTACCCAAAGCATAGCGTTCCCCAAAAATTACCCAAATGTTAGAAAATTCCCCAAATTTGGGGAATTACCCACAAAACGGCAACGCTGATGCATTGGCCCAGTTTACGCTCAAATCAAAATCAACGCGGCCAAATATCTCCTATTGCCTTTCCATTAAAGCGAAAAATGAGAGAGAGTGCGGGAGAGCACACTGAGTAATTTTAATTTTGACCAAGGCATATCTAACAGGTAGGCTCGGCGGCGAATTGAAAAACTTCTTTTTTTATTTACAAAGGTAGAGTGTAATGTCAAAATCAAAGCGAATTCACATCATGGCCAATAGGAATGGACGAGCCGCAAGCAAATTCAGATTTTAACCACGGCGAAATATCATTTTGGCATTACACTCTACCAATTACAATAACAAAATACATGGGCAATTTCTGAATTCGCCACCGCGCCTACCTTCCTAGATCTGCCTTGATTTTGACCATGATTTCGCGTCGGACCGTGATCAAAAGGGCAAATCAGTGTTGCGGTACAACTGGAATTTGGAAAGTGTTGCTTATCTCCCCGAAAAGGAATAATTTTTGTACCAATACAAAGTTGAAATAAAAAATTGCATGGTCGAATTTCGAGCACCGGTAATACTTATTCGTCGTCTTCTTAATAAGCCAAATAAGCGATAGACTACTTGGATGCGGGCTACTTCGCGAACAACTTGGCGAGATTGTTCGAGTACGAATGAAGTTATGTGGAGATAGGCTTTAAATGATTGTAACTGCTGGTTGTATGTTTGCAAATTGCACAAAAATATCCCTTGCACCCTTCCACGGATTTTGGGCACCACAAAATAGGGCATATGGTTAGGTAATAGCAATAATAATAATACTAACATATGAATACAATAAGGACGAGTGGCTTAAAAGTTATGTACATCAACTTCCATTGCCTCAGCTAAAGAATTATTTTTATTATTAACTTTCAATAACGAATTGATTGATACACATTTCTGTTTGACGTTTAAAATTGCAACATCGGTTTGCATTTGCGCCGCTTCTATCATTGAGCAGTTTGAATATTTCATTTTGCACGTTCTCTGTCTATAGTTGCCTTGTATTCATCTTCTTCTTAATATAGTTTTGCTTTTTCTTAACCGCTATTTATGTAGGTATATCTACTCTCAGTCAACAGTCGTCGAATACATAAACATTTTGAATTGTGCAATTTTATTTTACAAATGTCTGCGCTTAGTTTAAGTAGTATTAGGTCTACACTTAAACAGTCATTCACTTGTGAAAAAATATATGTACTTAAAACTCTAAAAGAGAGTGGTTTTGTGCTTGTTGTCCGTTGATGGCTGACATGCACTCACACACACATACAAATCAATCGATCGATTTTTATTGCAATCGCAGCAAACCTAAACAACCACATTTGCTAGTGGCGGTGGTGGTGTTTTCGTGTGTGTTATTTTACTTATATATATATATATGCACGTATGCACACATGTGACCACCGTAGCCAATATATATGTATACGGTGACTATATATCGATGCATGCGGCTATTCTACAACAACAACTAGTTGGCGACTGCAACAAAATTCGATGGCCCTCGACCACTAAATCGACTGCCTGCATTGCCTTTCAAGGAAAATTAACTTTGAAGTGTACGAGTACCTACGCTACTAGCAAATGTGTGGTATCTATGTACATTAGGGTGGTACTTAAAATCAAATTAGCGATTTTCTTCGGTCTCACTACCTACACCGGTAAAGGGATCACAAATAAATTTTGGTCCCGATTTGAGACGATTAAGTGGAGTCAGACAGGGGTCAAAATTCGTATTGTCTTATGCGATCGCTGTGCGACACCCCTTAGGACAAAAATTGTTATGTGGTATATTTGACTATATTAGCATCGATGATCTTGATGACATCAGACAGGAAAATAAGCGTTATTAAAAGAAGGTGGCATACAAAGTCGCATTGGCGTTGTAAATTTTATCGTTAAAATCGTAGAGTTGCCCTCCGCGTTTTGGGTACTACCGTTTCATATGCTTATATAGCATTTCACAGACCGCTTACATGCACTGCATATGAATAATTTTATAATACCTATAAACATATATATGTATACAATTATGTCGGTATTTGCATGCACGTACGCTTATAGCTAAATTCGATTACGTGATGATGGCGTTGCAATAATTTCTAAAACTTACATTTAAATGCAAAACGAAGGAGCTACAACAGCAAATAGTAGAAGCTTGTAGTGTGTTTAACAGAAATGTGCACTTAAAATCAATATAAATACAAATACAAGCAAATACGTTCAAACGTACATATATATGTATACATAGATTTATAGTCCATAGCCTGCACATTCTACGAGCACATTTCATGCATGCATTTTTTTACAAGATGTAGTTTCCTTAAAACTTACGATATTATTGAAAGCGCATAAAAAATGCTTTTCAATGAAACTTTGTTATATGTGAATATTGAGGATTGCAAACCTTTTTGAAAGTTAAGATTATATAAACAGATTACATAACGATATCTCATAATAAAATAAGAGGATTACAATATATTTTGTATTTCGGCGAAGAAATTTAATAATATTAATAGCATTTTTTAGTTTTTTCTTTAATAGTTGCCAACTCTATGTAAATTTTAAGCTTAATTATGTTTACTAGTATCGCCGATGATCGAAATTCGACCTTGCAATTTAGTTTTTCAACTTTTTATTGGTTCAAAAATGATTCCTTTTCGCGGAGATAAGCAACACTTTCCAAATTCCAGTTGTACCGCAACACTGATTTGCCCTTTTGATCACGGTCCAACGCGAAATCATGGTCAAAATCAAGGCAGATCTAGGAAGGTAGGCGCGGTGGCGAATTCAGAAATTTCCCATGTATTTTGTTATTGTAATTGGTAGAGTGTAATGTCAAAATGATATTTCACCGTGGTTAAAATCTGAATTCGCTTCGGGCTCGTCCATTCCTATTGGCTATGATGTGAATTCGCTTTGATTTTGACTTTACACTCTACCTTTGTAAATAAAAAGAAAAGTTTTTCAATTCGCCGCCGAGCCTACCTGTTAGATATGCCTTGGTCAAAATTAAAATTACTCAGTGTGCTCTCCCGCCCTCTCTCTCATTTTTCTCTTTACTGGGAAAGCAATAGGAAATATTTGGCCGCGTTGATTTTGATCTGAGCGTAAACTGGGCCAATGCATATAAAATAGAGCGCTTTTAACACGTTTACGATATCTATTTCTCTTAACTAAAAACTTTATTTATTAATTATAAACATAATTAAATAATTTATAGAAAAAATTATATGCCTATTGACTGCTCCTGACTCATACGAACACATCCATATCAATTTTATGTGGATATGAGTATGTTAAATGTGCTAAACAGTCTGGCAATTGTTTGTATGGGAAAAATGTTAGCCTATTAATATATAGATAAGAAATCATAAGATATAGAAATATAGGTATCAAATTGAAGAGCATTAAGAAACAGACCGTTGATATATATTTTTGTAGCGTTGCCATCTGTTTGCAATTTTTAAACTAAATTTTAAGCGGATTAAGTGGATATATTTTTGGCAGAGTTGCCATCTGAAGTACGACAGATACAAATGAAAAACCACTTGGATATTTTAAAAACTGCAAAATTATTGTACACTGTCAGCTGGACTTTAGCCAAATCGGCGACTCATGCGTAGCATCGAAAAAGACAATCGGCTCTCTCTATAAGAGATTTACTAAGACCCTAACAAAAACTTTCCAATGAAGGAATTTACTTTTGTGGTGCAAATGTGATTGTGCACACTTGTTTCTTATTCCAGCCACTTTGCTGCTGCATCAGTATGCCTCATGCTAAGTAAATTTATTTTTTACCAACGGATTTCCTCAATCAGATCCGCTTTTCAATGCATGGCATTATCGTCATTCCTTTTTTTGGTTGACTTTTGCTGACAAAGTGAATACAGTTAACAAATATTAACTATCAACAATTAGCTTTGTACTTGTTAAAACTGCAAATGTATTTTCTATTCCTTTTGCTGTTATCTGTTCGCTTTCTGCCTTTAGCTTTGAACAAATTACATTTTTTTGTTGTTGGATATTTTTACTCATTACTCAGTCTGCGGCTTAGCTTGATTCAACCACTGAACTATTTATTTATGTACGTACAACTCTGTTGTGTGGCACTTCTGTTTATGTAGTTTGTGGCAGCTCATTTTATTCACTCATTTCGATTTCATTATTAAGTTTCATAATTATGCCAGCACCGACCAGCAACACAACAAAACGTCCATTTCACCAAGCAACAGCTACACTGCTGTAACGCCGCAGAAAATGCGAGTAGGTACGCGATGCATGCATGTATAGGGGTATAGTTGGTGGAGCACTCGCTTCTCTACTCCAAAGCTAAATTATTTTCTTATAAAAAAATATGTATAGTTATTATCACTTCGCTGCAAGTTTGGTCTATATGCTACACTTCTGCATTACAAAGGAGTACTCTGTAGAGTAACTACATAAATTTACGCCAAAGAGTAGTTACACCATGCATCATTTATAGCTAAGAAATTTCGGTGTAGTAGCTCCTATTTTGGTCTTTATTTCTTCTTATGCGTAAAATAAAAAATAGTGCGAAGTCTGACAATAATAGAATAATTATAATCTTATTTACATCAATCGCTCCATTACTGCATTACTATAGAGTATTTTGTAGACAAAAATAGTCCCATATGTGCTAACGAGATATGAGAGTATTTTGTAGACAAAAATAGTCCCATATGTGCTAACGAGATATGCGGCGCATCTATCGGTCTTTACCAATGTAACTCGAATGTAATTTTGCTTGTATTTTTTTGTGTAAGTATTTGTGTAAACACGATATTCACTCATTGGCTATTCTCTCCAGCGGCGTACTGGTAATTACACCCGTAATATATGTAATTGCTATTGCCCACTAATGCTCGCCAGTTCGCTATTCTGCTGTCCTATTTTACTTTACACATCCTATACTCCACATAAGTACATATGTGATGTGTTTTTATATGCACATATGCATTTATGTGACTGTGAAAGTATTCACTTCTGTGTTCATTTTATATTTTTTGTTTCATTCGATTTCCAATTGAAATTTAATCGATACACATAATTATTTAATCAACTCCGCGGGGGATATTTGTTAAATGTTGCTTTAATACACCCACGCAGCAGTGCTCAATGCACATATACATTGATACATATATATACATACTTTTAAAAACAAAAACAAATATATATCCACAACACACACACAGGGCCGTAGCCAGGAGTTTATTTCGTGGGGGGTTTCATCGTTGTGGAGTTTTTTTTTTTTTGTTTTTTTTTTTTTTGAGAAAAATATAGTATAACTTATTTCGTGCACTAAATAAAAATTAAAAAAAATGCTGGTTTCTAAAGTGCTATTTAGAAGAAAATTTTTGACGAAACTTTTGATTTTCAAATTAGATTTTTTATAAGAAGTTTTAAAAATCAGAAAACTTTTATTCATTTAAAAATTAGACTATTCTATTGCAAACATGATGAATACTTTATTTTTGGTGATTTTATCCAAGTGAAAAAAAATATATATTTTATGGATGAAAAACTCGGTTAGATTACCCAGCTCTTTTCAGCTGTAAAAGTCCGCTTCAAGATTTTTAGCTTATATTGACTCTAACTTGTTTTTTGTTTGCAACTTTGTTATTTGACATCCGATTTTTAAAATTGATAGATATGTCATTATTTTAGTCTTTGAGCAGGGTTTGAAATTATTTTCAACTATTTTTTTTTTTCATTTCCATTGAAAATTAAAAACTAAACAGCGCAGCAGAAGTATAAAAAATAAAAAGTTCTACTGTACTGAAAAGTTTCAAAAAATTATAGTCGACTGTTGCTGTATTGTGGAAATTTGTACAGCACAGCAAAGGGCAAACATAATTTCGAGTTTTTACAGCACTGTTGTTATTGTTTTTGAAGTTAACTTCTTAGGCGGCGATACGAGTTGTTATGGAGAGTGAAATTTTAAAAAGGAAATAGCAGGTACACTTCCGTTGCACGGAAATAGCAAACAGGAAACAGGAAACAGCAAAGGATAAAAACGTTTACCCGGCTTTCGCATGAATGTTTTGGACAATATTGGTATCAAATAAAATTGAACATGGCTTTTACATGGAGAATTACTAGTTATGATTCCCAGGTCGAGTCCCCAGATATGGGTCAAAACGTGGACCCGGATGACCCCGTAATGTGATGTCATGTGATGTCATGATGTGATGCCATGATATGATGTCATGACGTGATGCGATGATATGATGTCATGATGTGATGTCATGATGTGATGTCATGATGTGATGTCATGATGTGATGTCATGATGTGATGCTATGATATGATGTCATGACGTGATGCCATGATATGATGTGATGTCATGATGTGATGTCATGATGTGATGTCATGATGTGATGTCATGATGTGATATCATGAAGTGATGTCACGATGTGATGCCATGACGTGATGCCATGATATGATATGACGATGTGATGTCATGATGTAATGCGATGATGTGATGTCATGATGTGATGTCATGTCATGCAATGATATAAATAAATAAAGGAAGTAGGTACACACTTTTAGGCGCGTCTGTTATAAATTTAGAGATTTTTGGCGATCTCATTTAGCGATAGCGATTTTTAGAATCCGGGTCCTGTATGTATTTACGTATTTAATATTATCATAGCCTAAAATTATGCAACATATTAACTAATTGATATTTACAGGAGTGGAAATTAAGTCTAATTGTGTTTTTATATTTCTAATATATCCACTTATTACTAAGGTATACCCTCTTATGCAATTTTTTTGAAACCATAAGCTGTATATTTGTATAGCATACGCCACTTCAACTTGAATTATTTAAACATGGCTTAAATAATTTCATAAAAATAACACAAAGTAACAAGCTTTGCATCATTTCAGATGTTTTCTTTATAATGCTTAATGTAAGAAGTTAACTTCTATCACGTGTACTGTGCTACACGCGGTTTTTTTTTTTTTTTTTAATTTATGGGAACACAATCGAAATTGTAATGTGCCAAAAAACAATTTTAAAAGGCCGCACTTAAAACTAAAATTCTGTTTATCTGTGCTTTACTGTCGACTGATCTGTTTGAAATTACACAGTAAAGCAACAGCACAAAAAAACAAACATATATATTCGACTGTTCTGTGCTTCGACTTCAGATATTTTCAAAGGAAATCGATAACTTTCGCAGAACAGCAACAGCTTATTTTTTGAGACTGTTGGTGTTACGAGTATGCTGGCAAACAGTGCTTGGGAAGCCTTTATATTTCCCTCTAATGTCCTTTGATCTGTGAAGTCGTTTTCATATAGTTGGGTCACCTAACCGAGTTTTTCGACCATAAAACATCCTTTTTGTTTCACTTGAAAAAAATCGCCAAAAATAAAGTATTCATCGGATCTTTTTAATATTACGCTTAAAATGTTTACAATAAAACAGAATAATTTTAAAAAGAATAAAACTTTCCTGATTTTTACAACTTCTTATAAAAACCCCAATAAAAACCAAATTTTTTCAATAATCGCAAAAAGTCAATAAAATGTTGACTTTGAAAGTTTAGTATTGAAAATAAGTGAAATCGGATTATAACAACGCACACATCCCATATATGGGATCTTTCGAAAAACACTCTAAATGTTATAATTCAGACACTAATATAACCCGAGTAATGAATTTTCAGCCATGCAATGACTTTATGCAGTTATAAGAAAATATGCTAAAATTTTAACAAATGTATGTAACATAATTTAATTTATAGGTGGTATGTCGTTAGAAGCGTACTTTAATTATCTTTCGAAAGGAGTAAATACGGTTTGCGGGTATTTGTAACCTGAGCGAAAAGAATTTTTGATTGAAGTTGTAACTAAAAAAAACTCAAAATTACGTTATCTCAAAACCTTAACCATAAGAAAATGGTTTTGACCTCAGCAGGTTCATACCAGCCCTCCCTATACCTGAAATTCTTGGTATTTGCTCAAATTATTTATTTGTAAACTAGTGTTCTCAACATATAGCTTGGAATATGATAGAAGTAAAATTTATCTACCAGAATTTCGTGGGGGGTTCAAACACCCAAACCCCCCCTAAATACGATTCGGCGATTCGAGATTTTTTATAAATGACGTTTCGAAAAATTAAAAGTTCAGAGTTTGGTGTATTGGCAATGGGTTAAATCCGAGTTCAGGTATAAATGTAAAATTTCAGAACTATAATGATTTTTTAATGCAAAACAACTTAAAAAAATAGAAAAAAATGATATCGCGAAAATCCATTTTCTCGAACTTGTCGCGCACTCGAGGCGAGTCCGAGAAATTACGTTCGCGAAAATATGCTTTCTCGAACTCGCCTCGAATTCGCCGCAATATCATCCTCGCGTCTGTGTTTATTGGGTACATATCGATCCCTAACCGCCAAAAAAGTGTAACCAACAAAATTATCGTTTTTAGCTTTTTTATGGAAATCAATAACTTATTATCAAACGCATCAACTCCCAAAATTTCATAGAGGTGAAATGTGCCGTTTCCAAGTAAGAAACTAAATAAATTTCTAGTCTGCCTACAAACTGTATGCAAAGCAAATTAAAAAAAAAAACCTTCTGTAAAATTTACCTTTTGTTGGTTACAATTTTTTTGCGGTTAGTGCTCGATATGTATGGAAGTATATAAAAATGCTTCGTATTTGCACTTAACGCACCAAGTAACAATGTATTCATACTCGTATGCAAGTTTGAGCGAAAATATTAAAGTATTCCATTTGCTCGTCATTCAAATTACCTACTCACATATACAGGTTAATGTACTCATTCGCCGTATTGGCTTATTATAATTTTAAAGTGGACTTATTTGTTAGTATTATTTGCTGTCGCTATTATTGGCCCACATTGAGCCTATTAAGTCTCAAAGTTATTTAAATATTTATTAAGTATGTACTTACACGAATGTAGTATTGCCCGTGGAAATGTGTGTTAAATACAGGGGGGGCGTAGTCATTGTCGATTTAAAACAGTGTTTTATCACACTTAGAATAATGCTAGCATAAACGTCATTTTATCTCTTCATAGTCGACACGAGTTTTATCACTAAAACAACGTTTTAACTTTAAATTATGTGAACATCATTTTAAAATCTTAAAATATTGTTATAAGCTGGAAATTCATCGTGAAAAACTATAAAAATAGAAAGAGTTCGTTAATTCAATAAAAAAAAATAAATAAATAAAACGTAAAAAGAAGACATTTTAATAAATATGTTTGGAAATAGCATAATTTTTTAAGATTTTGCTAAGTATTATAGATGATGCTATCCCGGGATGGAGATCAAAGGTATATAGAAGCCAATGGGAGCCGTTCTAAATGGAGGAAGAGGAATTTTATTGCTTTGATAAGGCCACAGTGAAATATTTTATAGATAGTGAGGACTGTCAGTAATAGGGGACTTCCAATCTCATCCGGCTTGGAAGTTCTGACTAAATTGCGATTTTTGGGTCGAAATATTCATCACAGTGACATACATAGGTTGGTGGCACTAAATGCTTTCCCGCAGACAAGCTTTTTCTCTTGAGCTCCAGTTTGGTTCACGAGCTCTTTTTTTACCCTAAAATCACAAGTTTATTTTGATTTATATGAACTGTGTAGTTTTATCTCAAAATTTAACTCAAAATAACAAATAAAATTTGCGAACACCAAAATGTTGAAGAGATGGTACGATTACTTATTTCTTTGTGAACTTAAAGGCTGACATAGGGCAGTGGCGGATCCACGGGGGGGGGGGGGGGGTTTGGGGGTTCAAACCCCCCCCCCTTGTGGTTTATCATAGATCCCAAATTAATGCTCTTATAGATTCTGCGACCAAATTTCCCAAACTGATCAAGGAAAACTATCATTCCAAAAGCAATGGTTGGACCACATAACATCCAAAATATGTACCTACATGCGAAAAAAGTTTATGTAGGTACCTTTGGACGCACGTGCATAAAATCAAATTTGTCAAATACTATTCGCAAATTGCCAAATCGCAAATTTATTTTCTTTTTTTTTTTATCCCTATTTTTATCGGGATTGTACAGAATTAATTTAGTCAGAAATGTCTGAATCGTTGGAGAAATTGCCTTTTTCAGAGGCATTTCGGAATTCTTGTTTAAATTAATCATTTAAAAATTTGAGTATATAAAAACAAGAACAAGAAAAATTCTATTAAAAATATAAATATGTATAACCAAAATGTACTACATACATATATTCTTATTTATTTTGGCTTTAAATGCAAGGGTAAGTGAAATTGATGATCAATTTGCCACCAATACCATGGTATAAGTATACCAGGTAAAACAAACGTCAAGTTTTCGTCGCCATATTAACCACCTGACAATTAAGCAGATTATGACATTTCGTGCTGCCATACTCAATGATAAAAATCCTCCATTAATGGCATTTTTCACTGCTTTGTTTTAAAAATAAATTGTAACCATGGTAACGAATTTTTTCAATTTGAATTGAAAGACATTTTTTCAATTTGAAAAAATTACACATCCTGCAGTAAATTTGTTTCACTGCTGAATGATCATTGATGATTCTTCTGAGTACAATTTTTATTATTATTATTTTTTTTTTTTTTTGAAAAAAGCAAACCATTTATATGAAAAATTCAGCAGTCTTTATTTGAAAGTACTCACTGATGCCTCCTCAGTTATAGATGAATTTCATCAGTAATTCATAAAATATTCATTTCGGATTTTTGCTTCGCAGAATATCAGTTTGGCCGTACTACAAAGTAGCCCCTTTCCGGTATTCTCGGTGAGTTTTTAATTTTTTTGGCTTACTTATGTATTTATAAGCGGTTTTGCGTCTTTTATTTTGTTCAATAGTGACGTATAGGCGGTTTTGCAGGCGTACGTAAAAACTTTTTTTCAATAAAGCAAAGTTATAATCCATTTCGTGTTTAGGAAAGTATAAGTATATATGTTGATTATAATCAACATAAGAACATTACAGTACAGTTATAAAGCAATAACACCTATTATTCGCAGTATTGGTTCGAAAAATTTCCTTAAAAAAAGCGGTTTTGAAACTGTGTCATTATTTGGAATTGCGTTGTGTGAATCTCAAAATTGTTGCATGAATGGATGGGGACGGACGCCAGGAATGTATTTTTGATGAAATCTCATTTTTGGCAAAAATGTCACGCGGTTTTGCACTTTAAACGGCGATATGTATGTACACCACCATACCAAGTGAGAGTGGATGAAGATTTGTGGAGTGAGCGAAGAGGAGCTACCGGAAGTTCCATAAATCTGCTCACTAGTGTCCTTTGATTCCTGAAATACCCAAACTTTCAAACAAAAATCTACGCATTCAAAAAATAAAAGTCTGGCATCGCTATACTCCAAAACTGACATAAGATTAAACTTCAAAAATCTGCTTTTTAATCAAAAAGACAGCGTCAAAATGACAATGCACATACCTGTATTTTTTATACCATGACCAATACCATACGATACTCATTCGCACGTACCAATGCAAAAATATACATACATACGTTATACATGTTATTTAGATATTGTTAATTTGGAGGGTTTTGATTTTGTTGTGTTTAAGGTGCGGGAAATGGCGCAACTAATATATAGAATAATAATAGTAGGTGGTATTAGTCCATATTTTCACCAGCGCACATAGGTAGATTTTCAAGTTTTATGCGGCCAAAAATATTTTATTGTCTACATCTATTCCAAATTGCTTGTTTAATGCAAAATTTTAATAATTTGAGTTAAAAGTCGATTTTATTGAAAAATATATACAGTGACTCAAAAAAAAAATCATACGCCAAAGTTTTTAAATTTATTTCAAAGAGTTCTGTCGAAAATTTTACTTTCTTATTTTAGTTTAAAAATATAGAAAATTTTTCAATAAAAATCGTTTTAAGCAGGATTTCTGAGCTTATAGAAAAAATCTGAAAAATCGTAGAAATATCTGAAAGTGGATTAAAAATTTCAAAGCAAGGCCATAATTTATAGAAGATTTTGAGGAGATTTCTAAGAGTACTGTTATGTAGCCAACCAATTTTAGTGTAAAAAGTGAAATTCTCAATGCTGTGAAAAATTCCGTCAATTTTAGAAGTTTTTTTCTGTAGGGTGTAGGTCACCCTACACCGTTCCAATTAAAATTTCCGAAAAGCCAATGAAAATTTTCAAAAAGTTGAATGTTGCATATTGTTATATTAAAATTGAATGAGCTGCAAAATTGCATACTCAAAACTCTTCTAAAAAATGTAGCTTTAGGATTCTTAGCCCCTTTTTATGATAAGTATTTCCTTGACTTTGAAAAATTGGAAACACTAAAAATACGAAAGCAGGTAATTTTCCAAATAGGCCAATTTTTAATCCATTGTTGATAATTTCTGGCTTTGCATTTTTCCGTAGAGAAATTGACGGGTAATCGATCGGAGGCGATAATATAACTAAATTGCTTTTGAATTAAAAAATTAATATTTTTTCAAGAAAGGCCGATATGCTTGAAAGCTTCAAAATGGTGGGTCTTTTATTATGCTAGGTTGACGATTTCTTCAATAAATAATGATATTTACCTGAAGCACCCGAATCCATGATGTTTACTTTGATAACTGTCTTAAAACTGAAAATATTGACGTTTAAAAATGGGTTACTTAAAACACGTAAAAAAAAAAATCGAAAAAGTGAGAGAATAATAAGTTTCGACTAGCGGCAGGGACACCCCCGTTGTCTATAAAAGCCGAGAAGACCGGTTTATTATCGCCCGGTCTATTATAAACGTAGAGCGATTTTGGATTTTGTATTTGCACCGATTTTAAAATTTTCAATTTTGGCCGCATAAATTCGTAAAATCTACCTATGTGCAGCGTCTGCCCTTAAAAAACATCTTCCAAAAAAAGAAATATTCAAAACCCCCCCCCTTGCCGAAATCCTGGATCCGCGCCTGACACAGGGTGAACTTTTAAAACCCTCTAAGTTTCTTAAAATAACAGAGTAATTCTTATTATTTTTTATGGGTAACCCTGTTTCAGTTCATTTTAGCAAAAACGTTGTTCTAACTCGTCTATGACACACCACTATTTTAAACGTCGTTCTAAATTTAACACCGATTTTAACTAAAACCGATTTTAGTGAACGACTATGACTACGACCCAGGGTGTTTATGGCATAAATTAGAATTGAGTGAATTATTACTTAAGTTTTTAGATTTACATACAAGTTGTTTAAGAAAAAGATTTCCTTAATATTTTCAGTAGCTTAAGTGTTCCGAAACTTAAATAAACCTGCGAGTTGGCAAGTATTTATTTGGCCTATGGAAACTTTGTTAAGCATTTTTGATGTGTAAACATCTTTGCTGTAGCTACGAGTAATTTCGAAAAACATGTAAAGTTTACGCGTAAACCGTAAATGACCTTTGTGTTAGTGCGCTGCTGTGTCCGTGTGAATCGCTGGCATTGTCAGTGGTAGGTAGGTAGATAGACATGTACTTACAAATGCTTGCATGCATAGCCGTGCAAATGCAAATATGTTGTTGACAGCAACGAAGCGAAGATGTTGTTGTTGTTTTCTGCAACAATGCGACAAATAGGCAAACTAAAAAGGACCAACCTGTTTGAACATGTATGCAAATATATGGATATGCATACCTACATCTACCTATCTAATTTTTTGAGCAATATTGGTATCAGATGAAAGGTTTTGAGCAGGACTTCGATATGAATCTCTTTTAATTGTAATCCCTAGGCCGGGTCTCCAGATATGGATCAACACGAGGAGCCGGATGATCCTTGAATGTCTCTGAACAATTATGGTATCAAATGAAAGGTTTTGAGCAGGACTTCGATATGAAGACCTTTTCACTGTGACCTCTAGGCCGGGTCTCCAGATATAGGTCAAAACGAGGACCCGGATAATCCTTGAATGTTTCTGAGCAAAATTGGTATCAAATGAAAGGTTCTGAGCAGAAATTCTATACGGAGCTCTACTCTTTATGATTCCTATGTCGAGTCCCAAGATATGGGTCAAAACGATGACCCTGATGATCCTGGAATGTTTCTGAGCAATATTGGTATCAAATGAAAAGTGTTGAGCAGGACTTTTCCACGGAGCTCTACTCTTTATGATTCCTAGGCCGGGTCTCCAGATATGGGTCAAACGTGGACTCTGATGATCTTGCATGTTTCTGAGCAATACAAAACAAAACAAAATAAAAAATCAAAATTCAAAAACCAAAAACCAAAACAAACAAAAAAATAGTAGCAGTCACAATGACAACAAGAAATTATAAAAACGATAGTCGCATTTTGATCCATAGAAAACCAGGAAAAAAAGGAATAAGGAAAAGGGAATAAATATCCGATTTCGAAACTGTTTACACATCAATGTTCATGAATACTCGTTATTCACGCTTTAATTTTTTTTTATTTCTTCTCCTGTTTACTCTACGTCTTTCTCTTTCCCAACCTTTATGCTTTTTTATACCTTTCATGAGAATGAAATGGTATTATAACTTTGTGCCAAAAATTTGTTGTCGAAAGTACCAGCAGAAGCGTGGGGGACCCACCAAAATATATACCGATATGATTAGATTCACGAGCTGAGTCGATTAAGCCATGTCCGTCTGTCCGTCTGTCCGTCTGTCCGTCGGTCCGTCTGTCTGTCTGTCCGCCAGTCCGTCTGTATGAACGCAAACTAGTCCCTCAATTTTTGAGATATCTGAATGAAATTCGGACTACAGGTATGTTGTTATATGCAGCTGATCATTTGTCGGAACCGGCCGAATCGGACAACTATAAAATATAGAAAACAACCGATTATTCAGATATACATGAAAATTTTGGGGTGTAATGTCTGCATAACTTCCCCATTTAAACAGCTAAGGACATGAAACTTTGAAGTATTTGTACCCATATTGGCCTAAACTAGGTTACCGAAAATTGTCAAGATCGGACCTCTATAACATATAGTTCCACAACAACCGATTGTTCAGATATACACATTTTGGTGTATAACTCCTCCATTTAAATAGCCCAGACACCATTTTTATACTCAGCTGTACTAGTACACAGAGTATTATAGTTTTGATTTCCTAACGGTGGATTGTAACAGAATGAAATAATCGAGATAGATATAGACTTATATATATCAAAATGATCAGGGTGAAAAGAGAAATCGATTGAGCCATGTCCGTCCGTCTGTCCGTCTGTCCGTCTGTGCGCACGATAACTCGCGCAAAAATTGAGATATTTTGATGAAATTTGAAATGTAAGTTGGTATCAAGACAGGAACGGATGGTATTGAAAATGGGCGAAATCGGACCATGACCACGCCCACCTCCCCTATATAGTAAAAATCGCAAATTTTGTATCTCAGTCACTAATAGAGCTAGAGTGATAAAATTTAACACACGTATTGAGCTCAGGCCCTTATGAAGAAATATGGTGAAATTTTGGAAAATGGGCGGTGCCACGCCCACTTATTAAGGGGCAAACATTGAAAGTTTTATGAGTCATAACTCAGAAACCGTTGAAGATATATCGATGAAATTTGGTAGGCGTGATATACTTACTTAGGCAAATGTTTGGACGAAAAATTGCTAAAATCGGTTGACGACCACGCCCACTTTTATATATGGGTATTATAAAGTGACCTAATAAAAACATTTTAAGCGATATCTCTGTCAAATATAAAGATATATCATTGAAATTTTATGGAAGGTGTCCAACTATGGACATATAACAAAAAATACAAAAATTTTGGAAAATGGGCGTGGCACCGCCTCCTTTTAGAAGCAGGAATATACGAGATTTCTGAGCCCATAACTCGACAAATAATCGATGTATTATGACGAAACTTGGTGTATACACTTTCACTACTCGTAGTAATACATATTCAAAATTTTAGCGAAATCGGTTGACGACCACGCCCACTTTTATATATGGGTATCATAAAGTTGCCTAATAAAAACATTTTAAGCGATATCTTTTTCAAATATAAAGATAATTCATTGAAATTTTGTGGCATGAGTTCTACAATAGATCGGAAACAAAAAATAGAAAAATTTCGGAAAATGGGCGTGGCACCGCCTCTTTTCAGACAAAGGAATCAACGAGATTTCGGAGCCCATAACTCGACAAATAATTGAGATATTATGACGAAACTTGGTTTATACACTTTTATAACTTGTGTTAATAGACACGCAAAAATTTATTGAAATCGGTTTATGACCACGCCTACTTTTTAGCAAAGATATTTCTGGAACACTCTTTGGGAATTTGTAACGTGAAAACTTTGTAACTCATAAAGGGATGAAATTTTGCACAAAGAATAGTATTCATAAGCTTAGTTGGATGACTGATAAAAATTTTGAAAATGGGCGTGGCTACGCCCACTTTATGCGGCACTCGCTTTACATAAAGTACACCGTGTTTCCATCAAACGCAAACAAACAATGAAAGCATACAGCTGAGTATCTAATGTTCGATTCCACTCGAACTTAGGCTTCCTTACTTGTTTGTAATAAATCCTTCCATAAATAACCAAAAGAATTGAAATTATAAATTATACTAAATCAGGCTATGTATACATAGGTAACTTTTCATTTCCCCACTCATGAAAGGTATGAAGTCTTCGGTACGGCCGAAGACAGCCGCGCTTTTACTTGTTTTTAAATTCTTATTATCATTTTACCTTTCTTTTCTTACTTCATTATTATTTTTCCACAACTGTTCTTTTCCAAGTACCTTCTGTTCTCATGCCTAAAACGATCAATCTATACCGCTAAATCTAAAGTATATAATGAATTATCTATATCTTTGAGACATGCTGATTATGTTGTCGAATTGTAATTTTTTCGCTTTTAAAGCAAAAATGAGTTATTAAATAATTATATAATGTCACTAAATATATAACGTCTGAAGCTTTACATAATAAACAAACAAATATATGTACATATATATACTTCTGTACAGAATTAAACTTAAACATTTCAAATTATTCGTGGCATTACAAGTCTTTTTTTACATTAATATGGCTGTTTAGGGAAATGAGAAATGTGCGTATTTTGATTTAGAGTGCGACAGCCATCAAATAATTTGGCTTATGCTCATTCATTTTAAGAATAATACTTAACTGTCGCGAACTCTATAGTAGGATATGGTCAAATAGGAAAAAAAAACAGAACTTATTACTTATGCTACAGAAATACACGAACTTTCAAATCAATTTCTTCCTAACCCTTTCAGTGTGTCAGTTCCTGCTAATTGAGAGTTAAATTGAATGGGAGATAAAAAGATATTCAGACCACCATAATCGGAATAGTCATTTCTGTTGATATTTTTCTTTCTATTGATAGCAGAAATTATCTCATCCCTTTTGCAGTTTAAACATGAAGTGAAGATAAAAGCACAGCAGAGTAGCAACTGCTGAAAAAGCTGCAGAGAGAATGAGGATAAGGAAATGTTTAAGCAACTCAACTACATAAATACAATTTTCTGGCATTGAGTGCCGCTAGATGGCAAAATTTTAAGGCTGCTTATTTGTATAGCAGAAATCGAGGTGAAGGGAACGACCTTGTATCAGTAACCGTCTTCAGGCTCTCCAAATATGTAGTTGCCTCTACATGTGGCCAATTAGTTAATTTATAACTTGAAACAATAGTCAAAAAATACTCGACATCTTGCGTGGCTAGTAGATATTCCTCAGAAATTTTAGAAACTATTTTATAAGCCTTATGAACATCTGAAATAAGCCTAAGTAGACTTTACAGTCGTGTAGACTTTTAATTTTTAGGTTTGTTGGTTTTTCTTTTTATTTGCATTTATGTATGTATTTATTTATTTTTTTTTGTGTCGGTATCTACAACATGTTTGTGCATTAAGACGTCACTCAAAATGTCAACATAGCACAATTTTTAAATGTGTCAACAGATTTGCTACAAAAGCACAGGGAATTTGTCAAAGTTACGCCACAGCTCCTTTTATAAATACAAACGGACATACATATGTACAAGCATATGCAAACATAACATGTTATGTACATCATCATCCCACGCAAAATTATTTCTGCAGAAAAATTAAAGCAATTCACTTTTTGAGTGTTGCTTGAATTGATTCTCCTGAAAGCTTGAACTTGAAAGTGAAAATTAAAATGAAGCTCTGCTACGAAATTTCTAAACTTACAATTCCTGCCATATTCTCATTCTAAAATATAATATTTGTATAAATTTTGCAGTGCAGTTATTTACTTTGGCATACTTTTCGTTGGTACTACTTACTATTCAAAAATGAATTTTCTTGTGTTGAGTTATCGTAGTAGTTTATCTGAAATCATTTCAAGGTTGCGCCTACCCACATGCAATTTTTTAAGTAAATAAATTCTCTTCTTTTAAATTTGTCGCATTTCAGTTTTCAAATGAACGCTAATGCGACAAAGTAAACACATAAATGAATCAAAAGGAAGGAACACTGCAAAGAAAGTTAAATTAAATATATGTACCGATATATAAATTTAATTTCACTAAAGCATACATACATGAAAATGTACTATGGGTGTATATAAGTAGATATGTACATATATGTAAGTAAATATGTCTACATCCGCAGTGTGTAGGCATGTCAGGCAAAGGCAAACATTAATTGCATTAATGCAAGCACTTCAAAGTGTCGCTCATAAAAGTAGTTATAAATGAGTTATGCAGGTTCTTATGTATGTATGTATGCTTCAGAGCTGGGCGATAAGGATTACGATTACAAGATGATTACGATTACAGTAATCGTAATCTTAGAAACTTTGAATTACGATTACTGTAATCAGTTCAAGGAGTTCAAGGCGCAAACGTCAAAGCTGTGTGATCGATAATTATTTTGCTCCTTAATTTTGTGCTTTAATATTGTATAATAATTTACTTTAATTTAAAAGTTCTTTGCGAAAAAGTGATTAATTTAGTGCACTACAGAAGCAATAAAGTTAAACAGAGTTTGGTTAATTATTTATTGAATATTTTTAATTTAAAATTTCAAGTGTGATTGCCGAGTCATTTTGCATATTGTTGTTGCAGTTGTGTGGCTAATCTTTTTAACATAAATTGTTTTTGTGTTTTTTGCGTTCTTTATTTTGCACTTTTTCATTTACATTTTTATATTCTCTTTCTCTTGTCACAGCTGTTTGCGTCTGCTTTTTAAGCGTCTTGCTGTGCATCTCAAACTGCTCACTGTCATATACACTACACTACTTTCCAAACTGTCACTAACTTACTAACTTTACAGTCTTTCAAACTGTTCGCAGCTATTAACCCTTTCGGTTCTATCATTCGTTTTGACACTTATTTAATTTCTCTCTGATTGTTTACTTTTATTATCTGTAATAGAATTTTATACTCTAAATATGTCTTGCATTTATAAAAACTGTTCTGTTAAAAGTGAGTCCGAGCGTTTCGTGTCTTGTTGGCTGTGTGATGGGTTAGCTCATATAAAATGTGCAGGCATAACAGGCAGAATGCTGGATTTGATTAATGACAGAAAGGGCTTGCGTTGGTCATGCGTGAATTGTAGGTCGACCGAAGTAGATCTCTCTAAACTTTTCAGTCAAACGAGGAGTGGTTTCTCTGAGATTGGAAAAGAGCTACTTTCTTTGACTGAAAAATTCAAGCACTACGAAAATCTGTTTAATTCATTTAAATGCCTAGAACTCTCTTCTTCATCATCGGCATCTTTACCTTCTTTACTTGGTACGACGGGTGATTCCACTTCTGGACCACGTAATGTGCCAATGTTGAAAAATCTTCAGTTAAATCCTGTACAACCACAGGAGGAACTTATTGACTTAGCTTCACCGAATCCGCATACTGTGGGGTCTTGTTCTTCAAAGGACTCATCTTCTAATTCTAGGTCTTCTAATGTACCTCTCGAAAGTATTACGGTACAATCAACTATGCCCGAAACGACTGAACCAATTGTTAATAAGTTGGTTGTCGTTCCTCCGAAGAAATCAATATTCGTATCTAGGTTTGATAAAGACACAACCGCGGATGATCTAAAGGGCTATATTTCGTCCAAAATCTCTACTGGAAATATTTTTATAAAAAAATTCAACTTTTCATACACAAGAGACATTTCTTCTTTTAAAATTGATGTATCTCCTCAAGATTATCAAACTTTACTGAACAGTTCATTTTGGCCACCTGGTGCTTTTGTTCGCGAGTTTGAAAACAGGCCTAAAATACATGGTCACAATACGGCGAAAATTTCTCGTACTGCTTCAAAAAACTGAGTATAACCTTAAATTCCGCATTAAATATTTTCTATCAAAATGTCAGGGGCCTGAACACCAAATTAAGTGATTTTTATTTAAAAACGATTGACTGCGTCTATAATGTAATTTCTTTTACCGAAACATGGCTTAAGCCTCATGTTTTCGATTCTGAAATCTTTTGTAACCATTATCAGGTATATAGAAATGATCGCGTAAACAGAATCGGCGGTGGTGTCTTGTTTGCTGTAAAGTCCTCATTACATTCTGAGGTGGTCAGTACACCTAATATTGGTGGTGTGGAGTCGATTTGCATTCGAATTAAGCAAGGAAAGGATTGGATTTATTTATTTGCTTGCTATATCCCGCCAGCCTGCAATATAAGCGTGTATATGGAATTAGCATCTGTGCTTAAAGATGTACACGCGCTGATGAACTCCTCTGACTCTATGCTTGTGTTAGGCGATTTTAATCTTCCGTGCATTTCTTGGAGCGTTTCAGAGGAGAATATTATTCCGAACTCATCCAGATCGGACATGAATAGCTTTTTCGATCAGATTGCCGATCTTTCCCTCAACCAGGTGAACATATTTCAGAATGCGTTCGGGAAAATCTTAGACTTAGTTTTTGTAGATGATAGCTCTAAGTATGTCCTTCACCGCTGTGACCCTCTTGTTCTACCGGAGGACTTATACCACCCTTCTCTAGAGATTACATACGAAATTGTAAACAATATTAATGGCTGCATTTCTAGTTCAGCTAACACAAGTACATATTATAATTTTTCCAAGGCCAACTTTAAAAAACTTAATCATGAGTTAGCTAGTTTAACATGGCCAAAATTCAATAACGATGTCGAGCAAAACGTTTTACTTTTTAATAAAATTATTCATTGCCTATTTGAAAAACTTGTGCCTAAACGTGTTCGTGAGTACAGTGAGCCATTACAACCTTGGTTCACAAAAGAGCTTAAAACTTTAAAAAATAAGAAATCCCGATTTTTCAAATCATACAAGAAATCGGGCTTGCATGCCGACTACTTAAAGTATGCTGAGCTTAGACGCCAATACTTTGTGTTAAATAAAAAATGCTATAGAGCTTATATACGTAAAATTAAGTCTAATTTTATTCGTAATCCAAAATCGTTTTACAGTTTCGTAAACTCCAAGAGAAAAGTTAATGGGTTTCCGTCTGCTATGAGATATCAAGACAACACTTCAAGTGATAGTCAAGAAATTTCCAATCTTTTTGCACAATTTTTCAAACATAATTATTCCAACATAGAAGAACTTCCATTTCGTAACTATCCATATCGATTATCTCCTAATACATCAATTTACAAACCATATATATCTGCAGATGACGTGTTATCAGCTTTATTATCATTAAAAGAGTCATTTAGTTATGGTCCTGACCAGATACCAACATGCTTTCTAAAAAAATGTGCCATAAACCTGTTTAAACCACTAACTGCATTATTCAATAGTTCCTTAGAACAAGGCATTTTCCCTATGCTCTGGAAAGAGTCATTCATTATCCCCCTTCATAAAAGCGGGAGTAGGTCCTCCATAGAAAATTATCGAGGTATAGCAAATATTTCGGCTATTCCTAAATTATTTGAAGCAATAGTTACCAATAGATTGTCTCATTCAACGTCCTCATTAATCTGTGATTCCCAACACGGGTTCTGTAAGGGTAAATCAACGGTCACAAACCTACTGGAGTTTACCACTAGTATTTCAAATGGATTTTCTCAAAACTTGCCCACTGATGTTATATACACGGACTTCAGCAAAGCATTTGATAAAGTCAATCACACCTTGCTGATTCTTAAACTTGATCTTCTTGGCTTTCAGCCCAGCCTTTTGCAATGGATATCTTCATATCTTTTAAATAGGACACAAAGGGTGATTTTCAAAAATGCTTACTCGTCTATTATTAATGTTACTTCAGGAGTTCCTCAAGGCAGTCACCTTGGCCCGATTCTGTTTTTGCTATTTATTAACGATATAACTACTACAATTAAACACTCAAAAATTTCATTGTATGCGGACGACGTAAAGCTTTTTAGATCAATCTCTTCATTTGATGATAGAACTTTGCTTCAGGAAGATTTAAATTCCTTAGTTTCTTGGTGTGACACTAACTTAATGCCACTTAACCTCAATAAATGTAAATTCATGCGCTTTTCCCGGAAAACCGTACAGCCAGCTTCTTATGCAATAAATGGCTTAGGCCTCGAACAAGTAAATGAGTTTGTGGATTTAGGTGTAATAATGGACTGCAAACTTAGTTTTAACATTCATATTAATGCTACAGCAAATAAGGCAAGAGGTGTCTTAGCGTTTGTAAAACGTTGGTCAAAGGAATTCAGCGACCCATACATAACTAAAACACTCTTTACAACTTTAGTAAGACCTATATTGGAATATGGTTCCATAGTTTGGAATCCATACTATCGGATTCACTCTGATCGCTTAGAGTCAGTCCAAAAACAGTTTTTGCTTTTTGCTTTAAGAAATTTGCCTTGGGATTCTGGTTACAATCTTCCACCGTATACTAGCCGTTTAAAACTCCTTAATCTTCCGACTCTTGCAAGTCGACGAGAAATGTTAGGGGTAATATTTATCGTTAAGCTCTTGAATGGCTTAATTCTTTCTCCTTTCTTGCTAGCTGAAATAAACTTTAACATTCCTTCTCGTTCAACAAGACACTTCAACCCTATCTACTTAAAGCAGTGTAAATCAAACTTTGAATTAAATGAACCTTTCCGGGGTTTATGTAAGAGCTTTAATTCCTATTCCAGCTTTTTAGATATTTCGGACTCACTTTTCATTATAAGGGAAAAAATACTGTCTTATCTTAACACATAGTAGCGATTATTCTGTTATAATTCTCAAGACTAACTTCAATTGTACTATACTCAGCTGATGATTTTATTTCTCTGTAGCTGAGCAGTTTGAGATCTCGACGCTTAACAAACTCCTGCCACTCAACACCTCGGCATTTTATGTAAATAAAAAATATCCGTACGTCATGCGGGTGCGCCTCTCGTGCGGTCGGGCGGGATTGGAGGGCGTGGGTTATTATTATTATTATTATTATTATTATCGTAATCGTCGTTACAAAAATTACGATTACTGTAATCGTAATCGTAAGAAACTTGAAATTACGATTACTGTAATCGTAATCGTCGTTACAAAAATAAGAACTACTGTAATCGTAATCGTAAGAAACTTGAAATTACGATTACTTTTCTCGTTTTCTGGGATTACAATGTGTAAAAAACAGTAATATACTTACCCAACATCGTTTTCCAAGAAATAATAATAATTTTTACATACATACATACATATGTGTTTATTTCTCACACATTAAGTAAACAATTAAAACTGGGATGTGTATTAAGAAGAGAGAAAATTAGCGAAAATAATAAAGATACAAAATTAAGACTGCTGTTTGGATAATTTACATTCAATAATATTCAATATTAGCCTTAAGCAGAACTAATTTTTCAAAAGAAACATCGTAAAGTGCATGGCGTCGAGGACTGTTTATAATGCCCGCCAACGAAAATAGCCTTTCCACAGGGGCTGACGATGTAAGCGGGGTGTTGAATCTTAAAGATGCTTTCTTTATCAGAGGATATATTTTAAAACAGCCATGGCTACTATCATCATCGTTCAAATATTTAAAAAATTCTTCTCCTATAATGTTTGAGCCACTACCAGGAACCACTTCAGGTAAATCAGTGTTTTCTAAAGGTATATTGAGTTTTAAATAAAATATATATTAAGTTGTTATATAGATATGTAGTTAGGTATTTACCGCCGAAGTCAAAAAAATCTTCATCTAATATTGGCTTTTCATAGATATGGTCATTTACATCTTCAAAAGTTGCAGTGGAGTTTTATTACTTTTTAATTTTGTTATGAGATAAACCTAAGGAATTTGTCTAGTAAAATCTAGCAATTGTAATGCATATTTTTTATACATGCAAAATCCACATTTTACGAAGAAAATGAGTGTGAGCTACAGCTCGATTTTTATGCATGAGGCCATTGTCTCCAGCCCACTAAAAGCTGCTATCTCAACCGCAAATATTTCAAAATGTATATAATATGTGTGAAAGTGCAAGCTTTATATAATTATTTGTAGTTTTTAGCACTTCTTTCAGAGCCAAGCATATTTTCCTCCCTACACCGTTTAGTATCAAAAAGCAATTTTAATAATTTTTTACAAGTAATTCTTAAATTTTGTAATTTAAGATTACAGAAAATAAGGATTACTGTAATCGTAATCGTAAAAAACTTGAAATTACAATTACTGTAATCGTAATCGTCGTTACAAAAATAAGAATTACTGTAATCGTAATCGTAAAAAACTTGAAATTACGATTAATGTAATCGTAATCCTATGTGTAATCAATTGCACATGTAATCCTTATCGCCCAGCTCTGGTATGCTTACAAAAATATATTCACAGTAACCTCAATAAAGCAGCTGTAGAAACATGAAAAGGGATATTTATATATGTACATATATTTTTCAAAGCCTTATTCCGCGCAATATTATTTCCATAATAAGGGTGTTCGGGCTCAATTAGCGTGCAAGGTGCCATTCTGATTGCAAAATTACTTACCAAACAAGTAAGGAAGCCTAAGTTCGAGTGGAATCGAACATTAGATACTCAGCTGTATGTTTTCATTGTTTGCTTGCGTTTGATGTAAACACGGTGTATTTTATATAAAGCGAGTGCTGCATAAAGTGGGCGTAGCCGCGCCCATTTTCAACATTTTTATCAGTCATCCAACTAAGCATATGAATATTATTCTTTGTGCAAAATTTCATTCCTTTATGACTTCTAGTTACAAAGATGTCACGTTACAAATTGCCAAAGGGTGTTCCAGAAATATCTTTGTTAAAAAGTAGGCGTGGTCATAACCGATTTCAATAAATTTTTGCGTGTCTATTAACACAAGTTATAAAAGTGTATAAAACAAGTTTCGTCATAATATCTCAATTATTTGTCGAGTTATAGGCTAAGAAATCTCGTATAGTCCTTTGTATAAAAAGAGGCGGTGCCACGCCCATTTTCCAAAATTTTTCTATTTTTTGTTTCCGGTCTATTGTGGAACTCATGCCACAAAATCTCAATGAATTATCTTTATATTTGAAAAAGATATCGCTTAAAATGTTTTTATTAGGCCCCTTTATAGTTCCCATATATAAAAGTGGGCGTGGTCGTCAACCGATTTTGCTAAAATTTTGAACATGTATTACCACAAGGAATAAAAGTGTACACACCAAGTTTCGTCATTATATATCAATTATTTGTCGAGTTATGGGCTCAGAAATCTCGTATATTCCTGCTTCTAAAAAGAGGCGGTGCCACGCCCATTTTCCAAAATTTTTGTGTTTTTCGTTTTATGTCCGCAGTTGGACTCCTGCCATAAAATTTCAATGATATTTCTTTATAGTTGACAGAGATATCGCTTAAAATGTTTTTATTAGGCCACTTTATAATAGACATATATAAAAGTGGGCGTGGCCGTCAACCGATTTTAACTATTTTCCGTCCAAACGTTTGCCTAAGCAAGTAAATCACGCGTACCAAATTTCATCGATATATCTTCAACTGTTTCTGAGTTATGACATATAAAACTTTCCATGTTTGACTCTTAATAAGTGGGCGTGGCACCGCCCGTTTTCCAAAGTTTCATAAAATTTCTTCATAGGGGCCTGAGCTCAATACGTGGGTAAAATTTCATCGCTCCAGCTATGTTAGTGACTGAGATACCAAATTTCCCATTTTTTCTATATAGGAAAAGTAGGCGTGGCCATGGTCCGATTTCGCCCATTTTCAATACCAACCGTCCCAGTCTCGATACCAACTTGCATTTCAAATTTCATCAAAATATCTCAATTTTTGCGCGAGTTAGAGTGTTTACAGACGGACGGACGGACAGACGGACGCACGGACGGACGGACGGACGGACATGGCCCAATCGATTTCTCTTTTCACCCTGATCATTTTGATATATATAAGTCTATATCTATCTCGATTATTTCATTCTGTTACAATCCACCGTTATGTGATTAAAACTATAATACTCTGTGTACTAGTACAGCTGAGAATAAAAAGAGGCTTTGCTGTTGTTAGTTGACACCATTTAGTTTTCTCAACAAACCAACTAAGGTCGACTGATGAGCAACTAGATGTATTTCTTAGATTTTGAAAACTCCATATTCGATGCTTGAGTACATTTGGGATCCATTTATGTAGATTGAGATGGTTTTATACTTCCATACACTATATCTTCTACATTCACGTCTTGAGCGTATTCTCTTCTTCTTCTTCTTCTTCTTCTTCATTTTCTTCTTCTTCATCATCATCTTCTTCTTCTTCTTAATTGTTTCGTGTTAGTGACAATGATGTCAAAATCATCGGCATACGCCAGCAGTTGCACACTCTTGTGATACAAGATGCTTCCTACAGCTCGAATTTTATTTTCATACATCAAATTGAAGAAATCACAGGCATAGAATTCACCTTATCGGAAACCACGTTTCGGTCTCGAACGACTCAAAGAGATCCTTCCCAATTCTGACGCAGCTGTTGGTGTTTGTCAACGTAATTTGGCATATCAAGTTTTGCTATCGAAAGCGCAAACTCACCCTCTTAAAATACATGTGCAAGTGCCTGTGTGATTGGAAGAAGGTAGTCTCATTTCTCCAGCTTAGGAGTTGTTCTGTAATGCTTTTTAAACCAAAGAGGAGCTTGATAATCTTTCTTCTTCTGTGTACATACGCACACAAGTATTTGTGCGTGTTAAGCAAATTATAATATACAAATTTTTTAGGTAGTTATTCTTGATACTCGTATTTCCACTGAAATCATATTTAATTTAACTGCTTTCCCGCTTACTTTATTACCTTTTCATGTACACTTGAATATTAAATAAAAAATTTACAGTCGAATGAATATGTCCTTGCATGTACATTGTACAACCATACATATGTATGTATATTTTTACTTCCGCTTTCTTTAACATAAAAACGCAAAACCACAAAATGACTTTAAGAAATCACCAGACCGCAGACTCGTATTTGCCCGTTCTTTTGGCTTTGCTTGTGCTTACTTGACTTGTTGGCGTGTTGACATCGCGTTTTTATTTGACACTTACGTACATATGTATTTATAAAAGTATTGTTGGTGGAAGATGGAAGGAGTTTAGGTGAGTGCTGTGTTAGGTCGGTCTACCACTTACCCTCAAAAATGAAGCTTTCTTATGTTCATACTTATACTCGTACATACATACGACATTAGTTGCATATGCGTGAGTAAATTAATATACATACATACATAAGCCATAACGCCAGTCACGAATGGCTGTCGTGGCGGCGTCATAGGTAGGCAAATTAAAATATACATTACTTTTTTTGTATGTTTGTTTGTGTGTAAATTTGCATTTTCATTTATAGCTAAGCAGGAGGGAAACTCGTTCCATATCGTCTAGCCATTGTACTTCGATATGGGCAGGGGTTTGATGTTTTCTTTATTAGGGTTTTGTGAAGAAAAATTAAAATTTGTATTTGTTTTAGAAATTTTTAGTTTTAAAGGTGTTTAACGATACTTTTTAATCTAAAATCAAGAACAATCAAAATCGCCTTAAAAAATTATTAATCTTTTGTAAGAGAAATATTTCGATCGCTTGAGTAGAACACGAAGTAAAGCACATTTTAGCATTCTGATGAATATAAGTTTTTCGCTTCCTGTGATCTTTAATGCTCATTTTAGAAAGATTTGTTCTGAGGAGACCCCTAGTGAAATTTTATTTCCAATTATTTTTTAGAACACTTTAACCCTATAGCGACCTTAAAAATACTAATTTTCTTGATTTTCTAAAAAAGGGGTCAAAATAACCCTTTCAAGAGGGTTCTTGAAGGTTAGAATGTTCTAGAAAATTATTCGGCATAAAATTTCACTAGGGGTCTCCACAGAACAAATTTTTGTAAAATGAATCTAAAAGACCACAGGAAGCGAAAAACTTATATTCATTGGAATTTTAAATGTGTTTTATTTCGGGTTCTACTCAAGCGATCGAAATACTTCTTTTGCAAAAGATTAATTATGTTTGAAGACCTTCAACATGCTATTGCAGGTGGTATAATCTAAGCATACCTGGGTAATACTGAGTAGTAATTGGACTATTACGTACTCAAATACTTTATATTTTGATCTTGAAGTAATTAGTCCGTACTAAGTACTTTTAAATGCTTCAAAATATTTTCAAAGAATTGAAAGTACTTGAAAAGAATTGAAAAATGTACTTGAATCCATTTTCCAATTCTTTTCAATTACTTACAATCGACAACGAAACGTCAAGTTGAAACCAATATTTAAAAAAAAACTAGAGTGCGCCTATTGTCGAATTTCGACAGTTTTTCTAAATATTTAGGATTAAGATAGGTTATATTTTTCTTATAATTTTATTTATGATGAATTATTTTTGTTTTTGTTTTAAATTAAATTTAATTATTTATTTATGTTAAATTTCAAATGCAAGATTATAAGTAATTGAAAGTACTTGAAAAGAATTGAAAAATCGATTCAAGTACATTTTTCAATTCTTTTCAAGTACATGCTTTCAATTCTTTTCAAATACTTTGAAGTATTTGCTAAAACTTCAATTCTTTTTCAATTCCTTGTACTTGTACTTGTACTTGAAAATTTTGGGAATGCCAGTACCAGTACCAGTACAATTCCTTTAAAATGTACTTGTCACAAGTCGTACTGGTACTTGATATTACCCAAGTCTGAATGTAGTACTGGGTGGTAGTGACCATAATGGCTCACACAGGGTTAATATGATTATATAGTCGAAATCTTCTCCTCAGGCCAAAGACATTGGTGTGGTAAACTTAGGCATCGGAGTATAAATACCGTAGGTATGAGATGAATGAGTTTTAGCGACATCTAACGGCGTCAAAAAAATAAAAAAAATTTCCGGAAATATTTTCCAAAAAGGAGGAGGAAGGGGCTTACGGTCGACTTTTCATTTTGCGATACGCTCTAATGTACATTTTGAAACTAATCAGCTTAAGTAGTCGCATTTTTTAAGGCATATGAAGTTCTTTTGTTGAAAAGCGTGTTAAAATAAACGAACACCTTTAAACCGCTTACTAATTTTATAGTAACATATACTAAAAATATATAAAATAAAAACCATTTGCTAATAGCAATCCGTACTTCAGGCATAAGCGCATATACTCGAAAGAAAGTAGGTATACCACTCCCCCTAACATTCAACCATTCAAACGCTAAACAATCAACACCAAAACTCCACCAACCAGCATTCATTTTTATCAATAACAGCAACAACCAAACCCCAACAATACACTTAAAATCGATTTGTTGCGTGGCACATACACAACTTCTGCTACACAAAACAGAACAGGGCATTTACATGTACGAGTACATTCATAGATGCCTTAAAGCGTTTTTTGGTATTTTGCTAGCCTATCAAAACATTACGATCTAAATGACGCTTTGACAGGAGGTGGTTTTGGCGTTGAACGATAGAAAAGCGTCGCTGAAAATGAGCAGCAAGCGACAAGCGTTGGGTGGCGCGCGACGAGCGGTGACGAGCGAGAAATGTTCAGTGTTCAATTTGACGACATAGCAACAACAATAACAACAAAAAAACACCGCATTAACTCTTATACCCACCCTAACCGCGCACATTAACGATATTGCGATGGCGACACGACGATATGAATGTTTGTTGACGGAGTGTATGAGGGGGGTGAAAACATTTTAAGAAATGCTAAGCTCTCACAACGCAACGCTGAGTGGGTACACTGTGAGTGACGCTTTAACGATTGTATCGCAGACAAGCTGAAAAGTGTCAGGGGAACTGCTGAGACATGGCGCGGCAAGCCGCTTGCCGTAAATGTGTATATATGTATGCAGGGCCGTGCGCAGGAATTAGCTTTGGGGGGGTTTTAATTTTGGTTTGCATTCGCATACATTTTTCGCTAAGATAAACATATTTGCTGAAACAGATATCCAGACCCATACACTATAAATTTAAATGTTCTCTAACTTTTCTGAAACTCATTATGATTCATCAAAACCTAGTTAACCAGGTCCTGAATAGTACACGGAAAGAATTTTTTACTAGAATCAATGCCGAGACAAGAAAAATTAGACTTGATTTTGAACTTAGAAAATAATTTCTTAATATCAAGAAAATCCAAGAAAATTGGATTTTAAATAAATAAGTAAACATTTTCTTGCTTCAAGTGAAATTGGATTTTAAATAAATAAGAAAATATTTTCTTGCTTGGATTTTAAATAAATAAGAAATAATTTACTTAGGGTAAGTGTTTTTTTCTTTTTTTTTGAAATAGATTAAGAAATTATTTTTTTGTTGCAAGTAAAACTTTTCTTATACGAGCTTAAGGAAGTAATGCGAGAGACACAAGTCGTAGTATAGTAATAATATTTCGATCTATACCACATATGTGTCACCCTCATATTGTAGTTTAATTGAAAATTTTCATAGCATAGCCAAATCATAATATTGATATTCTTATATTCATACCACATGTGTGTCTGAGGCATAAGAAATATTAAATATTAAATTAAGCAAATATTTTCTAAAAATATTAAAAACGTAAAAAATAAGGAAAATGAAAACTAATCATGAGGGATTAGAAAACCATCATTAGTCAACTAGTATTTTCCTAGGACTTGTTTATTGAAATGAAAACATTTTATTTAATATAAATGAAGATGCAAATAGTGAACTCCTTATACCAAATGCTTCACAAACAATCTGAGAATTGCAAAAATATTCAGAAATATACAAAGCGGATGGCAAATGAAAAAAAATAAATGTAACTTTGGAAATGCAAATTCAGCAAGAAAAATTTTACTTCGCTCAAGAAAACGTTTTCTTATTCATTTTACATTTTTTTTCTCTGTATTTTGTTGTTCCAATTCGTCGAAACACAATTTTCTTAAATTCTTCTTGATATTAGCAAAAAGATTTTCTGCATTTAAGTAAATTTAAGAAAAGATGTTCTTATTTATTTAAACATTTTTTTTTTACATTTTTTTTCTATAGACTTTGTTAGTGTTCTTGAATAAGAAAATAATTGTCTCATTTTTGGAAAACTCAATTTCTTATTTCCAGTAATAATTAAGTCAATTTTTCTTATTTCCCTAAAAATTTTCTAAATTGAGTTCAAGAAAGCATTTTTCTTGATTCAAGTATACAAATTTCTTTCCGTGTACTGTTTACAGTACTTGTTAATTGAAACTGCTCACTGTTTTCACAAAATGAACATTTTTTGTTATCTGTATAATTTTTTTAAAAATGCCAAACGAACATATGCTACACAACTTTGTAATTTCGGAAAGCTCCAAGTGCAATTCAAAGTGCCGAACTTATGTATTGGCCAACCTTATTTTTTGCAACTTTTACCAATTCTTCTTCCGTAAAATTATTGTAACTAATATTGCCAAAAATTATGAGTCAAAATACAATGCAAAATTTATAAACTGTATTTTGAAAATTTTTGCCAAATCATTGCAACTTAGATTTGGTCATGGGGGGAGGGTTTTAACCCCCAACCCCCCCCCCCCCCCCCCCGTGCGCACGGCCCTGTATGTATGTATGAATGTAGCGAAGCAATAAAATGCAGAATAGAAAATGAAAATGGCAAAAATGCGAAACAATGCTGAAGGTTTTAGAACGATTCTAAGGACAAAGCTTTGAACACATATCTATGTATGTATACCAAACGGGGAATTAAGTCACTAAAAATGATGAATAGGCGAGTTCTTTTGGGCAGCATTTGCAGATTAATCACTCTTGCCAATAAGTGCTACTTTGCACCAAGAAAGCAGTTGGAAAATTCCTATTCCGACGAAGAAAAATCGCGCTCTACAGGACGCCCATCGCCAGTTCTCATGTAAGCCACAGCAGCATGGACAATGTCAAAACCAGGTCAGATGGCACTTGGAGTATTCGAGATAAAAGACCTCTGTTCTTCAATGAGGGCTAGTATCGAAGAAGATTTAAGAATGAGCTGTACCAGCTTTACGCAGACATCAACATTGTTCAGCGAATAAAAATCCAGCGCTGATGGGCAGGTCATGTTGTGAGTATTTCTATCGAAACCCGCTAAAGGCAAAAGAAAAGGGATAACTCCTATGCATTGGGAATATAAGGTGAAAACTGACTCTGCCTCCCTTGGTATTGCCAATTTGCGCCGGGCAGCATGAAATATATACGACTAGCACGCCTTCTTGGACTTGGCTGAAATCGTCTGGATGGTTACGCGCCAATTAAGAAGAAGAAGAAGATTTGAAGAAGAGCACTTTAACTCGTATAAATTGGTACTGGTGTGAAATGTCAGAAAACTCAACAAAACAGATCTTCCCATTTATTTCCATTCTCAATCACAACAGCGCTATAATTTAAACTTGGCAACCCTGCATATCAATCCTTATATCGCTATATGAGTTAAAGCAAGCCGAAGCGAGACGTACCTAAAAGGAGCAAAGATATCAAAAAGTAAGTAAGAAGAAAGAGAAACCAAAAGACAGTCATCCGAAGACCGATAAATCCGTTAGACAGAAATCCTAAGACCTTTTTCCAAGGAACGATAAATCCAAAAGATAGATCCAAAAAATGGATAACAAAAATCCAAAGACCGTTCCAGTTGTTGATTCGACTCTTTTGTTGTTGGGATCCAAATGGAGCCACGGTGTTGTTGTTGGGTGCCAGAAAAAGCTAAAAGAGCCACTAGCTGGCCAAGACATGTTTTTTAATTTAAATTTATTAATGTATTGTGGAACGAATTTCCATCAGCCCGCAATCCTACCCTGTCGGAAAAGCAAACAACAAAAAATAAATTTCAATTTATTCATCGTGCAGATGTCGCACTTCTTCTTTTTCTAGTCTATATCTCAAAAGATTGTTTGGGATACTGAATGGTTGCTTTCATATAATTTATCGTCCTTCTGCTCTCCGCACATGCTTTAGTATGAGAAAAGCGCAACTAAAACTGGGTATAAAAAAATAAAAACACACACAAGCGAAAATAAAATAGCAGTAAACATAAAAGACGTGTAAATATGTCAGTTTGTGTGCTTTTGAAATGAGACGAAAAGACAATATAAACCGCGAGCTGCAAATCGAGTGATTACCGAGCATTTAACACGGTTTACCATGATTATTCTTTTTCTTATTAACATTTTAGCATTTTAAGGAGCGATTAAGCCAGCCAGCCCGCCAGCCAGCAGCAGTAGCAGACTGAGCGATGTCTTCAGCAAAGCTCTATTGTATATAAGTACATACATACATACATACATACACATCTATTATTTATGTGCAAATTGATGTGCCTTTTAATAGGGTGGTAAAATAAGCTATGCCCCCGAGCGCAGTCAAATGAAGCATGCGAACCGTGATAATGGTACAATAAAAACAATAACAACAAATAAAACAAAAAAACTACAACAAATAAAACAAAAAACAACAAATAAAAAAAAAACAATACAAGTGCTGCTGCTGTCTTGATTGTTTTGTGTTGTTGTTGTTGTTTGCGCACTTCACCTCATTTCACTCACTTTGCTATTGGCAGTGATGAATAAAAGTTGACTGAATTGAACTGAATTGAAATGCTACCAGACACGGTTGACGGATGCGATTTATCAAAGCCAGCATTATTCATTTAATTTGGTTCAGTATTAGTATGTATGTTTGTGCTATGTATTTAACGGCGTTAGACAAGCGATACCCTCATTATTTGATAAGTTCATTATGGTGTAATTATTAGCAATATCTTTTTTATTTTGCTCTTTAATGTACCTACTAAGTACTTAGGAAACATATTAATGGTTTTTACTTCATTGAACCTTTCATATTTTTAATATTTTTCTTTTCTCTTTTTCTCTCTTTTCAGGTATGTACTTGATTATAGTGATTATATGAGCATAATGAAATTATAATGATAGTGATTATCTTAAAAAGAAAACGCTTTTTCATGTAAGTAAATTGAAATTGAAAAATTAATTATAAAATCTAACTGCGAGTACTAACCGCGCTGCAGTTCTTCCACTTCTTTTTAATGGACGCTTAACCGGCTAGACGATTTTGGATGAGTCCAATATAGCGCGCCAGCTGTTTCTGTTTCGTGCAGCATGGCGCCACATGGGAATACCTAGGAAGTCAGCATCGCTGTCCACCAGATCTCCCAAACAAATATAGCGGAGATCTCCCTTTTCTTCTGCCTTTAGCGGGTTTCGATAGAAATACTTTCTGCGCCCGAGCCCCTTCATCCATTCTCACGACGTGACCTGCCCAATGCTGCCGCTGAACAATGTCGATGTCTGCGTAAAGCTAGTACAGCTCGTCATTAAATCTCCTTCGATACTCGACATCGCTAACGCGCAAATTAATTTTCCGAGAAACTTCTCTCTCGAATACTTCAACTGCAATCTCATCTGATTTTGACATTGTCCATGCTTTTGCGCCGTACACGAGGACTCGAATGATGAGCGTCCTGTAGAGCGTGATTTTTGTTCGTCGAGAGAGGACTTTACTTTGGGAAGACTGATTCTGCGCTGGATTTCCGTGCTGACATTGTTTTTGATGTTAATGCTGGTTCTCAAATAGACGAAGTCCTTAACGGTTTCGAATTTGTAATTGTCAACAGGGACGTGGTGGCTGACGAAACGTGCTATTTTTTTGTATGAAGACAAGTAAGTCTTGTCCTCGTTAACCACCAAAATCATTTACTTAGCCTCTTTATCTAGCTTTCAGAATGCAGAACATGCAGCGCGAGTGTTAGTGCCAATGATGTCGATATCATCGGCGTACGCCAGCAGTTGCACACTCTTGTGGTATAAGATGCTTCCTGTATGGTTAAGTTCTGCAGCTCGAATTATCTTTTCCAGCATCAAGTTGAAAAAAATCATGCGAAATGGAGTCACCTTATCTGAAACCGCGTTTCGGCCTCGAACGGCTCGGAGAGCTCCTTCCTAATTCTGACGGAGCTGGTGGTGTTAGTCAACGTCATTTGGCATAGCCGTAGAAGTTTTGCAGGAGGGAGACCAGATTCAGACATTGCGGCATATAGACAATTCTTATTCGTGCTGTCAAAAGCGGCTTTGAAATCTTCAAAGAGATGGTGTGTGTCGATTCCTTTTCCATGAGTTTTTTTTTGGCCAGGATTTGGCATACTATGAATATCTTGTCAACGGTAAATTTACCAGGTCTGAAGCCACACTGATAAGGTGCAATTAGACGGACAGACAGAAGACGAACAGACGGCCATGGCTTAATCGACTCGGTTCATGATTCTGATGATATCGGTATATACATGTTTTAGTGGGTCTAACTCTTCTCCTTCTGGTACTTTCGATAAATCTGTTATTATAATACCATTTCATGTTCATGAAAGCTATAAATATCCGTAGATAATGTGTAATGATGTGCTGGAAAAGGTTGAAATAGAACTTGCACTTTGACCAAAATAAACGTAAAACCAAAAGTTATGCCGCAATTGCCGCAGTTCCTCCAATTAGCAGTGCTTCTAAACCACATGAAACGCTTCATTCCCCCAAACAATTTAAGAGCTTCTACAAACAACAAAAAGGAAACTTCTACAATCTAGTTAAAACGAGCTTCTGAAGGGCATTCATTAGCACTTGAACTATGTATACAAGCAATTTGATATTTGATTCCACACACCGCATTAAGGTTCTGTAATACAAATTAAACATCTTAAGTCCGTTGACTTTTGTCACCATTTCAAATATGCACATTTCTGCTTTAATTTAATCATAGTTTTAAAAAAGCATACGAATCCTGCTATCTACTCTACTCTTCCCTTCCCTTGCCCTAATACATTTAGCGCTTTTGTTGGTAACGTTGTTGTTTTTTTACACGACGCAAAGCTTTACTTATAACAATGATTTAATTTTATGTGTACAAGTTGTTATTGCTCTTGTTGCCAGAGTTTATTCTTCTTTATTGTGTGGTGCTGTTAATTTTTTGCTTTTGTTTTTGTTTTTATACCTTTCCATTTTCCACTCTTCGTTTTTGTTGTATTTTACTGTTGTTGTTAAAGTTTTTTCAAGGTGTAAAGTGCAAAGTTCAGTTAAAAGCTGTGCATTAAATGTTTCTTGTTTTGTTGTTTTTGGCGTAAATGTTGGCCTATGAAAATACATATACAAAAGTGCGCGTACTTTGCTTATACCCAGCAGGGCTTTCTCTTTGATTCATCGCTTACACTTTCGAATACGGATTGCATTACTTTAACATAGGCATGTCATTGGCGGTATTGTCTTACAATATGGTAGACAGTAATGCATTATAAAGTCGCTACTAATATTGAGAAGAATAAGCTGTTACAAGTAATAAGTCCTTTCACTGGTATAAGTAATTGCATATTTCACACAATCCAGTATAGTAATCTATAATGTACATATTATAATAAAAACTGGCAAAATAAACGAGAATGAGCGTAAATTGCTTTACAAAATTGCTATTTACAAAAATTTAAATCAATGTAGGTTTTGCAAAATATATCGGCAGTGTTCCAAATCTTTTCGCTTATTTTATGCAATACCGGTAAGCGAAAAAATAATTTTAAAACTAAGAGTAATTAATTTATGCCGAAAACAAATAGCAAACAGAATGAATAGAAAATCAATTCTTTGCAAAATTTATTTTAAAAAAAGCACTATTTGAATAATAATTATTACACTATGTATTTGCACAGCTATTGGCTTATTTAAGAAAATTTTAACAATGGAATAACACGACTAACCACGACAGTTTTATAATGAAAACTGGCAAAATAAACGAGAATGAGGGTAATTTGCTTTACAAAACTGCTATTTAGAAAAACTAAAATCAAAGCAAAGCGTTTGCAAAAAAATAACGGCAGTACTCCAAACCTTTTCGATTATTTTCTGCATTACCAGTAAGCGAAAAAATAATAATTTTAAAACTGTCGCATTACAAGTAATGAGCAAAGTAAGAGAAGGAGTGTTTATTAGCTATTTGTAATGCGTTATTTCATTGAATACAAGTTCAAGCCATTACCAAAATATGGAAAAACCCTGCTGGGTACATATGTATACATGTATGTATGTATAAGCATGTATCCAGCAAAAAATCTACGCCTTATTTCAGGTTTATTACCGAAAATATAAATTCTTACGAAATAATGCTTGAAAATTTTAATCGAACAAAAGTTGTATGGGCAAAGGTTTAAAATAAGGCTGATCTCTGTTGATGTCATCAAGCTATAAGGAATACTCTCTCTCTCTCTCTCTCTCTCTCTGAGAGGGAACCTTATTTCCAAGGCTTATCCGCTATGAGAATAAGGCTTAGATAATTCCTGAGAATAAGGTATTATGTGATGCATATATATCTTAAAGTAAGGCTTATATGCCATGGGAAATAAGGCTTATCTATCTCCTGATAAACAGGCCGTCTGTGGTACTTAAATGCCTTATATAAGGTATAGTAAAAATGTGTTTTTTTGTTTAGCTGCATAATTCACATTTTTTGGGCGACTTAATAATTGGCACTTTCGATTCGCCATCAGACAAGCGAGGTCGGATCGAACAAAACGTTTCAACACATAATGAGTAGTAGCCATACTCGCTAACTGGTTGATAAAAATTTCCCTCTGCTCGCTATCATTCACATATACATTTGGCAGAGGGAAATTTATAGCCAGCAGAGAAATTATGAATCTAGCCGTTTTCGATTCACAATTTCTCTGGTGGCTATAAATTTCCCTCTGCCAAATTTATATGTGAATGATAGCGAGCAGAGGGAAATTTTTATCGACCAGTTAGCGAGTATGTCTACTACTCATTATGGGTTCAAACATTTTTGTTTGATCCGACCTCGCTTGTCTGATAGCGAATCGAAAACGCTATCTATTAAATATTAGCGGCTTTCGATTCACAAATTCTCTGTTGGCTATAAGTTTCCCTCTGCCATAGCAGTGAGTTAAGCATATAAACTTTTTGAGCAAAGAGAATGAGTGCATAACCGCAAGCACCGCTGCCAGCGTATTCCGCTTTAGGTTTCAGCTATCAGCCTAACCCTTTTGCTGTGTATATGTATATGTATGTATGTATGTACGTGTGATTATTACATTGTTATTGTGGCGTGTTTATTAGAGCGTACTATAATCGAAAGCGTAAATATGAAATGACTTTTTCATTGCATTTGTTTTATTTAATGTTTTTTTTTATTTAAAGTGATACAGAAGTTTATATAAATCTTAAATCTTTAATCATTATGCTTACTGAAAAACTTAGATTTATATTCGCTTAACAACTTCAAAGGCCAATGATGGGAAATTTAGATTTTGTAGTCGAGCTTGTTGCTGCCCACGCTCAATAGTTTATTACTTTCAAGGCAGCAAACGCAACTCAGCGTTTAAGTCATCTTGTTTTTTTTAATAAAAATCATTGCTTTCCAACGTTCTTGAAAACATATTCAAGATTTCTATTTTCACAAGCCAATGACAAAAAACAGATACAAAGACTCGTTCTTGACAGTAACAACTCTTACCAAATATGAGTGGTCATCATATTGCCCTATAACTTTTAGTAATTAAACAAAAAAATACTTTCTTAACTCTTTAATCTAAACGCAAAGGATAACAAAAAGGGAAAACGTCAACAAAAAATTGCTGCTTACATAGTGTGAAACAAAAACGGCAATTTTCGGAAAGGATCAAGACATAACACAAACCGCTTGGGTACATAAAACAAAGCCAAGTAACAAAAATAAAAAAATCTAAAAAAAAAGTGAAAAAAAACATAAAATCTGCTGAAGTGTTATTAAGAATGTTAGTAACGCAAAAAAAATCTTCTCAACGATTGCGCTTTGTGGGATTTAAATGCTCAACAAAGAAATTAGAAAGTGGAAAGTAAAAAAAAGTCAAAGAAAATCGAAAGGAAAAAGGCGCTTCAATCACCGTCTCTGCTGCTGGTGCTGCTCTCAAATTTAAAGCACTGCACACGAATATGCAAATTTGTGAACTTATCTAAGTAATCGTCGCATTTAAAAAAAAAACGACTAGTTTTGCTTGCCACAAAAAAGTAATACAAAATAAGAACAATAACAATACCAAAGAAATAAAAAAACGCTCGCTGTTTTCTGATTGTAGCAAACCAACATCCGGCGATGACAAAGTCAAAATAACTGCTGAGCAGCGTTAAGTTGCTTTTTTGAGTCACGATGGATACAAATGAAAGAGAGTGTGACAGGCTAAGAGATAGAAAAGCGGAAAAAGATGAAGAAACCGGCTTCGACTGCAAAATGACAGATAGGCGCCATTGACAATACAAACAATATTTCCCTTTCTTATAAGCTACTAGCAAATACACGTTCCACTTCGCTGCGAAAAATCACGCTGTGCCACTGTCTTCCCTATCAATCTCCCTATCATTCTGCATTTCTCGTTCCCTCTATCTGTTCCTGCCCTATACTACTCTCGGGCTCCAAGTTTTGGTCACTATCTGGAGCACAGACTGGAAAGTTGAAATGACATGAACTCTCTATTCAAGCTCTGATCGCAACCAATAATACTGAGAGATATTTCAGAGTCAAATGGGTCCATATAATGGCATATATGTTGTGATGGGGTTGGGATACTCTAAATTGTAATCTAATACGAGTTGACAATAGTGTAAAAATTTTAAAGCGATCAGCCCGATAGTTTCGGCGTGCATAGGAGACAAACAAACTTTCACCTTTATATCGATTGGATTTTCACATCAAATCTCTGAGCTTCGTAGGCCGTCAATAAATCAAACTAAGTAGTTTATTCATTTTGGAAACACCATTTTCTCTTCGATGCATCTAATATCTTATTTCAATGAAACTTTTCCGCACAATGGTCGGCTTGGTGACACAGTACGCTTTGTAGCATGACGGGTCTCTACCATAGCCCTCTATGTGTATTCTTCTAATATTAACCACCTAATAATAATAATAATAATAATAATAATAATAATAATAATAATAATAATAATAATAATAATAATAATAATAATAATAATAATAATAATAATAATAATAATAATAATAATAATAATAATAATAATAATAATAATAATAATAATAATAATAATAATAATAATAATAATAATAATAATAATAATAATAATAATAATAATAATAATAATAATAATAATAATAATAATAATAATAATAATAATAATAATAATAATAATAATAATAATAATAATAATAATAATAATAATAATAATAATAATAATAATAATAATAATAATAATAATAATAATAATAATAATAATAATAATAATAATAATAATAATAATAATAATAATAATAATAATAATAATAATAATAATAATAATAATAATAATAATAATAATAATAATAATAATAATAATAATAATAATAATAATAATAATAATAATAATAATAATAATAATAATAATAATAATAATAATAATAATAATAATAATAATAATAATAATAATAATAATAATAATATAATAATAATAATAATAATAATAATAATAATAATAATAATAATAATAATAATAATAATAATAATAATAATAATAATAATAATAATAATAATAATAATAATAATAATAATAATAATAATAATAATAATAATAATAATAATAATAATAATAATAATAATAATAATAATAATAATAATAATAATAATAATAATAATAATAATAATAATAATAATAATAATAATAATAATAATAATAATAATAATAATAATAATAATAATAATAATAATAATAATAATAATAATAATAATAATAATAATAATAATAATAATAATAATAATAATAATAATAATAATAATAATAATAATAATAATAATAATAATAATAATAATAATAATAATAATAATAATAATAATAATAATAATAATAATAATAATAATAATAATAATAATAATAATAATAATAATAATAATAATAATAATAATAATAATAATAATAATAATAATATAATAATAATAATAATAATAATAATAATAATAATAATAATAATAATAATAATAATAATAATAATAATAATAATAATAATAATAATAATAATAATAATAATAATAATAATAATAATAATAATAATAATAATAATAATAATAATAATAATAATAATAATAATAATAATAATAATAATAATAATAATAATAATAATAATAATAATAATAATAATAATAATAATAATAATAATAATAATAATAATAATAATAATAATAATAATAATAATAATAATAATAATAATAATAATAATAATAATAATAATAATAATAATAATAATAATAATAATAATAATAATAATAATAATAATAATAATAATAATAATAAAATAATAATAATAATAATAATAATAATAATAATAATAATAATAATAATAATAATAATAATAATAATAATAATAATAATAATAATAATAATAATAATAATAATAATAATAATAATAATAATAATAATAATAATAATAATAATAATAATAATAATAATAATAATAATAATAATAATAATAATAATAATAATAATAATAATAATAATAATAATAATAATAATAATAATAATAATAATAATAATAATAATAATAATAATAATAATAATAATAATAATAATAATAATAATAATAATAATAATAATAATAATAATAATAATAATAATAATAATAATAATAATAATAATAATAATAATAATAATAATAATAATAATAATAATAATAATAATAATAATAATAATAATAATAATAATAATAATAATAATAATAATAATAATAATAATAATAATAATAATAATAATAATAATAATAATAATAATAATAATAATAATAATAATAATAATAATAATAATAATAATAATAATAATAATAATAATAATAATAATAATAATAATAATAATAATAATAATAATAATAATAATAATAATAATAATAATAATAATAATAATAATAATAATAATAATAATAATAATAATAATAATAATAATAATAATAATAATAATAATAATAATAATAATAATAATAATAATAATAATAATAATAATAATAATAATAATAATAATAATAATAATAATAATAATAATAATAATAATAATAATAATAATAATAATAATAATAATAATAATAATAATAATAATAATAATAATAATAATAATAATAATAATAATAATAATAATAATAATAATAATAATAATAATAATAATAATAATAATAATAATAATAATAATAATAATAATAATAATAATAATAATAATAATAATAATAATAATAATAATAATAATAATAATAATAATAATAATAATAATAATAATAATAATAATAATAATAATAATAATAATAATAATAATAATAATAATAATAATAATAATAATAATAATAATAATAATAATAATAATAATAATAATAATAATAATAATAATAATAATAATAATAATAATAATAATAATAATAATAATAATAATAATAATAATAATAATAATAATAATAATAATAATAATAATAATAATAATAATAATAATAATAATAATAATAATAATAATAATAATAATAATAATAATAATAATAATAATAATAATAATAATAATAATAATAATAATAATAATAATA